>WARS01000060.1:8836259-8968759 GCA_008933995.1 Datnioides undecimradiatus
CAGAGGTGGAAGAAGAACTCAGATCTATATCAGACCCAGATTATTAAAAGTACTGAAGATGGTGACCAACATTTACCTAAAGTACCAAAAGTCAAAGTACTCCATTGCAGAATGACCCAGAACAATATGAATTATTTTATCGCTGTATTCTGCAGAAATCACTTTCACACGCAGATATTTCTTATCGTTGCAGCAGGTACAGATGATGGTCATCAATCTGCAACTAGCAACTAAAAGCTAAAGTAACTGAATATTGTAACTAAAGTAATCTAAATACATGTAGATGGAGAGAGTACACTCTCTGCAGTACAAGAGTAAATAATGGTCGATGAATAATCAAGTAAAGCACAAGTACTTTAAGTACTGTACTTTAGTAAATGTACTTAGATACTTCCAACTGCTTCATTATAGCCTGTAAAATTCATTATAAATAGTAGTTTGATTAAAAATAATTATACATTTATACAAATACTTTTGGCATTTGAAGTAGTCTACTGGAGTACCGCTACTCAAGCAGAGTACTATTACTATTTTCACCCTGGGCGCAGAACTGATCTGAGTACTGGATCTGAGTTAAACTGCTTTAACGGCATTTCTTATGCAGTGTAGATGGAAGCGAGGGCTTTGTCGGGAGGTGGAGGGAGGTGGAGTGAGGCGGAGGAGGAGGAAGGTGAGAGGAGGATGGTGCTGCTGTCAAACACAGATGGTGATACAGCAGCAGGTTTCCCAGGAGGGCACCGCCGCGATTAATCGCTTTTCTCTGCTGTGCAGCGGTGGGACCGGCGGAGCGGTGGCGGAACGGGGCCGAGGACAAATCACATTCACCCAATTGGCTCCAACTCCGGAGCCGCCGGAGAGGCGACGTGCGCGGAGCGGCGACGCTGCACGGACACACACCGAGCCTGCAAACTTCAGACAGGATTTATAAACTGTAACACCACCCTGTTGCTCGCCATTTCCGTCCATCTGCAGTCAATAATAGGACCAATTATGGCTTACCACAGCAACATGAGAAGATGTGCAGGACCAATAACAGAGACATTAAAGAGCTGAGGCAGCCCACCTGGTGCCCTTTACAGAGACACAACGTTACTCCTGTTTGATTGACACTCTACTCCTGTTTTATACAATAATAATCATAATTATACAGTTTACTGTGCCGTAACGTTAATACGTCATTCGTCACAGGTTGCTGCTCTGTGTAAGTCATCACACTTACTCTGCAATGGTGGAAAGTAACTGACACATTTACCAAGTATCGAACCAAAGTGCAATACTTGATATTCCACTACATCAACAGAGGGAAATACGTAATTTTTAATAGTATTATCTGATATGTTACATCTGGAAATGTTGAATATCACCCGCCAGTCACAAGGCTTTTACCAGTGTAATATCTGAGTATCACAGCTTTTTATTGTTTTATGATGATCTATGGTGTCTACATGTTAACAATACATTTATTATTTTAAAATGCCGATTATTGTTATTTTTGAATGCTATCCTGCAGCTCAGTGTATGTGTGCAGTTTGATGATTGATCATATTTATTAGGTTGTTTTTTTCTTGTGTTTTATTCCAGAGCATCAAAGACCAGGAAGATCCCCTGTTTTCTCATTAAGTATGGATGTGCTCGTATGATGCATTTCATCTAATTAGATATAAAACAGCTTGAAAGTTGGGGACAGATATGTCATCGTGTCACAGATTATATACGACATTTGAATAATTCTGAAAGTCTACGTATTTATAAAACAAATACTGCATAACAACCTGTTAATTTAATTATTAATGCTTACCTCTTCTGACTGTAGAGCTTTACACTACAAAAAAAGTGTAGTATTTGACTCTGTGGTGTGGGGACGAAGGAGCAACAAGTAGTTACACAATGAAACCACTCAAAGTAAAGCACCTCAGAACTGTGCTCAAGTGCAGTACTTGAGTATTTTTCCCACCACTGGACAGTCAGACGGAGAAAAACATGGTAGAAAATGTCTTTGAACACATCAGAAGGACACATTTTTGTATTTAAATATGTATTATTAAGCCTGTTATCATTAGTGTTCAGTTATTAAACCAGGAGTAATGGGGTAAGTAGAGCAAGCCTTACACTCATGGTGGCACCATGAAATAAATGGAAAATCTGTCTGTCCTGCAAAATGTTCAATATTGCAGTCGATAATATTTTGTTCCGGCTCTTTTCTTAGAAAAATAAATAAATAAAAGCAGTAGAGTGTTGCTGTGCAACAGCAGCTGAATATGTGCACGGTCTATTCAGCTTGAACATCGGCGAATCATTAAAAACCAAAAACAAACAAGCAAACAAATGAACAAAAACCCTTTGTGGTATCCATCAGAGCAGATTGTCCATCTCATCTCTCTGAGATTTCTGCCTGCACCCCGGTGCAACAGAGGTGAATGCAATTTATTTTCTGCTCCCAGGACTGAAAACTGACATTTAATAAAATCAGCAGCAGGTCTGTCTGAACACATGAACATCTGGGTCTTAATCTGTGACCAGCTTTTAGAAAAGGGGGTTTATATTTCGAAGCCACCAGACAGGATGTGACTGTACCTGGTCAGATGTTTGTACCCAGTTTGATGTTATTTTGTATTTTTCCAAATCTGAATTAAGTTTTATTTTTTGAATAAAGCAAATTTTAATTCAAGAAAACCACAAATTAAACAAATTAACTCAAGTAAGTATTCCGCACATCCTGTCGCTTCTCCTGCACAAAGATGCAGCTGTTATATATTTGAGTTACTTAAACTGTCCAAACTCTGTGCACAGCCTGACAAAAGCAGTTTAATGTAGAGTAATCTGTCTTTTGATCTTCAGTGTGTTGTCGGCTGTAATCAGATATCAGTTACTATTAAAAAACCTGTCTGAGGCTGAAAAGAACTGTCGACTGAACTGAAGGCGTCGTGGGCGGCTTTTACTCCTACCGCTGGTCAACCTCAGATGTTTTAACCTCTCCGGGCCGCTCACACCATCCAGGATTTTAAGGTCATGCTGCAGTCATGTGAGAGTCGTCAGAGTCACACGAAGTGAGGCGTGAATTGGTGTGAAGTCATCTCGGAGAGGTGTCAGGGGCTAAAAGTGGGGTGCCAGGATCTTTCCTTCTTCAGCAGAATTCAGGCCATTATTCCAAAATTTCAACATCAAATGGGATCTTACGAGATTCTGCTGAGCTCTTAAAGGAGTCCATTAATGAATGAACAGCACAGAGAGGCATGAATGTATTTACACCTGAGTACGACGTGAAGAGTAAACTCTGCTGCGAATTTGCCCCAGTGGCCAGCTGGGGTACTGCAACACCAACAAAACTCCTCTACTATCAAAAACCCTTTTCTCAACAGGCTGAAAGAGACGATTATAGAACATCTGAACTGCAAGATATTCAATTATTACTTTGTATTACAGGTTTTTAAAACATGCCAACAACCTCAAGTAGCATCTTTGGATCAAACATTAAAGCCAATTTCACTTTGCACAAAACTCACCACCACACCCGCTTAACATCCAGCATCTGTTGTCAGTGTAAGGGTACAATCGATCAAACCTGCAGCAAATCACACTCAGGACGCAAGCACTTTCTATGTTTTCTGGTGCAGTGCTACACAAGTTACCACGACGCTGGCGCAGTGAACAGCTAAATGGCACTTGGAAAGTTTTTGGTGCTGACTTTGTGCCACAGATTGTAGAAAAAGACGTGAAAGACTACCAGCTACCAAGACATTGGCCTCAATGTTGCTGTAACCATCGTTTTCAGCAGAAAGGGAAATGCATCTCCTGACAATGTGAAAGGAGCCAATTGTCAAGGTGGGCTCAGGTCATCAGCTTCGCAGTGTAGAGTGTCATCTGCAAACAACCTGACAAATAGACAGAGCCCCAGCACTCCACATGAAATGTTGGTTTTTAATGACAGGCTTTTAAATTACACACAGTTTATAGAAAAATGCAGTTTTACAAGTATAAACTATTTTTTCCTTCGCAGGTTCTCTGCGGATCCTCTAGCCAACCTCCTGTTAATCGGACATACAGATACGTCTTCCTTTAGTTCACACGCTCCCGAGCCAGCATGCCCATCATCAGTAATGCCAACCACGACTTCAGCACCTACTCCATCACCAGCAGTGGCGACAGCAGTCTTGACCGCTTCTTCACTGAGATCCCGGAGACTGAGACAATCAAGGGCGTCTACTTCAAGCGTGCTCAGCTGCTTCGTGACCCCAAAGCCTCATATGTGGTTGACCACACCGCAGGTGCTCATCAACGCTAGGGGCAACCGTTACACCTTCCCTGCTAATTCCTGGAGCAGTTCCCGCAGAGTCGCCTGGGACGCCTGGCGCCTGCACCACACCGAGGAGATTGCGCCGATTCTGGCGATGACTAACACGAGACGGTCAGGAGTACTTGGACCGGGGTAAACCCCGATAGCTGCTCAGGGTGATCCTCAACTTCCTGGCTGCAGGAAAACTGCGCCTTCTTCATGAACTGTGCGCCGTGTCGCTGCATGATGAGCTCGACTACTGGGGAGTGGACCCGGGCCACATGGAGCGGTGCTGCCGCCGCCGCATGATCACGCGTGTGGAGGAGGTGGCTTGAGCGAGAGCTAAAGAGGAAGAGAGGAGGCAGAAGAGGGTGATACCAAGAAAAGCACCACTAGGCTGAAAAGGGCTACCGCAGATTGACCTGGATGTTGCGAGAGGTGGTGGAAAATCCCCAGTCAGGGTTAGCCGGGAAGATGTTCGCCTGCCTCTCCTGTTGTCATGGTGCTGGTCACCGTCATCAGCCTATGCATTAGCACCATGCCAGACCTCAGAGATGAAGAGACAAGGGTATGTAATGGGTTGGTACCAACCCACATGAATCAGTTTTCTGTTCAGAGTTTGATAAACACACACTTTCCATGCTACCTGTAAAGCACCAAATAACAAACAACAGTTGTATAAAGACAGTGAAGTGATCTGAACATGCATCTGAACAGTCAGATCTTTCTTTCAGTGGAGACCAAACGTTGAGCTGGAAAGGAAAGAAATGCAGGAACAAACGGCGCAAGTCAACTTTACTTGAAGTTTAAAACCTTTACATTTATTTAGCTGCAGGATTTCGCTCATCAAGAATCATGCATCAAGCGTTGTTGCACTGTTGCATTGAATACGAACCAATATCATGTTTACATGAAAGTCATAATGGCGGTTTCACTATTTCTGAAATGCTGCCAACATTCGAGTCTGAATTGAGTCCCATCAGGTTTCAGTTCTGCAACAGACAGAAATGCACAACACAAACCTCCAAACATAACAACAGAATATACAGAAGCCTAATATCAAGGCAAAAACTAACGAGGGGACAATTGAGGGATAAACAGCTTAAAATCGGTTAGCTTGTTAGCTTGGGGATCAATAAAATAGATACATGTGAATCAAAAATCACTACATTGATGTGAGACAGTCACCAGAGTGAAAGGACAGGTGAGGCTGTTTGTTAATCAGTGAGTGTGATTGAAATCACAGATCTCAGGTGGTGTTAACAGAGAGCATTGGCAGTGGTGCCGAGATGATTATCGAACTTGTCAGCTAAGGTCAAAAGAGTCTGAAACTCAGCTTTGTGATTGTGTTTCTGAGCTGGAGACTGTGGACTGAGAGTTCTCCTGAAGTGCAAATTGCTCCTTAATCAAGACAGAAAGAAAACCAAAGTGGAGCTGCCAGTCTAGGAGGCTGAAGGTGTTTTGGGCGAGGAGCTGCACTGAACCAACATCTGAGCTGCAGCCGAATTTGGCCTAGAGGCAGAAGCGAAGCCAAGATTAAGCTTTTTAATTTCTGGAACCGGTTTTGTTTTCAGTTTTGGGTTTTCTAAGAATGTCTCAGCTGAGCGGCCGGCCAGCTGGTTTAACTCGCTTTCACTCAGCCTTCTTGACAGGCAGGTAATGCTGATCAGAAGCAGAGTGAGTGGGTTTGTCAAAGGACAAACACAGAGGCATGTAGACACAGTCTTAAATATTCATAATTAATGATTAATCTCACTGCTATGGAAGTTTAACATCCTTAAATGTAAAAATACTCATGTATCAGCAGGTGTTGTTCATCTCTGTCTTGAGCTGCTTGCTCGTTAGACAGAATCGCAAACCATGTCTCCTCCCACTTTAACAAAAAGGAAGTCAAAATATCCCAGATACATGCGCCGCCGTCTTGGTCTGGCGACGTCATTTTGGAGTCAGAGTCTGTGCAGTACTGTGTCCAGGGATGTGGAGCTGCAGGTATTGAGGCCCCCGTCCCACTGTCAATCATGCTTGGGCTTATGAGCTGTACTGCAGCCAGACACCAGGGGCGGGGCTTATGAGCTACCGCAGCCAGACACCAGGGGGCGGGGCTTATGAGCTGTACTGCAGCCAGACACTGGGGGCGGGGCTTATGAGCTGTACTGCAGCCAGACACTGGGGCTGGGGCTGATGAGCTGTACTGCAGCCAGACACCAGGGCGGGGCGAGGAGGCTGCAATACCTGCAGCCAGGACACTGGGGTGGCTGCGGAGCTGCAACTGCAGCCAGACACCAGGGGGCGGGGCTTATGAGCTGTACTGCAGCCAGACACCGGGGGGCGGGGCTTATGAGCTGTACTGCAGCCAGACACCGGGGGGCGGGGCTTATGAGCTGTACTGCAGCCAGACACCAGGGGGCGGGGCTTATGAGCTGCACTGCCACCAGACACCGGGGGGCGGGGCTTATGAGCTGTACTGCAGCCAGACACCAGGGGGCGGGGCTTATGAGCTGTACTGCAGCCAGACACCGGGGGGCGCTCCAGATATTTTTGCTTCTGTCATGTAAGCCATCTTTGTGCACAGTCTGTCAGACCAATATCAGTTTTAGACTCTTAGACTTCAGACTTTCAGTTATAGAAATGCTGAATTAAGCTTCAAACACAACGCTAAGCAGAAGAGGTCACATCGTCTTCACCTCCATTACCTGAATATTACAAATGCTTCATGAATAACTCTTGTTCCCACGGGTTATAACTGCTCAGCACACAGGACTTTAAAAAGTATTGACTGTAACTCTTAATGAGAGCTGCCCTTCAGCCACCGGTCAGTAAACATAATGAGGCTCGTTACGTGCGTTTCACAGGGTTATGATTTTAGCCTCAGGATTTGTGACGACAGCTCGTTTTCTTCTCCTCTGCCGTCACTCAGTCATTCAGAGACTCTGAAATGGAAATTGATTTTTCCCACTCGACGTTACAACAGACTTTTAACACTCAGCGCCAAAGAAATGTTGTATTAACGCGCACATGAATCAATTTAAACGTTTCTGTTTTTCAGTGACACGTTTAAATGATGTTTTGAAGCGAACAGTGTAAAGCTGCGTCAGAGAGTGAAGCCTGTTTTCTGTTATATCTCTGCAATTTAACATTAAATACACATTCTGCCTAATTTAAAGCTTTATTCATTAGTAGCATATGTTAATATTGACAAAAAGGTATGTGTATTTCTTATGAAAATATGTGCTGCAACTAAAATATATTGCATATAAACAGTATTTACAGTTCTACAATTCTGCCGTGTCATTTGGCAGAAGCTTTTATCCAAAGCAATGCACGTATAGAGTAGGTACAAACACAAGCAAAGATTTAATCATTAATTGTTAAAGAGTTATTTATATTTGCAGCTCCATGAATTTAAGGACTTAAAAGGGATGTATTTAAAAAATGAAAATGAACAGGCAAAAAAAAAAAGATTTAGCATTTTTGGAAAAGTTGTTCTTTTTAGTTTGACTGTATTTGATGAGCAAATATCCAGAATAACTCAGTTAATTAATGAATTATATTGAATATCTTCTGATTTTATACCATTGGGCATTTCAATTGAAAACTAAAAAGTGAAAAATGTTTGCAGATACTGATGAAGTTTTATCACAGTCCCTGGTGTGTCTCAAGCTCAGTCACACATTTCCCATAATGCAACTCAGCCCCTCTGTGCTCATGTATGATCTCATTCTCCATGTGGAGCCAGGCAGATCTGCTGATTAACCGAGTCAGCTGATCCTCGTGTGTGAATCTGGTGTACTGCCCCTTTAACGTTGTTGTTGCTGTGTGTCTGCAGGGTGAGTGCTCGCAGAAGTGCCGCAGCATGTTCGTGGTGGAGTCCATCTGCGTGGCCTGGTTCACTCTGGAGTTTGTGCTGCGCTTCGTCAACGCTCAGAGCAAGCTGGCCTTCGCTCGCGGCCCCCTCAACATCATCGACGCCATCGCCATCCTGCCGTACTACGTGTCCCTGGTGGTGGATGTCAGAGACGAGTCGCAGGAGGATGTCATCATGGGCGCCGGCAGAGGCTACCTGGACAAGCTGAGTCTGATCCTGAGGCTGCTGCGCGCCCTGCGGATCCTGTACGTGATGCGGCTGGCTCGCCACTCGCTGGGCCTGCAGACTTTGGGACTGACCATGCAGCGCAGCATGAGGGAGTTCGGCCTGCTGCTGCTGTTCGTCTGCGTGGCCGTGACCCTGTTCTCACCTCTGGTTCATCTCGCAGAGAGCGAGCTGGCGCCATTCGCCGCCACATACCCGCACCACAGTTTCAGCAGCATCCCCGCCTCCTACTGGTGGGCCATCATCTCGATGACCACGGTGGGCTACGGCGACATGGTGCCGCGCAGCATCCCCGGACAGATAGTCGCACTGACCAGCATCCTGAGTGGCATCCTCATCATGGCGTTCCCCGCCACCTCCATCTTCCACACCTTTTCCCGGTCATACCAGGAGCTGAAGCAGGAGTACGAGCAGCTGTGGAAGGAGGAGAGAGGCGAGGAAAAAGCTGCAGAGTCGGACGAGAGTTGGTGCAGAGCTGATTTGTCACTGGAAGAGCTCACATGTGTGACCAAGGAGGAAAACGATGGGCTGATGCCAAGCAGGAGTCACCAATCCACACTTCCATCCACGGCTTTCTAACAGGAAGAGCGCAGCGGACACGTTCACCCAGTAATTACAACTTAACAATGCTGACAACAGATATATATATCCTGTATCTGTACATTAGGACTCCAAAGGACTGGTGTATAGCGTATTACAATTAATGCTCTGGATTAACGATTTCAACAAACTCTATTTAGTACTTTTAAGGTTACTATGAGCTTTTATCACATGCAGCCCTGCACAGTAAACCTTTAAAGCTCACTTTTAAGTGTAAGAAAGTATAAACTACGATCTTCCTGCGACTATTGTGCACATTTTCAGCTCGTCACGCCGTGGAGACGCTTCACACGGCTCTCAGCCCTTTACAGCATCCAATATTTGGAGTTTTCATGTTCTTCTGCTCGTGTTGCATTCAGAAAGAGGATGCTCGTTAGCCTAGCTTGCTAAAATTAGCATTGTGAAGGATGGGTTGTAGCTAGCGTTAGCTAATAACTGACTCCTGTAACGTCAGCACTTTACTCACTCAAACGATCCAATCACAGACGAGGAGAGCAGGTAACAGCTGAGCCTCCAGCTGGTGAGGCCTGCGATTTTATTTCTGTACCTGTCGACGCAAATTATACACCGATCAAATAAGACCAGCTGCAACGTCAGAGTTTTTCCTGCTATCATGATGGACGACAGAACAAAGCTGTTCGAAGTGACTGTTAACATTTATTTGCGAGTCAATCATACGACAACTGGGAGGAACAATTTTACCACTAAAGAAACAGAAAACTACCACAATGAGACGTAAACCAGCACAAAACACTCAAAACAGCCACAAAGAGACACAAGACGACTACAAGGAGACACAAAATGGATACAAAGTGGGGCAAAGCTCCACAAGGAAATACAAAACAACAACATGGAGACACAACATGGATACCAAGACACACAAAACGACCACAGACAGACTCAAAATAACGCAGAACAACCACAAGGAGACGCAAATCATCAACACAAGGGACAAACAACCACAAAGAAAACCACCACAAATAGACAGAGCAACAACAAACAGACACAAAACTACCACAAGGAGACAAACAAATACAAAGAGAGACAAACCTCAGAGACACACAGGGGCACAGCATGATCACAGATACAGTGATCACACTGGCTGGACGACATCATGGCTGACGTCACCACAGACAGCGCACACATAACAAACACGTTTTAATGTAGTTTGGTGATTTTGGTGAACTGTTAAGGGTTAGGGTTAGACATTAAACAGAAAGTAACGACTGATATTAACGAGAAGCACAGACGAGAGACAACGAAGTTCACTGTCGATAACCTGTTTGTTTACTGTTTGTCCTTTGGCTCTGATGTTTACATCGCTTGCCTCATGAATGTGATGCTTTCACCACACACACACACACACACACACACACACACAGATTACTCAGCTGACAGTGGAGATCGATGGCTGCCTGGATGTGTCACCTGAACGCCTCATAGCTCCTCTAGCGTCGCATTTTTAAAATAAAAACAAACTATTTTACTCTTTTGATTGTAATTCTTTAACTTCCTCAGAGGATAAATGCTTTGTTCACTCAACACGATTATACAAGTTGTCAACAACTGTTGGTTCACTGTGTATAGAGTCAGAAATAACTAATGTGGCTTCTCACTGAGCTGTAGATTAAAAGAGGTGGTGCAGCAGTGCTGGGCAATATATTGATATATTGATATGAGACTAGATATCTCAGATTTGGGGTAAAAATGCCATCTTTTAGGGCATTATATCCACATTACTGATGATTATTTATTAAAAATATGTTGATATCGAGCACTGGTGGTGCATTAGATAGTTTCTGGAAAGTCGAGTTTTTTAGTTTAACACAGATTAATAATCTAAAATTATTTCCGTCAGTAATTCCGTCAGTGTCTCTCCTTTGCGTTCTTCTTCACCACCTTCGCTGGCACATTCCTGCATTTCTAGGTGCATAAGCGAGTGTGTGAAGAGTGTGAAACTGTTGATACTGGAGATCCAAACCTTCACAGAGTCCTTTTAATGCCATAAAGACATGAAGTTATTAATCTGTGCTTTCATTCAGCTGAAGACAGCGTTTTAGCTTCACAGAGTCGTCATTTTAATGTCTAAATGGGAGAGAAACCGCCGACATCTGCTGTTATGACTGTGTTTGAAGACACAGATGGAGTGTTTTGAAGAGCCTCTTTCTGTCCCTGCAGAACTTCTCCAAACACTGTTGCTGGCACGGTGACGTTCACTGGAGCCAGAAACAATGGAAACATTGAAAAGTGCATCAGTCACTTGTTCTTGTCCTCCACCACCTCTTCGTTTCCTCCAGCCTGCCCTGCCTGCTGTCCTCGCCGAGGAGACTGGAGCACAAACTCCAACCATGGAAGGAAATCAAAGGTCTAAAATGATTTGGTGAATACACATTAAACAACCAGTGAAGGAGATTTACTTTAATTAAAAACATCATAAAGATTAAAAAATATGATTTTACATGACTTCTGTGTTGCTACTCGATGCGGGACACATACACCAGAGAGTCTGCCAGGTGTCACTTTTTGTTTTCTATCACAACAGACGACTGGAAATGTCATGTAGGTGAAACAAAACAGGTCAGTTTTACCTCCGTCTGTGTGCACAGCTGCTGTCGGTTTTGTTTTCTGACAAGATTTAAAGTCAGATGCTTCAAAAATCATTTGGTTTTGCAGGTTTTGGAAGAAAATAGACTGTTAGCTGATATATTTATTTGATTAATTGAACTGAAGCTGCGTCACGTTGCGTCTGGTTCAATGAGCTGCGGTAGGAACAGACCGACTGCATCGAATCAGCGATGAGCAGCACGATTTCAGCCTTTTTGTTTAAAGCTGTTTACTGATATTTTAATGGTGAGCACGTTTTTTGCCAAAGTTTAGTTTATTTTGTTTCTCTGCATATTTGTGTTGTTGTCTTGAGTTTTGGGTTCAGGGTTTTGTTGAATCCAGCAAACCCTAACAAAAGTCCAGATTGAGCAGATATCTGGCTCTAAATCTGAGAGTATCGTTTTTTCAAACTATAATAGAACAAAATACTGAAAACGAACATGTTTTTAGGTTCTTAAGTATTATTCTAGGAGTTATTCTGCCCTCTAGTGGCCATCAACTTAAACTAAATATGAGAAAAATGTGTTGTTCCTGCAGTGACGTTAAACCTGCTGCATCAGTTTTGCACATTTATTAAACAAAGAACTTCACATTTTTTTCAAAATAACTCTTTACATGGTCTTAATGATTTTAATGCCACCAGAATCAGCAACCTAACGATTGTTTTGTGTTTCTGCCTCAACAGGTTTGACTCTCTGAGACTTTCGACTCTTTTTCTGTCATTTAGTAAATTTTTATACGTTGACGTGAAAAACAGAACTCTGAAGGTGGAGGAAGTATAAACAGCAGGACCACGGTGTGCAAAGACACACTACTGAAAGCCCAGAGCCCAAAATCAGACTGAAGTAACTGTACAAAAGCACCTTATATAGTCATTATATGCAGTAATTATGATTTTGATTGATAAATATTGATTCATTAACATGGTCGACACTTTTTGCTGTCGAGCACTTTGTTATTTACAGTTGTACCCCGTGGATTTTAACCTTTTATCAATCAATTCATTTGTTAATTCTATATTATTTTAATAACCCGAATGGACAAGCTAAGAGACAAGCAGTGGAGTAAAAAAAGTATCATAGAGTAAAAAAGTGTTTTAAAATGTACTTAGTTACTTTCCACCTCTGTTGTATTTACATGGAAGTTTCAGTTGCTGTTTCCCTTGTAAATCGTGTACATTTTGATTTATTATAAACATTAAACAGCCTGTGTGAGCAGCCGAAGGTCACATCAGTGTCTCAACTAGGAGTTTGACTCTTTAGTCATGGTCTCCAAAATAAAGCACGTAAAATCAGAAATTCCAAAAAATAAAAGCTTTTATTCAGAGAAGGGTCAGTGTCTCATGCACAATACATTTCAAATGTCTCCCTGAAATGAGTGAATATATTATATTAGGACAAAACTGTAAATATTTCAGTACAACATATGAATTATGAACAAATGATTTCTGTCATGTTAATTTCTGATCTGGTTTGTGACTTTCTGGTATTTTATAAGATGTTTTATCACTGAAGCCATTTCACATTCAACTTTAAGGTCACAGTGTCAGTTGAAAGCTGCAGTTTCAACCCCCAAAGTCATGTTTCTGTGTAACGGCTGTCAGCCTGCAGCAGCCATTTGACACATGAACACACACAGGCCTGAATCTGCACGGCGTCCTCACTGTTTGCTCCGCCCCTTCTGACACGGAAAGACATTGAACGGAGCAGATGGCGGCTTATTGTTTAACGTTGACTTATCAAATTCTTCATGCAGGTTCTCCGCCCAGGTCCAGTTTCCATCAATGCAAAACTTCTTACCACACACGGTGGTAACACTATAACAAAGACAGATAAACACAGAAAGCACCAGATTAGAGGCCCGAACTGACTCTATATGAAGTAGATCGGAGTAAGGAGACATTTTACTGCAGAACAAGTACTTAAGTCCATTTTACTGAGAATACTTTTGCACTTGCTATTATTTTATTATTGCTATTATATTATTTTATCAGTTTAGGATGGCTAAACAATATAAACTAGCAACTGTGTGTTGAATTAATTAATTATTAATAAAATAACAACAGTTATCAAATAATTGCACTGTATTATTTAGTATTATTGATGCATGAATATAAAGTAGCGGAAAATAGTAGTTCAAAACTGCACTTTTTAAAGTATCAGTAACCTGCAGGTCTGCATGTTTAATAACTGACCAGCTCCCCCTTGTGGAAAGTCTTCAAACTGCTAACAATGATTTTGTTGGTGAATAATTACATAATTAAAGTGTAATTATGAGAGATATATCATATAAAATATTTATTTATTTTTTATTTTATTTGATTGTAGGCCCAAAGTGTTTAAGGACCTGTATTTTAACATACTGACATTTTTAATTTTTCACTTTGTGCTACTATGGTGCTGCTACACAAGTTGTCAAAATAAGCCAATAAGATGTATTTAAAGACACTCTCACTGTAAACAAACAGTTTCTTGACATACAGTATATTTTCTTTCTAAGCACATCGATGCAATGCCTATATATTTAGTTAAAGTTGCAAGTTCTTACCCTGTGATATTGCCCCTTTTACTTAAATTACTGAACTGAGACATTGACAAATCGTACACTTCTCTTCTTTGTCTTTAATTGTTTTAGTGCTAATTCACTGCACCTGAATGCAGCTTGTGCAAATACTTACATAATGGCCTGCAATCTGCACCCGCTGTCGGTCTTTGCCACATGTTTCACCCTTTCTTTGGGAATACGGGTCCGATTGTAACCCTGACAGCATTCCAGAGGTAGAGGTGGGAGTGCGTCTGTGGAAACAAATAGGCACATGTTAAATACCCTCACATACAATTTACATTGAGAGCTCACACAGAAAACAAGCTGAGGTACTCACTGGCACAGTTGTGTTGCAGGAAGCAGATCAGAGTCAGAAGTAGGAGAGCGGACAGGGTCTTCATGTTTCCCCCTTGGCAGAGACAGACAAGCTTCTGTTTGGATGAAAAGCCTTTAATCTTCAGGGCTGATGTGTGCTGGAGACCTGCTCTGTGCTCCCTTTATACACAGCTGCTGATGGTGTTCTTAGAAATCGGCCATGGTTCCTCTTTTCTTTTTCCTCTTCTCCTCTTCTCACTACACAGAAAATCTGAAGGTGATAACATGTAAGACAGTTCTGCAAACAGAGGTACAGAGAATCTAACGTGGCTTTCTCACTTGTGGTCCCAAAAATGACTTAATATGTGAGAAACTGGTGCAGCTGCTGTTTCATGGTTAACTGAAGGGATGTAACTGTGCACATTCACTCAACTGCTGCGCTCAGGTACCAATGTGAGGATCCTTCTCTGAGGTACAGCTTCAGGTAGTTGTCAGAAGGCAGTTTTCTCCTTCACGCACAGTGAAAACCTTGCAGTGATTTTGCTGTTGAGTGTTTCTGGTAAACTGATTGTTGAAAGAAGCAGAATCTTTTTCCTTCTTCAGCGAATAAACTTTATTTAAAAACCCTCTGGGATCCGCTTACAACCTCTTTTAATGCATCTTCGCAGAGCTGAAAATAGGTTTGGGCTGTTTTTTTCAGACTTTTTACAGCAATTCACTACAAACATATGATGATCTTATTAAATATTTAGATTTAGATTACCTTTATTAGTCCCACACCGGGGAAATTTCAGTATCAATAATATGATGCATCGTTGCAGATGAAACCAACCAACATGATCATCAACAGCAGGAAAATGACATATTAATGCAGCAGGAATCCAACAGCATCAGATAGAACAGAGAGTACTTTCCTTTACTATGCAGTACGTTTAGTTGTGGTACTTGAACTGCATTTTGATGCTAATACTTTTGACTTGAGCAACTGCTCCAATACAGGACCTTGTACGTAATAACAGTATGTATTATTCTTCTTCAGCCTGAGAGCCACGGTGATCTGCATACCTCCAATGCCATGTGATGAAATTGAGCTAAATAATAGTAGTATTTAGTCATATTAGTGTTATGACATTGTGAGTTGTTTGGTCTGACCTTACATGGTTTTCACTTCCTCATGTGCTTCCACCAGACACTGAAAGGAAATGTTTCTGAGAACAAACTGTGGTTATTTTCAAACAACAAACTAAACCTACTTCATTATTCTGCCTAAAGGTTAATACAATTTAATGAGGAAACAGAGAAGTGAAAACCCCTTTTCCTATTTCTGTATCTTCAGTGCTACAATTACTGTATTAATGCATGCTTGATTAGATTTCTCATATTTAAGGAGAGGAGAAGGGAAAGAGTAGCTGACTGAGTGTGACCCACTGAGGACCCCCAAAGAAATAACTTAAAGTAAATAATTATATCTGCTAAGGTAGGATATTGTATTTTAACACAGTTTTTAGGTTATTTGGGTAATTCCACATCTGTTGAAAGAAGAAAAATGGTACTTTTTGCTATACTTGTGACATAATCCACCCATATAAAACGATGCATTATTATAGATTAAATAAATAAATGGATTAGATGTTAACTTTCTGATTTATGCTGTTGTGTCACACACAGTGACAAAAGACAAATAATGGTTTGAGCTAAATACTAATGATAGCATGCTAATGTTTACCAAGTATGATGTTTAACAAGTGCGTTTTTACATCTGATTAATCTGTTAGCATGCTATTAGCTAACTAGCACTGAACGCCAAGTACAGCCAGGGCTGATGGGAATGAGGTTTTAAAAATATTTGGTCATAAAGTAAAAATTGCTATAAAAGGAATGGGCAGCGTAACAGAATCGCCTTTCTGTATTAAAACGTAACAGCTTATACAAATACATCGTTTACAGCCAACATCTGTCAAGTCTATCTGACGACAGATTTGAGACACACACAAACACACACACGCTGACGTCTTCTTAGCTCGCGCGCTTCCCGCCGCTGAGTTTAAATTCGATTGTGCATTTTAAATCAAGACAGACGTTACCGTTACAATTTACCGCTGCGTCATTGTGCAGCTTTCAATTGTTTGTCCGGGTCGAGTGTGAAATATTTGCTAATGTTACGCAAAGAAATTGTTTTGACAGCAAATGTGATGTGTGTATGTGAGTAAGACCTACTGGGTGAACTGGCAGGAGGATTTATGAAGGTTCAGATATTATGTCTGACGGGTGAGTTACATGTTTCCAGTAGTTCGTCCGTAAATTTAACAGTTAAGCTGTAAACAAATTTTGTCAGGCTAGTACTTGACAAGCTAGATTTAGCTCGTTACTATGGCAAGCTAGCGCCACGGAACCAACTGTTGATGTTAAGCGTTTTTTTCCCTCGACAGATGGAAAATGTCACGGACAGATGTTGTTATTGCATGACACTGCGCATAGGAAGTCATTTTAAATACTTACATTGTTCATGTTTCACAAATCGAAGACGAAAAACGAAAAAACGCGTCTGTGTAACAAGACTACTACAGTTTACTCAGGCCTGCAAGAGACAGGAAGTCAGGACCAGGGTACAGTTCTTCTGTTAACTGACGTGTTGGCAAGTTGGAGGAAAACGGAATTCAATAATAACTTTTTACAGAGAATGATTAGAGACAAAATTAAGCCATATTAATAAAGCATAATCATAGCATGGAGAACTACGATTCCCAAGCAGCATTGCGGGAACCAACATCCAATCACAGAGTAACATTGTGTTACTTAACCCCCTCTGTGCCGGTGATAAAGATTACACTTTGTTGAAATAAATTCGGCTACACAGCCAGCTGATATTATACCAGGGTGGGGAGTAACATCAAAAACGAAACAGTAAAATACATAAACATGTACATGAAGTCTATATATACACTACAGCGTCATTTTGACCATATACATCCAGATCTGTTCACATCTAGTTCCAGTCGCTGTATCAATCTGTCCGATAAATCGTGCATTGCTTTTACATTACTTTGCTTGTTTGGTTTGTTTGTATCTAAGTCTTTTATCCATGTGCCCATGCTTTTTCCTTAAAGGAAAATCAGAATAAAAGCCATTGAAGCAAGGACAAAAAGCAACCTCTTGGCTTTACTACATGAGAGAAATTGAGGAATAGAAAGTCTCCACTTGGCCGAACACAAATCCAGAAATTCAGAGAACATATCCTTTCAGATGAGTTCTCTGAAGAGGGTGATGGGGATGACCATAACCTGAAAAAACAAAAACAGAAACCACAAAAAGTAATGACATTTATAATTGTTTAAACCAGACTTAAGCTTTTTTTTGTCAAGATGTTCTGACAAAGAGCTAAACTTCAGCTCAATGTGGCAATTAACCTGCTTATTGTCATAGTACCATGGGAAGTCTATATGGATATGTAGTTTTGATGGACCATAACATTTGAAAGTCCTTCTTCTTACCTACAAGGCCCTTAATGGCCAAGCTCCATTGTACCTCAATGAGATGCTAAGTCCCTATCAACCCAACAGATCACTTCGCTCCCAGAGTGCAGGTTTGCTTGTGGTTCCCAGAATCTCCAAAAGTAGAATGGGAGGCCGAGCCTTTAGCTATCAGGCTCCTCTCTTGTGGAACCAGCTGCCAGTCTGGGTCCGAGGGGCAGACACCCTCTCTACTTTTAAAGTAAAACTTAAAACCTTCTTGTTCGACAAAGCCTACAGCTAGCTCTAGTTACCATCTGAACTACACCATCCATGCCATCCCCCAGTTATGCTGCTATAGGCCGAGGCTGCTGGGGGACGTCCCATGATCATCTCCACACTCCTCCTCTTCCCTCTCTCTCCTTAAACTCCATTAGCTCTGTGTCCTCTCTCCCCTAGTGCTGTGCTTGTTTCTCTCTGGTCTCTCTCTCTCTGTACCTCTCTACAGATACCTGTGGCTCCAGAGCTGAACATCTGACCTGTGGCTCCACCGACCTGCCCCGTGTCCTCTGCTGCCTATTGCTGTCATTTGCTGTCATTATTCTATATTGTCCCCCCCCCAACCGGTCAAGACAGATGGCCGTCCACCTAGAGCCAGGATCTGTCCAAGGTTTCTGCCTGTTAAAAGGAAGTTTTTCCTTGCCACTGTTGCCAAGTGCTTGCTCATGGTGGAACTGTTGGGTGTAACTAACAGTAATGAGTGTGGTCTAGACCTGCTCTGTTTGTAAAGTGCCCTGAGATGACTTTTTGTTGTGAATTGGCGCTATATAAATAAAATTGAATTGAATTGAATTGAATTGAAAGGTTTCCACTGAATATAGGCTGGCTAGTTTGATTAAAATATATATTTTTTCTAGTATGGTGTCATTGAGCCATGGAATCATTAAATTCCCAAAGTAACTATGTTAATACTCCCCCATTCACTTTGTGAAGTTATATTTTGTACCCCGCATGACATAATTACATGATATTAGGGTGCTACTTTGGTCTCTCATGGATTTGTAGTCTTTTAATCATTTGTGCAGTACTTGTCTGTATTAAAAGTACCCAGATGGATTCACATTATCTATTTCACATACATATTTTTTAGTGTTTCTTAAAACACAAGTGAAGTCATTCCTTATTTCCATCTGTTTTAGGTTGGAGGAGCAGGCAAAGATTATTGCAGAGATTGAAGCTGAAAATAAAATGCCAAGAGCTCAAATCATGGAGCTGCAGCAACATCTTGGATGAAACACCAGCAGCAAAGTACAGAAAAAATAATTTTTTTTCCTCAATTCTTTGAGAATCCAGTTTAAACAAAAATGGAAATTGTTGTGGATAGTTTCCAACAAACAAATAATCAAATTATTTAAGCACATAAACTTTTGCTTCTTAGTGCCACCTATCTATGTTCTAACCTATAGTACACTGACTGTTCAATGATGTATTTTGCACTTTTTGCAATAATATGATTTCATATGCATGACTACTTTACTATACAGCACATCGCAGTAAATTGTACTGCATATGAACTTGCTTGTACAAGCTTGGATGATCAAAGATGATATTGCCTCAGTTGGCACTGTGATACTGTCCCTTTGTGTCATGGCCCCACAGCAGCAGTAGCTGCTCATCTAGTTTGTTACATCTGTCTTGGAGGTGTTGCCTGATACTACATGACATCCCTGTTAAATGAAAGTAATATGGGGGCTACTTCAATGATGAGTGTATCATATATATTGAAAAAATTCAGGGCAGCTGTGGATTAGGAGGTAGATCAGGTCATCCTGGTTTAGCAGGTAGTGCTCCTCTTGTCCACAAGCCAAAGTGCCCTTGGGCATGACACTGAACATTAAGCTGCTCCCTATGCACTAGCCAGCACATGGCAGCTCTGTTGCCAGCCATGTACAAATGGGTGAATATGAGGTCCATTGTAAACCACTTTGTGTGGTTAGGGTTAGGTAAAAAGCTATAAACTATACAAGTGCAGTCTATTTACTGTTTTGCAATTTTGTGATAAAGCAAATGTCAACTGTGCAGAAACTTTTGAACTTTTGAGTCTAACTGTTTGAGTGCCTAAGATTCAACAAAGTGATGCTGAAATGATTTACATTTAAAACGGGGCAGAAGAAATACTTTGATGTTGACGAAGAGGAAAAATGTGCATTTCAAGGCAAAAAACAAGTTTCCTTCCTTCTTCATCTGAATTAAAATGAATTAAAAGGGAAGTTCTGTCTGTTCTGTTTACAACAAAGTGACGTTCGTAGAAGGACGACAGAGAAGAGAGACAAGGAAGTGAAGTCAGTC
This sequence comes from Datnioides undecimradiatus, assembly GCA_008933995.1. Taxonomy (NCBI): domain Eukaryota; kingdom Metazoa; phylum Chordata; class Actinopteri; order Lobotiformes; family Datnioididae; genus Datnioides; species Datnioides undecimradiatus. The sequence continues at coordinate 8,856,484 of WARS01000060.1, forward strand.
AAGTACAGAAGCCAGGCGATTTTACAGTGACGTCATGAAGATTTCACTTTCGTTCTTCTTTCAGTGAACTGCTTAACAAACAGTTCCCTCCATTTTCCCTTTAACAAAATATCCAGAATAAAAGTAGTGTTTGCAGTATTTAAAGTAAAACATAAGAACTGCACCATAAACCTCAGATTACATTCAAATCAGAACCTCCATGTTTTTTTTTAAATTCAACTCATTAAATTAACCCCAATATTGAATATGTCTGGACATCATTATGTTAACCTTTCCTCCAGAGTTCAGTCTTTCTTGTAACTCAGAAAACTTACATTTTTAAAATTACAGTTAAAATGAAACTTCTCTTTGTTTGAACAGTTGGTCATTTCATCTGTTGATCTACAAACTGATGTATCGGACTTGTTGGAAACACCTCAGTGATCATATCTCATATTAATTTATTAAGACCTTTGTCTTGATGCAGGCATGCTGTCCAGTCAGAATGACTTAGCGTGTTCCCTGCTGCCAGATATCAGTTGGTGATGTCATACTGGATGTTTTCAGTGAATGTAGAGCTGCAGTTCTCATTTCCCTTTAATTTCTGTTGAGTTTGGTGAGTTCATTGAATGTCAGCCACTAGAAATCAGTGAAGTTCCCTCCGACAGCAGAGCCCCAATGAGGAACTTAGAGGTTCCAAATGACTGACTACAACTACATGAGTATTGTATCCAAGTGCTTTTTTGAGTTACACTACTGGTCAAAAGTTTTAGAACGCCCCAATTTTTCCAGTGTTTTATTGAAAGTTATTCAGTTTAATGTCTCATTGTACTCTGGAATGAAAGCATAGAACAAATTTCATTTCAAACAAAAAAACAATTGAAGTTAAAAAAGAAATCATGGAATCAATTTATAAACCAAAATGTATTCTAAACCTTTCACTCATCAAAGTAGCCACCTTTGGCAGATATAACAGCTGAACACACTCATGGCGTTCTTTCTACAATAGAAATCAAATGTTCTTCAGAAAGTTCTTTCCAACTCTTTTGCAGAAGTTCCCATAAATCTGTGGCACTTGTAGGTTGCTTTGCTTTCACTCTTCTGTCCAGTTCATCCCAAACCAGCTCGATGAGGTTTAAGGCTGGAGACTGTGCTGGCCATTCCATGTTTTCAAGCTTACCATCTTGTTCTTTTTTCCTACGGTAGTTCTGGCATAGCTTGGACTTATGTCAAACCTGCAACTCGAGGTCTTCTCTTCAAAGTTGAAACTGAGACTTGCTTACTACGACCACTATTAAGCTGTGCTTGAAGCTGTTGTCCTGTGAGCCGCCTATCACGCAAGCTGTTGGCTCTCAGAAACTTGTCTTCTGATTCTGTTGTGGCTTTGGGTCTGCCAGACCTCTTCCTGTCAGAGTTTCCTGCAGTTTCTGAGAGCCTTTTGATGGTGAAGGAAACTGTACTCACTGACACCTTGACTTTCTTCACAATTTCTCTGTAGGAAAGACCTACATTTTTAAGTGTTATGATTGTCTGTCTCTCTTCCATTGTTAATTGCCTTTTTCTTGCCATTTTTATAGCAACACACTACTTTCTGCAGCACAGTACTGTTGAAATAATGCTCATGAGGGTATGGTACCACAGTGTGTTCCAACACTACTTTTAAGCAGACAGAGGGGGTTGTGAGTAATCAAGAAAAGTTGGGAGACCTGTATGAAGTGGTAGCACCAACATTCAAGGCTTGATCAACCTCCATTGCTGCATAACAGCTTTAGGTTGTTCACCCATTTCTTGTTCCCTTTAAAAGGCCTTTTTGTATAATTCTGAAATGTAAATTTTTTTCAGTTTTGGGTAGCCTTACCTTTTTTTAATCTCTGGCAGTTCACCACTTACCTTTGTACCATTTCAAGCTATTCATTGAACTTGAACTGCTTGAATTTCAATAAAAATCTGGAAAAACTGGGGTGTTCTTAAACCTTTGACTGGTAGCGTACTTGTGTTTCTGAGTGAAGTTCTTGAGTGCTTTAACTCATTACAGCAAGGTTTTAACTTAATGTGACACTAATGCCTCCATGTGAGCTAATGAGCAAGCAGGACAAAGAAAAGTGGTTATTTTTACAAAGCTAATAATCTACTACAGGACTGATTCTCTGTGAAATCTGAATTGCAGCATGCAGACTGGAAGAGTCTGTATTTATGTTTCTATGGGCACTGTCACTGTTAAAAAGAAGAAAAAGGATAATTTTACTTTTTTGTCATATTTTGTGGTTGTGGCCAATACTAAAGATAAAGGAGACGTTAAAATGGAGAGTCAACCACAGTCGGTCATTCAACAGATGAGAGAATCACAGGATTCAGAGCAGATCCTGTTTGGTCCTCTTCCACTTTGAAAGGTTGTAATGTGGGAAATGTTAACTTTAGTTTTCTTAACAAATAACTATAAATAAGAAGCTGATTCTGGTCGTCATATTACAGCTACAGTGCACAGACAAAGTCTACACACCCTGATGAAACAGTGTGTTTCTGAAATGTAAACACAGCAGCATACTACTAACAAAACAACACATCTACTACTAACAAACAAACATCCATAGAAAAAAATGTGTATTTAAAAACACCCTCAAAAATCTGCAGTTTTAAAAAGGGTGACTTTTTATTTTCCACTATTAATTTAACATAACCACACACAGTCACATGTTCTTGTCGCTCTACTTTATGCAAATAGTATTAAAAATAAGTCTTTTTCACTCACTTGTAAAACAAAGGTGTGCAATAACCAGCATGTTTAGGACATGAGGTGATGGAAACACTACTGGTTTTGTCCACAGGGGTGCCAAAATCAACAGAACATGAAAAGCTGCTTATAGCAGCTTTAAATGTAGAAGGTTAAACTGCAGATTATAACCAGGAGAAACAATGACCACAAAGAGAAACTCAAATGGTCCTCTCTGAAGCTGGTTTTGGGTTTGTCCATTTTAGGCTACCATACCTCTGTAGGTACAAAGAATTAATGCTAAGCTAATGTACAGACAACAATTCAGGTGATTAAAAACTTTAAAACATCCATATCAATGAAATTCTGCTATCAGAGTCTTTGTTTACTAGTTTGGCCCAGAGGGCCACTAGTGTGTAATAAAGACTACTAGTGCAGTGCTCAGAGTCTACACCAACTGCTGTGAGCAGGATGTGGGTTCTTCAGGTTGTGGATGGAGCTTTTATAACTTTTATTAATATTTTTTAAGCATTTCTCTGCAGAGGCAGTGCATTTCTTCCTATTTGTTGAACATGCTGGTGTGATGGTTTCCATCCTAGAAAAGGCAAATTTAACAAAAATAAAACACTGTTGTCCTTAATTAAATTTTATCAGAAAAAATCATAACCTGGGTATATTTTGTTAAAATATTAATGTTTTATTGTCTCTTTATCTACTTGCTATATTTTGACTCCGTGGTGTAATTGTTTATTCCAGTGTTTGTGTGTCCCTCATCTGCACAACATTGTACTTCAGTGCTGACTTCTCAGGCTTGGACAGCCCCCTAGTGGCTGTTTGGTGTGTTGGTGCAGACGTTTGTTTTTGCAGTTGTTGTTTATGTCGACACAAAACATTTCAACAAATGCTGATTTATGAACTCTCCAGCACATATAAATACTTAATCTGGTGAAATTCTGCAGAAATATTATAGCAATATATGATACAACATGATCTAATCACATGGTCTTTGGCCTACATCTTCATCACATGATCTCTCATTTCATGTGTTTTTTTAAAGTATATTAACATTTTCATGAACAGCAGCATAATTATGCACACCTGTAGTTATACAAAAGAAGAATAACAACCACAAATAAATCTAAAGTTAAAACAAAACATGATACCTGTGGAATGTCATTATTTAATTTATATATAATGATTTTTTATATGATTATTATTTGTCAACATCTCCAACAGTTGTCATCATGCATGAGGATATACAGAAAACTGGTATGCCAAATCCATTTTTAAAAAATAAAACAGTAAAAATGTTTAAAAGACTCAGTTTCCCAATTTTATCAGTTTACAGCTTTTAAACGTCACTGCAACTCATTTGTCTCTTCATTTGCATCCGTCATTTTCTCCAGACTGAATCAGTTAGTTACATTACTGAAACAACAGAAACATCAAATCTTGCTAACCCAAAGTATTTCATGCACAGGCTCCCAAATATTTCAGTTGTTTTACAGAAACAACACCCAGGTTGCTGATTTTTGCCTCTTCTCCAGTACAAGACAATGACATGAGGTGAAGTTCTGTATGTTTGTGTGCAAACAGCTGGGAACAGCTACTTGCAAAGATGCAACATAAGGTTTAGTTAGAAATAGCATCATGAACAATAACAATACAACAAATCCTGAGTGCAGCCAAAGCCAAGTAATAAACAAGTTAAATGAATGATTATTAATATATTGCTAAAATATCTGTCTTTACTGGCATGTTTTTGACATTAAATGTAAAATACTAGAATAAAACAAAAGAAAGTCTGCAGGTGAAATCAAAAGAGTCGATCGCCTATTTTTTGCTGCATTTTCAGGCTAATTTGGTATAAAAAGGTATATGTGCCTTCTACTGAAGGCTTGAACACTGTTCATAAAAAGTTCTCAGATGTTTAAATTTGAACATTTTTGTCAGATTTGCACATGTTCACTTGATGTTGAAGGCTTCTTTTAAACCTTTCAGTGCTTGTGCCTCTGTGATGCTCCTCCAGGCATCTGGAACATCAGCTGGATTGGCATTGAACTCTTCAGCAAATTTGTCGTTGTACTTCACCAGCACATACTTCCAGTAGTCGGATGCCTCTAATGTGGAGTCTGGAGGGATCCGCCATTCTGGATAGTACTTGGTGTACTTCCTGTAAGGACGCAACTTCTGTTTAGTGTCTGCGTTTTTGAATCCACGTTTACTGTTCATGTCTGTTGTGCAAAGTGTTTCCACCAGCTTCTGACTGTGGATATACTTGTAACTACCGAGACCTTGTGGTCGATGAATAGCTGCATGATGTTGCTTGTGTTGTTTGCCTCCGGCTTCACAAGGAACTTTACAAAACGGACACTGCTCACCACAACCAATGATCTGCTTAAAAAGCTCATCTTGTGGTTGAATTGGAAGTGTGTTTAGAGTTGCAGTGATGTCTTCAGGGTTTAAGAATTCCTTTTGCAGCTCCTCCTTCAATTCACTCAGCGACTTAATGAGGCTCTTTGCGAATGAATGACATGTGCTTTTGATCTGAAACAGGGTGGTTTTCTCAGCCTCCTCTGAAATTGAGACGTCTTTGATTAAATATTTGCGCATGTTGTAGATGAGCTTTGAGATGCTTTGCTTGTTATCAGGCAGCTGAACTCCATTCTCTCCATTCAAGGCCTGTTCTGTTGCTTTTGTTATTTTGTCCACAATAACTTGCAGATTCTTGTTCTTCAGCTTACACAAAGTCTTGTCCTGTGACAGTTTCTGCAGATTATACTGAAATATCCAGTCTTTGACATATATTTCATACTCACGGATGTACTTCATGAAACTCTCAAAGTCCTTCTGCAGCAACTCTTTCTGAATGTTGTACTGGATAAAGAGACGGGAACTATACTCTGACGAGTGGAAACCTGTCAAAATTTCATCCACGATGTCTATTCCCAGAGATCGATTGATGTAGTCTTCAACCGCAGGTTTGATGCCATTCCTGACAAAATCATTTGCTTTGCGTTGGCAGTGATCTACCTCTTTGAAAAAATCCAGAAAGTCTTTCAGGTACTGACTCTTGTACTTCTCCAGCTGAATTAGAGGATCATTGTCTGCTGTGAATTTTTGGTGCATTTTTAGGAATTCCCTTGAGGCGATGCCACAGATGTGAAGTTTCATGTCGATCTCAAACTGTGAATTAGTTCTGAATTGTTCGCGACTCTGTTGAAGGGCTTCATCTATTTTTGCCAAAAGGTCCCTTGAGAAAGATTCCTGGTAATCGCAGTTCATCTTTGTTATATCAAGAATAAAGTGTTTGGAAATCTCAGTGACATTGTCTGCAGATCTCTGAAGGTCTCCTGACCACAGATACTGAACCCTCTTCATAAAGGTGTCTACATGCTCCCTTGTGGTCTTAAACTGGTCCTCCCCCATTTTCTTTAGCTCATCAGCGTTATGCAATCTCTCACTTAAGTTGTAATTTGCTAAATTTTTTCTCAGCTGGATGAGAATGGACCCAGTTATGTCTTGTTTTCTGAGGCGTGGTATATTTTCAGTGGCTTGTGTCCACATCTTTTCAAACTCTTGAGTCAGCTTTGTATCTGTCAGCGTGGATTGTTTGCAGTCATTCATGAGCTTCATGACTCGCTCTTCAATCATGCTTCTGCTTTTCCTGTGTATGTCCTTGACTTTCTTTAAACCTGTTTTATACTCAAGTTGACAATCCAGTCTTGAATAGGTAGAATGCTTGATTTCATCTGCAAGACTCTTGATACTGTTGATAAAGTCAGATTTATATTTTTGTATCAGATTCACATGTCTGTCTTTCCTTTTGTAGTAGTTATAGAGTTTGTCTGTCATTCTTCTTTGCTGATCCTCGATTTTGCTTGACACTTCAGATTTTTTCGATCCAACCAATCTGTTCCAAATTTCAACATCAGATTCACTGTCAGCATTGAAGATCTCCAACTCTGCTGCTGTCTGCCAGGAGAGAATCTCTTTCCTGAACTCCCATTCCCACTGACTGAACTCTTTATTAAGGTTGTCATAGGCATGAGCAACAAGAGTGTTTCTGAAGCTGAAGATGAAGTTCTCATATTTGACTGCTTTCCAGAGACTTCGCATCCATTCTATAAACTCTGGGATCTGTGAAACATTATGATCACTGTCTCTTTTCATCGTCTCCAACAGATTTTTCTTGAAATCTGCTACAGCTTCACTGTAACCTCTGTTCACTGGTGCCATCGGTGGGGTCCCAAGCCAGAGTCCTGGGATGTTCCAGTTGTTTTTATCTATATCATAGTCAAGAACATCTGTGAAGGCCTTGATGGAAGGCTGTTTTTCCATGTCAGCTGCAACATTTGTCATTTCATTGAGCTGGTCCAAGAGACGTTTCCTTTCAGTCATGGTCTTTTCATAAGCTGAAACTCCACCAACATTCTGGTGCATAAAATGACAAACTGGCTTTTTACCAATTTGCTTCATTCTTAAGAATGCATGAGTTGCAATTTGCAGGACATCTTTAATTTCTGTTGAATTCTCCATTGAAATGCTGATAATAGTGATGTCACTCAAGCCAATGATGAAGGTTGCCAGCTGGTTGTCATGCTCATTACTGTCCTCCAGCTGTGCCATATCAGGAGATTTTAGCCCCTCTGTGTCAATGAGAAGTATAAAGTCACAATTCAAATCACTCTGTATGTCCAGGCCCACTCTGAGGAAGATCATGAAGGCTCCTCTTGTGCATCTGCCACTGCTTACAGGAAACTGCACGCCAAACATGGTGTTGAGGAGTGTTGACTTCCCTGTACTTTGAACACCCAATACAGTCAGTACCAACAGCCTGCTCCTCTCTCCAACCTTCTTATGAAGCTCCATTAGCACATCTGTCACCCATCGCTCTGGGATGTTGGAAGCATCTCCATCCAAGAGCTCTAAAGCATGTCCATCCAACAGCATCTCAGCAGCCAGACCAGGGAGATGAGACATCTTTTTAGCACTCTCTTGTGACTGCAGGGAAGCTTCATAGATCAGTGCCACCTCTCTCATGTAATGCTCTATTCCTAAAGAGCTTTCCAGCAATTCCTGGTCCAACTTTGCAATGAGTTTTCCTTCTTTCTTTTTGCATTCCTCTTTAAATTTCTGCCGCAATGAAGTAAGTTGTTCCCGTGAATATGTATTTAACTTAAATTTCACCCACTTAAGGAAAGAATCTCTTTTCTCTTTGTCACTTGTGCACAAGGTTTCAATAAATTTTTCCATTTCTCTTGAGAGTTTTTGTTTGCTTTGCGACTCCCTAATCTGTTGTTTTTTAGTCTGTAGCTGAGATTTATATTCTTCAAGGGTTGAGTCACCGACTTCTTTCATCCTACACTCCTCTTTCTCCAAATGCGATAACGTTTTCCAGTCTTCTCCTTGCAAAGGAAGTTGTTGTTTCTTGAACTGTGATATTGTTGTCTTTGCAGTGTCATCAACAATCTCCTCAGCTAGTTTCTTTTGTTTGTGAGTTTTGCTTTCGTCCACAGACAAACCAAGTTCAACAGCCTTGTCATGCATATTCACAATGCTCATTGGGTTTTTCTCATCACGCTGGCATGTCTTGATGGTTTCACAGAGTTTCTTTGAAAACTCTGCTACATTTACTTTTGACTCTTTGATTTTCACACTGGTACTTGGTAAATCCAGTTCCTTCTTCGTTTTCTTGACAGACATTATCTCCTCTTTAGGATTCCTTACCTTCTGGTTAACAACCAAGAAAAGTTTGGATTTCACATCTTGAAGCGGCGTCAGAATCTTGTGCTCATTTTCTTCAACTTTGTCCAGGAATACAAAGGTTGCGGTTGACACTTGATAAAGAAAAGTGAATTGTGCAAGTGAACCGGAAATGTCTCCTCTTAAATTGGCGAAGGCAACTGGTTTTGGAAATATGTCGAGTTTTTCTTTGCCAGAAGGAAGGTACCAGCAAACTTCCACCAGCCCATTGGCAATTTCTCTATCAAGTGTTCCTCCTTCCATTTCCCTGTCTATGAACATGTTGTGGTTCTGCTGGCCATGGCTGAGAACCTGATTCAAAATCCGGGATTTGGATAAACTGCAGTTTTTCAGCCTCACAAAGGAAAAGAACGGCATCTTTGCTTGTACAATGTTGTCCTCTACAAACCCTCTTGATTTAGACAAATTGTGTGGACACCACTCTTTGACGATATCCCTCAGAGCCCAAAGCATCAGGGTACATTGACTGTTTTTGCCTATGGGCAACACCAGGGGCACAGAAAACTGGCACATGGACATCTTTAGGGCCATTTCCTGCTGCAAGAAGCTGTCTGCACAAAGGAAGAGCGCTACTATGAGGTCAAGAGGGTTAACTTCATTGTCCTCTGTGGTGTCCTCTCCAGGGTTAATGTCCAGGTCCAGGAGATCATTGTTTTCCCCGAGACAGTTTGATAACTGCATACAGCTTCTGCACTCATCATTGATTTGAAACAGTTTTCTGAGAAAGCTCCATGGTATGTCCTTCACAGATAAAACAGCTTCTTCATATATGCTCTTTTTGTTGATCTCCAAGAGGGACTGAAGAGTGAGTTTGTTGGGATAATATTTCTCCAGTCCAAGTTTGGAGAGAAAGTTGAATAGCACTGTCAGAGAGAAAGAGAGGATGACTTTTAGGACATGTAGCCCCCTACCAGATGGTGTTCGTATTATTACGTGCTCTGGCTGTTTTCTAATGTCTGATGCCAAAAATAGTCTTTTTTGCTATTCTGTTTACAACATATAGATTTCTGAGCTTCACAGATGTTTTGATGTTGTCTACAGCCAGGCTAACAGTCTCTATGCTAAGCTAATCCCCTGTTCCCTCCATCCATAATGAACATGAGAGTAGTATTCAGCATATAAATATGTTATATATAAATATAACTTTTTCATGTTTTTTCAGCAATGATCTGTCCTGGGGGTCTCAAAATATGAGAAAAGACCATCTTCTGGCTGTTTGTTTGCTCCAGCTTGCAGAAAGATTTGCCTTTACATGTCTACCACGCTGCCTGCCATTGTTATTTACTTGTTAACGCTAACTATGGTATCACCTACATAGCCAAGAAAATGTGAGCAAAACATGCTCACCAACACACAAGTCTTCATCTTTTTCAAACTGAAGAAAGGATCAATACCAACTTTGAGCTTCAGGGCTGAATGTTTTGCATATATAACCTGGTGAATAACCTTTTTGCTAAAGAGTAGGATCCTGTTAGTTTAACCAGAAACAGCCGTCAGACCTTTCTCTGAACTCCACAATAAAGTTTCTTCATTCAGTTTCACAGGACCTCTGCTCCATTCCTGAGTGTTGCCTCAGTCTTCTCTCTCTCTGTACAAAGATTGTGACTCATTGTTTTTTAGACTTAACGATTACATGCAGACAGAATCATCTGTGTAAAAGGACTGTCTGTTTCCAACTTATGTTAGCCTCACTGAATTAGTTAAAAAAACAAAACAACTGACTGATAATTGACTAAAATGTATGACTTTGGGTGAGAAATCTGAAATATTGTCTCTGTATGTATTTACTTATTCATTTCTGCTCCGGTGATTTTTAGTTGCCTGTAACTTAAATAAATAGCCTAAATAGCCTTAGACTCCATTTATAACACTTTTTTTGATTATATGTGAATCATCAAAGTTGGAGTGTACCTCCAGGCTCTGGTCCTCCTGTGTTCACGGCAGACATGATCTGATGTTTGCGCTCTCAAACCTGGATGAAGAGATACATACACATACATTTTTGTTAAGCTGCACAGAATTCTTGCAGATCAAACAGAGACAATCAGATCAGATCAATCATATCGATCCTGACTGGTATGTTATGATCAGTTTTGTGCATTTTCATTGTAAATCACTTGTTGGTGAATTGCTGTAGTAAGTTTGGCTGAAAGTTCAGGTCAGTAAAATGGTTACAGCATATAAAACTTAATAGAAACTTACCTGACATCAGGTAGAGACTGCAGAGACATCTGTGTGTGTGTGTGTGTGTGTGTGTGTGTGTGTGTGTGTGTGTGCACGCTTTTATAGTACGTGCTGAAAGTGAAAGTATTTGGTAACAATAAGTTAAATCTCATTACTTCCTCTCTGAGGAAGGTGTGGCGACTTAACATGCAATCATTAAACCAGTCTGGCTGGTATAATTCTCCAAAAAACAACCAACATCTATGACTAGACATAAGTATATTTACATGACAATTATTGTTTATTATTAAGTAAAAATCACTATCATAATAGGGTGGGGATCTTTTGGGATCTTTTACTCAAACTGAATTTATATATATTGTGTTTCTCAGGAATTTGGTGTGAAACAGGTGAAGATGTTTGTTTTGATTTGCTTTCAGTTTCCCTGTTTCTATGAGGGTGTGTTCCTTCAGAGAAAACAGCATTACACTCTGTAATGACCAGTAATCTTGGTGCAAGTGTGTGTGTGTGTGTGTGTGTGTGTAGTTCAGTGTCGGCATCTCACACACACACACACACACACACACACACACTGTGCATTTACATTACCACACGAGCTGTCAACGTTACAGTTTTCACTTCTAAACGCCACTGTACCTCTGTTTTGTGTCTGTTATGCGTATTTAATTTTGATTGAGATGAGTTTTTTTCTGTTTTTATGTCTTTGATTCTCTTTTCCTCAGAACCTGAATGCTGTTCTGCAGAGGAACCACTGGATGGCAGCATCTTACATACAATATGTGTATCAGTCTGCAGTTTCGCTATGCGCCTGGGAGCATGGTGTGGAAGCATGTCAGTAAGTAAAGAGCTTTCTTATTAATATTATTACATTATTATGCTTCAGTACTAGTATGGATGTGATTCTGTACCTGTGTTTCAGATCTCATAACACTTTTTTGGTACCTTTCGTTTAAAAACATACACGACTGAACATGTAGAAAGTTCCAGTAAAACAGTAATGTGTGAATATTACACATACACCTTTTTATTAACTTGTGTCTAGAACTGTGGCATTTCTGGTTATTTGTGCTGAGCAGACTGATTTTTTATATGTTGTGCATGCACTAATGTGGTGGGGCAAATTAAAATATCAGTTACCAGGTTATTAATGTAGCAGACTGAGTATTGTCTCCCACACAGGCCACAGGTTGACTGATGGTATCGTCAAACAGAAAATTTTAATGTTTTTATTGGATTTAAACAGTTTTTATCACTTCTCTGTGCATGCAAAAATGTTTTCACCGTCATGTTGTTGAGGAGGGAAAGTGTCTCACCTGTCTCAGTGTTGCACCTGGATGTAGCTGCAGGACTGTGTGTGTGTGATGTGGAAAACAGGAAAATGCTCATGTCCAGCAGTTACAGTATTTTTATAAATCCTAAGCAGTGGGGGTGCACTTGATGAATAGAGGCAGGTGTTCCCAGTGAAAAGACAAGTTGTTCCACCTGTTTCGTTTTCCTTGATCTGAATGCCATCGATTCACCGGAGCTTTGGTCCTTTTAATATCTCTGATGATGTGAGTTTAATGAGAAGCAGTCCAGACTGGCTCCGACCTACAAATAGGAAAACTAGATTGTATGTGAGGTTGCATATTGTGAGCGCTGTTAGTAATTATAGTCTTTTGCCAGTTTAATTGCAGTGCTGTAATCTAAATGGGTTTACAGAGCAACACTCTAAATTAGCAGTTTTATAATTACCAGTGAAGTGCACACATCTCACTGCATCCCCCACTTAATTACTAACAATCTGTCTGTGGAAGAGCTGTTGTTAAGCTGCAAGAAGTGATTAGAACAACAGACTTTGTCTTCAGTTCATTTCAGTTGTTCTGCTGCACCAAAGGTATATCAGCAGTAACGTGAAGCAGCGAGGAAGGTGACATGACAACAGGTGATGTGTGGTCATGAGTAACTGTTTCTGACTCATGCACCAGGATGTAAACTGGTTACACACCAAGAACATATAGGCTGTCTCATCATAATTAACTTCATCATTCATCCTTCACTGACACACACACACACACACACACACACACACACACACACACACACACATTTGGTCCTTTTAATATCTCCGTGCAAGGTGAGCCTGCAGCAGAGCCCCTGCTGCTTCTTCAGCCTGATTGACACTGACTTTGCAGAAGTAGCTCAACCACAACCATACGTCAAAAACTTTAAGCAGACTGCTCAGCCTGCAGTCTGTCGTTGTCACTTTAGGTGAACAACAGACCTTTTATAATAAAACATAATTCCTGTCAGAATCTGAAATCTGTTCCAGAAATCCACAGCTTTCTTTTAATTCCTCTCAGTAAAGTTAAGTTGAAATTCATATTTTGATTTCGGTCAATGAACTGAAATCTCTTCCTTTTTGGGTACATTTTGGTAAAATCGATTGAATTAATGGTGAGTGTGGAGATAGTTTTGAAATCCATGAATGTTTTTTCTGTTTTTGGTTTTGCAGCACCACTCTGACTCTGTGTTCAGTGAAATTAAATCACTGACTAGAGAATCAAAAAGATCTAATTGGTTGGAAACGAGCACCCGAGAGGTTATTGGAAAAACACCTCTGCACAACATTTAAAGGATGATTCTGTGAAGTTTGGGTCAAATCCTCTTTTGTTGGTTCATCTCTGATTCACTCGTTATATGTCAGAGGAGATGTTCTCGCATTCTGCTTCTGTGTGTGTGTGTGTGTGTGTGTGTCTGCATTATCCTGCTCCGCTGGCACGACAGCCACAATAGAGCTGACTAATGCAGAAATAGACTGCAGGCTAAGCTTCTTTTTCCAGAAATGTCTTGAAAAGTGAAGGGAGCATCCTGTGGCCGTTCCTACAATATTTATATCTTCCTCTTCACATCCGGTGCTATAGAAATGTGCATTGCACACACACACACACACACACGCACACACACACACACACACGCACACACACACACACACAAGCTTAGGAAGAATGGGGTAATTATGTGGCAGCTTCACTGCACTGGCTAATAAATCATGTTTTTAGGGAGTAAAACACAGACAGAGCTCGTCTTGACGGTGGTTGTAGCATCAAGATAGAAACAAAAACAAACTGAAACTATGAGAGAGAAGAGGGAGAGAAGAGTCACGTCAAACCTGATCTACATGACTTTGTATTGAAATCATGCCTCCCTGATATAGACCGAGTGATTCTGGGGGTCTGATGGCGGACAGAAGTGAAGGTTCAGCAGGATAAATGAATAAAAGTCAGACTTTCCAAAACAAACAGAGTTGCTGATTCAAACCCATAAAACACTGAATAAAGCAGTTCCACCTTAAATCAGGTCAGCCAGACTTAGTTTAATGTGCTCATCACAGCTCTGAAACATCAACACTGTAGCTGGACACTGATGAATCCAAAGAGCTGTCACTGGACCTGAAGTAACAGACGGATTAGTAATTAAATAAAATCTGATAAATCTCTGTATTCTCTACTTTATTGTCATCCCACTTCCTGGTCACTTACGGGTGATGATTAAGTCATGATGATCCCATACACACTCACTGAAAACACCTACCTGATTTTCCTGAGGCAGTCGCCATTCAGATAGGTCGGAAATCATGAAACTATAGCTAGAGGATCATAGAGACACACTGTTGCCTGTATTATACCTACAGTATTCCTGTAATATACCTATACCATTTCTGTAATATGCCTACAGTATTTCGATTGTGGTGTTATTCCTATAACATTCCTGTAACCATTCAGTGCCTATGTTGCCACTGAGCATCAGAGCTGACATGACTAGAGATACTGTTTGTACTACATGGGTCAGTTAATGTGGGTTTGAGCTGACTCTGTTAACCCCTGAAAAGACATGTGATTGGTCGGTCACGTTGGACCCTGATGGCTTTGTAACTGTAAGCAGCCCAGGTCGTTCCTGCATCTTGAAAACTCTCAGCTGCCCCCCTCCTCAGACCCCCCTGGGCTGATGACAGCAGATTATTCCACATCGACGTGATCAGGATGGTGTCATTTTACTGCCCCGCCGCCGTCTGCAGCTGTCAAACAGCATTACAGCCACCAGGGGATCAGACAGCAGAGATCAGGCCGGAGAGCTTGCACGGTGGCATCATTGATCCGTGGACGGGGTCGCAACCTCCTCCTGCATCACTTATTCAGGGTGGGGTGGAGGGGGGGTTACATTAATTAACAGGAAGTAATTTGGGGGAAAGCCGTCCTGTGGCGAGCAGGCTCTCTGTGGTAAGATGGAGGGCCCCCCCGTCTTTGTTAGGGATATGGATTTTGCCAACGGTGCAGGGGGGGAGATAAGGAGGAGGGAAGCAGAAGGAGAGAGGGTGGGAGGAGGTGTGTGTGTGGTTGTGTGTGTGTGGCGGGGGGGCCCATCTGCCGCTGAGTGTGCTGGGTCAAAAGGCTTTTGTTGTGAAGGGGTGATGAGACAGATAGATGGTCGTTGTCACCAACTGCTGGTTTAATCAAGTGAAAGTGTCCCAGCGTGTAACATGTTAACCACCCCACCACCACCACCAGTTTCAACACACACATGCACGCGCGCACACACACACACACACACACACACACACTAATAGTGAGTCTTTGGCCCTTTTAATTGAGGTTTGATGAATTAAATGAGCAGAAATGTAGAAATCAACAGATCAATAATGTCATTTAATGAAAAACCGGACATTTATCCATTTTTATCTGCTGGTGTGAAAACAGTACAGAGAGAGACTCTTCTCAATGCATCCTGGGAAATTTCTGGGTCCTTTAATGTGTCTATTTTCCGGGTTATTTATAGAGTTAAGAACAGTTTTGAACAGTGGCCGCGTCTCATCTCCCACTGTCACCTCGACCCGAATTCAATCACAAACCCCTGCCATGCGAGCCCTTTGCGCATGCGCTTTCCATATTTAAAGCAGCTGCGTCAAGCCGGAGTGGCAGCGGAAGTCAAAGAGAATGACCTTCAAAATAAAATAAAAGACCACATCTTGGCCTATGACGAGAAAAACTGCTAATTAGCCATGATCCCTCAACACGTCAACACTCTCAGTCTTACATTTTTGGAAATAACAAGCAGCTTTGTTCATCCTTCACATGGCCCAGGTTTTATTGTATTTATATGATAAAAATCAGAGACATTTAACAGCAACTCCGTGTTTGAACCTTTTACCAAGACCTAAGGCGGTTTGTCTCCTCTGGACTTTTAAAATTCATTCTTAAGCTGTTAACTGCACTGCATCTGTGAAATGTTGGCAAAACATCCTTCCACATTATCACACAAAAAATTATAACGAACATTTTCACTTCGTATAATTCATAAATCAGCGTGAAATGTTTTAGCAAAAAGAGGAAACAATTTGCTGATTGACAAATTTAACTAATCGTAAGATAATTTAACTGTTTGCGTTATTTACCACGAAGAAGCCTAAAATTACCTGTTTACACCTGAGAAGCTTGTTTTTCTTTGCATCTTTCTATAGATAGAAAATAGAAAATATTAAACAAAAACTTTTTATCGTTACATTTTTATTAGCCTTTATTTTGAAAGGGAGAGCCGGAAGCGTCTCTTCTCATTGACTGTGTGCTGACGCAGGCTGCTGGAGCGGCAGGCAGCAGCGGTAGATGCTGTCCCATCATCAGATCACACCCAACGGGGCTGCAGCGCACCGCTCCTCCGGCACCAACACCATGACGCCCAGGTTTAAACCCGCAATCTGAGCCGCACTGAGGACGGAACCGGCGGAGGACTGAGGGCAACGGTCCTGGACACATACCGCCCCCCCCCTCCACACACACACACACACACACACACACACGCACACACATACACACACACGCACGCACGGACGGACGAATATTGCAGCGACCAGCAGCCAAAGACACAGGGACGCCGACCCAGGCGAACTCCACTGCGCCGCGGATTTTGCGCTTTCCGCTCCAAAAACGCGTCCCACACGGACTCCCGCAAGAAGAATCACTCCGTGCGAGCCTTTCCACGCCAAATAAAACATGTCATCGTCGGGCAAGGACGCCAACAGCGGGCATTACGCCAACTATGTGGGACCGTACCGCTTGGAGAAGACGCTGGGCAAAGGACAGACAGGTTAGTGAAAGCGGCCAGATGCGGATGATGCTGTCGGGACTCTGCTCAGCATCACCGCGCCTGCCGCACGCTCATCACGGTGGGTTGCGTTTTTTGCATGCGTGTTCTCACCGTGCCGATGCGGGAAAAGCCTTATAAGTGCAGATGTTTCTGGTTGCGGCTTTGCTGAATGCAGGGAGAGATGCTGCCCTCATGGTGCTGATGATGA
Organism: Datnioides undecimradiatus; assembly: GCA_008933995.1. Taxonomy (NCBI): domain Eukaryota; kingdom Metazoa; phylum Chordata; class Actinopteri; order Lobotiformes; family Datnioididae; genus Datnioides; species Datnioides undecimradiatus. Next base: position 8,873,451 of record WARS01000060.1, read on the forward strand.
TGGTGGTGCTGGTGATGGAGGTGGTGGTGTGCCTTTAATCCTTGTTGTCAGGCAGAGAGGGCTCAGTGATAATGGGCCCTTGTGATTCTTCTTGTCTCTAATTCCGTTATAGCATCTGTGTGTCACATGGGCCCACAGTGCTGAGGCTGCTCTCTGCAGAAGAGGCAGAGCGGTGATGCTGCACTGTCCGGCCCCTGCACATACACACACACACTCTGCAGCTGCATCATCACACATTCCTGCATATTTGTTTTAATGGTGCAGTCTGCTGAGCTCATTTTTGGACCCTCTCTGATGCCGTATGCTACTGACAGGCCCTTCTCTTCTGTCATCACATTATCTGTGCATGTGTTGAACACACAGAGCCGATGCTTTCAGTATTTCCTCAGTGTTTGTTGTGATTGTTTCAGGAGGTGCTGGTCCACCTTCAGGCTGCAGATTGTTGGATTACGCTGTGTTTGGAAACTGAATGGACAAAATATCAGGACCGTGTCTCAGTGTAGTGCTGCACGTCGATCTACTGCATGACCAGGTGTGGAAAACTATGTTGAGCTGTTCAGCTGATGGTCATCACAGTGATCTGCATGTTGATGCTTCAGGTGTCCAGTCTTCGGTCTCTTTTAGCTCTGCGTTTGGTCTGCACCAAGTTAAATCTCTGACTCTTCAGCTGCTAAATGCTCCACTGAGTTCTGTAGCTTGTCATGAATTGTGTCTTGCATGGTGTTTGATGAGTGTGTAGAGCCATAAAACAGAGCTTGTCATGATGAACCTAACCAATTCTAGTGACATCTCTCACATTGTTTTCACGTCATTATGTGACACTGTTGTTATAAAAACACATTTTAGCTGTTTAAAGCTTAAAGCCAACAAGGACTGTTCATGTCTGTTAGCAGCACAGACTCAGTTTAGATCTCAACTCATCCTCATAACTCAACAATGCAACGACGGTCTGAAACCCCCAAAAATGACCCATGTGACTGGTGACAGGCGTCCCAGGTGAGCATGTGTTTAACTGGTCACGTTCAGGCACCAAAGCAACTTGATTTTATTGAGGAAAACAACAGGATTCAGGTTAAAAATAGGATCTTAGTCATTAACTTTTGGCTTTGGGACATGAACAGAGTGAAACTTGGATTTGCTTGACTCGTAGATCCAGGTCACATGACTACGTCTTTGTTCCTGTCACAATAAATATATATATATAAATATAAACACTAGTCCTCGCTGTAAATACATGATGTAAATACAGTTTCTAATAATAAGACATATCTGTGTTTTGGGGGATGAAATGGGACAAAGCTATCGTTCGTGTCACTTCCTGTACGGACATTTCTCTGTTTCGGATCTCCCGCAAGAGAGATCAAGAGATCAAGGTGTCTCCCTCCTGTTCCAGCAGGCTCAGTTCTCTGGCTGGGTGAATTATTCATAACCAACCAATTAGCTGGTTGGTAGAGTCGGAGAGTAACAGCTGCTGTATTAATTACACAATACTTCTGTTTAGCAGCTGCAGCAGTGTGCGTTCAACTCGCACAGAGACAAACAGATAATTTGCTTTGTTCTTAAACAGGATTAATTATAGTAACTGAGTCAGAGGAGGAGGAACAGTCCAGTTCCACACATTCACCACTCTGCTGTGCTGGCGAGGACGACTCTGTGTCCGATAAACACCGACAGACTCTGCGTTGTATAGATGCACCATCACAGCCGTGACTGAGTGATGTCATCAGGTTTTACTGATGGACCCCACCCGACTCAGAGACTCTTTAAGCTGGAAGTTAAACACTGAGAAGATGCTGAAGTTCAGGTTTTAGTGTTTCTCCGGCTGTGGGCCATCAGTGGGAACATCACCACAGCTTCTGCATCACGAACCCTGGATGAATTAGAAACAGGAGCTGTGCATTTGCTCCATCAGAACAGCTGTGTGGTGAAACATTCAGTTTCTAACGTGCAGTAGGTGCTGCAGGCTCCAGAGCAGTTAAATCACCTTGTGTAGCGATGGTTGTTGTTGCTCTCATTGACGACCCATTTGGAAAAACAGTTCATATGAAACCGAGGTGTCAGCCATAGGCGAATACTGTTTGGGCTCTAATGGAAGTAATGATTCAAATGAACTGAAATGTGATTTACATGAAGCAGCATATTTCTTCGGTTGCAACTGAAAATCAGAACCGGCCAAACGCGAACACGATGTCAGATTGAATAATGAAGTAAAACAGTGTAAGTTCAGGTTAATCATCAGGCTCTGCAGCAACTTTTAATCACGTAATGCTGTAGCTGATTGGAAATCAGACAAATTCAATAATTTTACAGACACATTAGTAAAAAAAGTCAGAATGATCAGTTTTGTTGGTCGCAGACGAGGAGTCCTCGTTCATCTTTGTCTGCAGCTTCCTCTCGGACTTCACAACCTGAACGTGTTCACACTGATGGACTGTGAGAGAGTTTGCAGAGCTCGTGAATGTGTCTGAGTGCATATGCATGTCGAGATGTAGAAACCATGTGCATAGTTGTGTTTCTGTGTGTGTGTTTGTGTGTGTGTGAGACCTGCTTGTTGAGAGCTGTTGGGATGAATCGAGGCTCCGGTGCTGAGCTGGCAGACAGGGAAACCTGTATATCATTAAACCTCCTCCACAAGTGCAGGGCAAGCCCACGCTCTCTGTTACTGTGTGTGTGTGTGTGTGTGTGTGTGTGTGTGTGTGTGCGTGTGAATCACAGGGGATCTCTGATGGACTGGGCTAATGGTTCTTGTTCTCTGGATGTTAGACATGATTTACTGAATTATAATTACATTTCAATGATGTTTTAATGTTGGTTCTGAGATTATAATATTATAAATACTGCTGCAGCATCATTTCATCTTTTTATTGGAATATTAATAATTATTTGATGATCAATCAGTTTATCAGTGCTTTGCAGCGATTCATTTCAGAACTAACACATCAACAAAGTATGAGTTGGTGTTGAACGTACAATCTGTAGTTTCAGCTTCAGTAAAACTAACAGCAGCAGCTGCAGTCATGTGACCTCCTGCAGCAGCGTGGGATGCTGGGAGTTGTTGTCTTCCTGTCAGCTGGGATTCCTTCAGTGTTGATGGTTCAGGAGGTTTTTACTGGGAGCTGAATTCTCCACAGAGGTCGGTCTCCTCTCTCCAAAACAAACAGAGCCATGTGATTCAAACCCAGAGAAACACTGGAATAAACAGTTTCACCTTAAAAACCACTGTTTCTCCCACGCTATGGGCACTTTGCAGGGGCGTCCTGGAGAGGCGGCGAGAGCGAGCTACTGCTAACGTTTGCTCAACTTGTTCTCTGACAACTTCAGATCCAGGCGTCCGGCGACTGAAATCCTTCATCTGCTTCAGATACAGAGTTAAAAACAAGCAGCGGCTTCAGAAAAGAAGGAGCACAGAAATGTGTCTTACAGCTGATCCAGAGTCAGTTTATCAAGCTGCTGACACACAGAAATGTGTCTTACAGCTGATCCAGAGTCAGTTTATCAAGCTGCTGGTGACACACAGAAATGTGTCTTACAGCTGATCAGAATCAGTTTATCAAGCTGCTGACACACAGAAATGTCTTCTACAGCTGATCAGAAGTCAGTTATCAAGCTGCTGACCCTGAACACAGCACTGACACATGCACAGAGGGTGGCGGTGGCAACCGCAGACAGGAAGTCAAACCCGATCACAGATTCGCGTGAATGGTTTCTCAGAACTTGGAGCAGTACAAGAGTGTTGAACAACCAAAATGTTGAATTTAATAGTTGATTTACAGAAAATGAATGAATCACTGACGAAGTTCACTGTTTTCTGACAGTTTTTACAGAATAAACAAGCATTTGAGTAATTAAAGGAATAATTGATAATGTAATTAGTTATTAGTCTTCAGGTGGTAGTACACAACTCCTGAAACGCCACCTGTAGCCTGAAAACCGACTCCGTGGGTGGTTCCAACTTCCCTCTCCTGGCGACGGTTTGTGTCTCTCAGTGATGAGCGGTTGGAATTAATGCCTTCATGGTGTGTGTCTGAAGCTGAATAGCCTTGAGCTGCTGACTCTGAACAATTAGTCAGTGTGTCTCTGTGTGTGTCTGTGTGTGTCTGTGTGTGTGTGTGTGTGTGTGTGTGTGTGTGTGTGATGGGGGGGTGGTGAAGCACTCCCTCTCTACGCTGGTTTCCCAGGCTCCATGCAGCACTCACGCTCATTTTCCAAGTGTTGGCCAACAGCAGGGATGGTTGTCATGGTTTCATCTCTCCTCCTGTGACAATGACCACTGTAGTCCTCACGAGCCACCCGGCCAGCCATCCCCTCCCTCCCTCCCTCCTCCCTCCTGTTTTCCATATCTCTACCTCATCTCTTTTTTACACAAAAATAAAAAAGTAATGCAAATCATTTTCAAGTGCTGCTCAATAAACATCAGTTATCTCGACTTTCTGGAGATTTTATGCCAGTTTATGTCTGCAGCTCATTTAAACACAACGTGAAGCCAAAAGGCTGTGCAGAATGTAAAAATATAAAATTAAACAGAGTGATTAAACAGATTCAGAGTTCAGTGAATAGGGCAGTCTTACGGCTTTTAATAAAGAAAACATTTTATATCAGGCTGTCCAGGGCGGTTTAAAACTGATTTGGAAGTCTGCATCGTCTCAGCGTCAGGCCAGTTCATGAAGACTGGGCATTAGAAACCGCAGCAGGTCAGTTCAGGAGTTTACAAATGATAACCTTTGCTTATAATAACAGTTGATTTGTTTATGGAGGCCGAGCTCAGCTGGTGATTCGGTGTCTGAGAGGGAAATGATGCTGAAGCTGATCCCAAAATGTTTATTACGTGAGATTTTCACTGTGCAATAAGTCAGAGTCCATGTTTTCACAGATTCACAGTTATTATCTTTGTTGTTATTATCACTTCATTTAAAACAGTTTGATGACACTTTATTACTCATTCCTTAATATTATTCATATAATTCTTATATCAATTACAGCTGATTTATCAGACCAGCTTTTGTAAAATGGGTAAAAACTGTAGATTAATGTGTTTTATAAATACTGTTCAGGTAAATGCTTATTTGGTTGTCAGCAGTTTGAATAACTCACAGAGAATGTTAAATCCACCAAGGCAAAGAGCAGGCGGACTGGTGAAACACACACACACAGGTGTAAATGCACCATAAAGGCAGTGTGAGTGTGTGTGTGTGTGTGTGTGTGTGCCTGTGGATAAAGGGTGAAATGATGTGCGGTGTGAACAGCATCATTCATTTTATTTGTCATAACCTGTAATGGGAAATATGTGTGTGTGTGTGTGTGTGTGTGTGTGTGTGTGTGTGTGTGTGTGCGCGCGCGCATGTGTGTGTGTGTGTGTCCCTGTTATAATGAAAGTGTCATGTTATTGATGTGGAACATCCTAAAGACTGTAGTCCCCGGCTGCGATGGGGAAACTTCTTGAGTGTGTGTGTGTGTGCGTGTGTGTGTGTGGTGGGGGTGGTGTGGGCAGGGAGAGCCCCAGCACAGATGGCTGCCTTTAGGTGGCTGAAATACAGCTTCATTATCAACCTTGGGTTGCAATTGTTAGCTCCACGCAGCTTTCACTGCAAATGTGTGTATGTATACACCCATATGTGTCTATACGTGTGTGTGTGTGTGTGTGTTTGTGTGTGTGTGTGTGTTATAGGAGGCTCAGCTTCATTATTTTAAATGTAAAACAGAAAATATTGATGTTTCCTCATTACACGGAGCTCTTATTAGCTGTGATTCATCAGTATGAATAGGAATGTGATTATTATTTAAATCAGTTTTGGGATTTTGTTAAAAAACCTTCATTCATAATAAAACATAAAATAACATGATTTAACTGTTGCATGCAACATATTCTCACCTACACTGCTGTTGCACGTTAAATTTTAATCATTTTCTATAAATTAAACTCGGAATTTGTCGCATTTTAGCTCGCATGTATGCTGGGGAGGGGGGGTAGACAGAGCTGTTTGTGTGCACCGGGGGGGGGGTAGTCAAAATTATGGCTGAGTGTCAAACAGCCCACCCCCTTCTTTTTTCTATACAGTACATCCCTTTGGCTCTTCTCTCTCTCACTCCCTCCCAGCTGAGGGGCTTTGGTTACCGTGGCAACCGGAGGAATGCTCTCCTCTCCTCTGTGGCTGGTTAGGGTACTCGCTCACATCTCAGCCCCTCCTCCAGGAGGAGGAGGAGGAGGAGTTGTGGGGGTTGTTTCGCCTGAACCATTAAACAATGACTGAGAAACTACCCCCATCCCTCCCTCTCCCTCTCTCCTTCCCTCTCTCTCTCTCCCTCTCCCTCCCTCTCCCCCATCCCTCCCTCTCCCTCTCTCTCCCTCTCTCTCTCTCCCTCTCTCCTTCCTCTCTCTCTCTCTCTCTCTCTCCCCTCCTCCTCTCCCCTCTCTCCCTCTCCCCCTCCCTCTCCCCCCCTCCTCTCTCTCTCCCTCTCTCCCCTCCCTCCCCCCCTCTCCCTCTCTCTCTCCCTCTCTCCTCGCTCCCCCTCTCCCCTCTCTCCTCCTCTCCTCTCTCTCCCTCTCTCTCTCTCCCCCCCTCCCTCTCCCTCTCTCCCCTTCCCTCTCTCTCTCTCTCTCCTCTCCCTCTCTCTCTCCCCCTCTCCCTCTCTCCCCTCTCCCTCTCTCTCTCCCCTCTCCTCTCCCTCTCTCCCCCTCTCCCACTCTCCTCTCCCCCCTCTCTCCCTCTCCCTCCTCTCCCCCCTCTTTCCCTCTCTCCTCTCTCTCCCTCTCTCCCCCCCTCTCTCTCCCTCTCCCCTCCTCTCCCCCTCCTCTCTCTCTCTCCCCCTCTCTCCCTCTCCCCTCTCTCCCCCCTCTCTCCCCTCTCTCCCTCTCTCTCTCCCCCTCTCTCTCCCCTCTCCCTCTCTCCCCTCTCCCTCTCTCCCTCTCTCTCTCCCTCTCCCCTCTCTCCCCCCTCTCTCCCCTCTCCCCCCTCTCCTCTCTCCCTCTCTCTCTCCCTCTCCCCTCTCTCCCCCTCTCTCTCTCCCTCTCCCTCTCTCTCCCTCTCTCTCTCTGTCCATCTCCCTATTCCTCTTCACGTTTTCCTTACCGCCTGCCCCCCCCTCCCCTCCCCCCCTTCCTCCTCAGAGGATGTCAGGCTGCAGCTCAGGACTCCTGCATCTCTGTTGTTCCACCTGGCTCCCCTCCTCGTCCTCCTCGTCCTCCTCGGCCTCCTTGTCCGCCTCGTCTCCTGAGACACACTCAGCTAATGCCCCCCCCCCATGGCGTTACTCTCCTTCTGTTTTTTGCATTAAAACTGAGCGATACATGATTTGAGGCGGCTTCCCACGGCGAGGATGACCCGCTCCGACACTCATCTCAGACGTGTAGAGTAGATGTAGAATGCAATAAGAAAAAAAGAGAAACAATTTTCAAATCCGATGAAAAATAAGCACTTTGAAATCATGGGAACAGGAGGAACAAAGTCTGTTTGGTGGATTCAATTAAATTACACACACACACACACACACAGATGGGATGCAAAACTCATTTGTTCCAGGCGCTCATTAGCACCCAGGCCTTTTAGCCAATGACTTACGTTTAGACTGTTGTCATCTGCACAAGTGGCTGCAGGTCAATAACAAGTCAACAGGCTAAAGTGTGTGTGTGTGTGTGTGTGTGTGTGTGTGTGTGTGTGTATTCAGTCACTCAGTGCTGTGATATGCTCAGCCTGCTACTGAGCCCGTACACAAACATATAAACAAAATGCATGATTGAAACGTGCAGAGAAATAACAGAAAGCCGGAGGCGGTATAAAAGAGTTTTATGAGTTTGTCTGGGCGGGTTTTAGTCGTCTGGCTGCTGGAGTTCTGGATTAGAAGCAGTTGTAGAGATGGAGTTGGAGGCTTTGAAGTGGCTCATGTGTCAGTGACGTCCCTGGTCTTTCCTGTAGCTTCTCCACTGTCTCCTTTCCTTCCCCCCTTTCCCTCTCCACCACCTGAGTGCTGCTGGTGTTTATGGAGCGTTGTCTTTTGTCTCTCTGGTCTCTGGTCTCTCTGGTCTCTGGTCTCTCTGGTCTCTCTGGTCTCTCTGGTCTCTGGTCTCTGGTCTCTCTGGTCTCTGGTCTCTCTGGTCTCTCTGGTCTCTCTGGGGACTCCTCTGCTCGCCTCTCTTCAGCTCCATTACCTCTGCGGTGCGTGCAGGCTCGTGTCCTGAGTTCCTCTCCGGTCGGTTATGCTCCTCATGTGACAGCACGGTAACTGTCACATGAGCGCCGGTGATTGTTTTCGGTCCTCGGTAAACACGTGGACACGTGTGTCGATATGTTGGTGTGAACCTTTTGAGCCCGCGTCAATCGCTCTGCCTGCCTTCCCGGTAAACGCCGCTGATGCATCGTTGATGGGTGGATCAGCCGGAGGGAAACGAGCTCTGGAGATCCCGCTGGTATACCGACTCCATCTACCAATCATCAACAGCTTATCGGCTGATTGCAACACCTGTTAAGATGGAGACGCTGAAGGCTCTCGCCCTGCGGCGAGATAAGTGGTGCAGCAGAGAAGCTATCACCTATTCGCCGCCGCCGCCAGCACAGATGTCAGCTGTTAATTACTAATCCTGCACCTTTGGTATTTCACGGAAATGGCTGTTTAACATTAAAGGGGATACAGTTTATTATTGTTTTTAGGAAGTGTGGCTGTATAGGCTTCTTCTCCAGCGTTAACTATGGAGTTTTCATTCATGCATGTCTCCAGTTTGGAGAAGCAGCAGGAGTAACTGGTGTAGGAGGCTCAGCAATGTCCTGCTGTGCATGGAGGCAGCAGCAAAAACTAAAAAGACATTAATATCAATTTAAATGGTATTGTATTTATTTAAGTTGGTCCGACAGCTTTTGCTAACAGGAAACTCACTCTCTTCCAACCCAGACTCCAGAAACAGTGATTTACGCTGCAGGTCTGCCGCCGCCTCCGTCTGTTTGTTTGCCATTACGTGTGCAGCTTCACTGAAATTAAACCTTTAAGACTGTGACGCAGTAAGACGTGAACACGAGCCTTTGTTGTACGGTAACTCCACCTCCTCCTTTCAGTTTCACACTGGTTTTTATGATTTATTCCATTTTCATTCATTTATTTTGCTTTGTTTGGAATTTAAAGGTTGAAGTCTGGGTTTAAATGAGCTTCTGTGGGTTTCACTTTGTTTGTTTTCAGATTTAACTGACGTTACTATCCACCCCTAATAAATTGATCCAAGGGTCCGCGTTGTTCGAGTTGCTCTGGGTGATGGAGGTGTAGGGGTGTGGGGTCCACCAGGATCTGCCCTACTGCCCATCAGCCATCTCTTCTTTAATCCACTTCCTGTGGTCTGATAGGCACTTGGCACATCTTCACATGCTGCCATAATCAACAGAGACCAATTTAATGCCTCAATCAATAGCTGGTAATCAAACAGGAACGGGTTCTGGCTCCAGATAAGCACCTTATGGTCCCGCAGCCAAAAACTTAATGAAATTGAGCATAAATCCCTCCTCTCTCTCTCTCTCTCTCTCTCTCTCTCTCTCTCTCTCTCTCCCTCTCTTTAAAAAAACTCACTTTCATCCAAAAGCAATCTGGACTTTTCCCCTGAGTCAGCACTTCCCTGCGTCAGGACTGGGCGAAGTACCATCTGAGCCGCTTCACTGCTCGCTCTCTGGTCTGGCCCTGTGCCAGCTCGACCATCGCTTCATTCTGTGGGAATATGGAGTTTCTGGTATCTCGTATAAGATAAATACCCCCCACCCCGTCCTCTAAAACCCCTGACTGGTGCATGATGGGACGGCCGAGCGCTTTTGAGGACGAGCGACTTCACCTCAGGAGTTGGGCTGCAGCCACGGGTGGAGAGTCCAGTCAGGGACGAAACCTTAAGAGGTTTTTCTGCAATTTGCTCATCAGAATTACCCATGAGTACCGGGGCAGAGGCAGGCGGCGGCGGCACAGTGCTTATTTCCACCTTTTGCTGTTTTGCTTTAGCTCCAGCGCGGCGCTCACACAGATGGCGCCGGCTCTCGAAGAACCTCGTTCTTGCCTCAGAATAAACGTCCAGTCCACGCAGATGGCCCTGTTAGCATCCCCTGGCCTCAGTGACGCGTCCAATCATGTGGCATAATCAGATTAAGGGGCGTGTGAAACGCCATTATACTCACTTTACTGGTACACTGGCAGGTGTGTGTGTGTGTGTGTGTGTGTGTGTGTGTGTGTGTGTGTGTATGTTTGTAAGCCACACAATACATCGTAACAAATGCTCTTGAACACCGCGTGTGTTAAGACACCGCATGCCATCATGGCTGAGGAGTGCTGCATGCATGCACAGTGTGTTTGCAGGTGTGTGTGTGTCTGAGTGTGTGTGTGTGCATGTGTGTGTGTTAATGCGTTATGTTGCAGTATTTTCAGGGTGCGCTCTGTTTCTGTGACCTGCAGTGCTGTGAGGCTGCAGTGCTGCAATACAGCAGCGACTGGCTGCAGCCTCTCTGCAGTGATATCACACACACGCACACACACACACACTCACTCCTGTCTTACTGGTGTTGACAGAGTTGTTGTAGGTAGAAAAGGACGGGGCCTTGACTGTAATATACTGTACCTATACTGTAATATTTGTGAAAGTGTCTGTGTGTGTGTGTGTGTGTGTGTGTGTGTGTGTGTGTGTGTGAGAGAGACACACATCTTGCAGGTGTAGATGACTTACATGGGCTCGCCTGGGTTGTAGATGAGAAGATAAATTGAATTATTCGTGCTAAATTATTTGATGATAAGCAGTATGTTTACTTGGGAGGCTGCCCAGCTAACGACAGGAGTCTCTCTCGCCTCCTACGCCTGCTGCGTCGCGTAGTTTTGGCCGTCAGAGATGAATGCTGATGGTTTTGGTAGCGTGTTTGTCACCCTACCAAATGCACACAGGTGTCAGGCAAACATGTACATAACCTGGCTGCACAAAGTTTATTGTTAATATTATTATTAAGTTATTTTTAGATGTTTTTGTCTGTAAAAAACAAAATAGTGTAAATTTCTGCAGTAAGAAATAGCGACCAGAGTGCCTTAATGTTTCCAATTCTACACAGCACACTTGTACAGATGCTAAGTGTTAGCATGTAATGTTTCGAGTAACCCAGCAGGAGCTTTGTTTAGAAAAGAAGCAGCTTTGCATTTGAAAACTAGATGTAAGATTAAGTAATAATGTGCATTTAACGGGCTGGGAGGTGTTGCATGATGGGAAATGTAGGACACAGCATTTATGAAGTTGTTGATGAAAGTTCAGATGGAGTTTAACGTGCGAATATTACACTCTGAATGTTAGCTAGCTAGATTAGCATGTCATTAGCGTGTGTGCTACATATGCAGTGAGTGAAGTATCTGAATAATGTCGGTCGCCTCTCATCATCTGTATGTTGCAGCGCTTTAGGTATTGTTAGTAACAGCAGCCTGCTCATCAAGCGAACTGTCCAGATGTAGAGAAGAAGAGTGTAGTGGTGCCAGGAGAATATCAAAGAAACCTTACCTCCTGCTCAGATCAGATACAGAGCTGGCGTTTCTGCCTAATGATGTATTTAAAATTAATTTAATCTGCCTGTTTGATTCAGCGCTTCCGAGGTTGCTGTTGTTTTTGAACTGAGAACTGAAAAGCGACACAATGAACATATATAAGATGGAATAAAACAAAAATTAGTGACACCCTAGATTCTATTCAAGTTCTATTATTGAGTTAATCTGCTGTTTGTTTTCTAAATAATTAAAAAATCTGAAATGTCAGAAAATAGTGAAAATGTCCAAATATATTCCAGTTTAATATAGTAAGAAAACATATGAAAGAAGGAAATTCCCCATTTTTAAAGGCTAAAAACTTTTTTATTACTTATTATCAAAATAATCTCCAGAAGTTGTGAACTCTCCTGCAAAGACCGGCACATTTCTGTGGCTGCAGTTCAGTTCAGTGACTAATGAAAATGTAAATTAGTCAGTTTAACCTGCAGCTGTCACGCAGGAAGTGACGGGGCATTTACATCATTAGGCATAAGATCATTTGAACAAGCTCTGCCCGGGATGGAGGCTGGTTTACTACAGAACGTTTTTAATCCAAGAAAATCTGAATAAATGAGTGGAAAGCGATTTAATGTGGCAACAACAGCGATGTTAGCATCATAAGGCGTCGTGTTAGCGCCGCAGCTCCTGGTGCATCCTCTGTCGAGACAAAGGTTGTGGGTAGTGAGTGGTGGGTGGTCGCACCCTCAAGAACCCACGCCCCAGTTGGACTGGCAACAATCTGCGGCTAATCCGGGCCTCCAGTGTGAAGGACGCTGCTGAAACAAACAAAAGGAGAAGCTGAGCGTTGATCGAGCTGTTAGCAGAGCCGCTGCTGTCAAACCTTCCTCTGCTAAATGGAAAACAGAACTGATGTAGAGCTGCCGGAGTTTTTATTAAATCATTAAAAAACCTAAAATATTAGAGTGGTAAGCAAATTGGGGGGGGGGCAGGAGGTCACAACCCTCATTACACCACCTGCCAGATGGCCCAACAGCACACTGCAAGTTTGTGTGTGTGTGTGAGTTTGTGTGTGTGTGAGAGAGACCCTCTGACAGAAAGGGAAAGCACACACACACACACACACACACACACACACACACACACACCTTTTAATGCTAGAAGTTGAAATTCCATGTTATTTGTGTTTAAGAAAAAGAAACGTTGCTGGTTTTTAGTCATTAAGTCGATGAACGGACAGAAACCCACCGACAGAGTTGATCAGCGATGAATCGTTTCATTAAAACGTTGCTGTGACCTCTGCAGCTGAACAAAGCAGCTTCACTGCAGAAGTAAACATGTTTACAGCCTGAAAAAACAGTTTGGGTGCCTGTTTTCTCCTTCCCAATGTGAATTTTTTATGTAATTAAATTATTTTAAGACATCAATTAAAGCATAATTAAGTGCACTGATGCAGGTCGCTGGCTGTTTGCAGGACGTCGCCTCAGCTGACTGAAGCCACTGACCTGGACCTGTCATATGTTTCTGTTGTTGATGCATTTTGGACAATCTTTCATGCAAATATTAGGAAGCAAATATCAGGGGTTAATGTGCAGCTAAGTGGCTTGTGATTAGTCTGATTTGCAGGCATTCAGAGGCTAATAAACAATGTTTCATCCAGTATTACAGTGTTTTGTTGTACGGTGTCAAGATAACTAAAGTGGGACGCAGAGTAGCATGTAGCCTGGCTTCTTAGCATTAGCTTGCTTGGTAGCGTCGAGCTAAGTCTGTGTATTACAGACATCTGAGAGTCGGGCAGAGCCAAGATAACAGAGGCTATATAAACTCGCCTTTACATAACCAGTCGCTCACGTTGGCTCTTTGCACTCTGAGCAGTCGTCTTTGGGAGCTTATGTTGTTGTGTTTCTCACAGTTTTCAGAGACTAAGATCCACAAACAGTGATTTATAATGGCTGTGTCGACATCAGCAGTTTTCTGTCTTTGTTCCACATTTTTCTCATCTTTCTATGCGTATTTATCAAACAGCCAGAGCTTCCAGTCCACTCGTCCAGAGGCATCCTGCTCTGTTACACTGAACACACACACACACACACACACACACACACCTTTGATGGCTAAGTCGAAGCTCATCAACTCCCTTCTGCACGCTGCCATCCCTCTTTCATTCCTCTCTGTCCTCAGGCACAGTAACACCCGCAGCAGGGGTGGGCTGGAGTGTGTAGGGGGGGCAAAGCAAGTCAAGTTTCCTTGCTTGACCCTGCTGATGCAGCCCCACTGCACACACACACACACAGAGTCCCACAGTGCTGCTGGTGTTCAGTGGGACAGCTCTGCAGGGCTGCTGGGTTCAGTGTGTGAACTGAGCTCCACACACAGTTGAACAACAAGTGAAACCAACTGTGAGCAAACAGGGAGTCTGCAGGGCCTTGAAATGGGAGGCGTCTGCAGGCGTCTGCAGCTATCTGCAGCGTCTGCAGCAACTGCAGTGGGATGTTAGTTTGATTTGATTTGATGAGGTGCAGAGCGGAGCTGCAGGAGATCGTTCTCCTACACCCACACCTCCCTCAGCTGCTCCTGTTACAGCAGGAGGTGCAGAACAAGGTAGAAATAAATAAATTAGACCTAAACCACCTTTTCATAAAAATATAAACAAGCTGTTTTGCTGTTGACTACGATCGTCATTAAATGTCACTGAATGTTTCTGTAAAAGAGATTTGGAAGCTCATTTTTTAACATATTTGATATTTATTAACCAATTAATGAACAATACCAGGAGAACACACTGTTAGAACTTTAAAATTATATTTATGTATTAATCTTTAATAATGGTCTTTTAAGTGGAAGATAACTTGGTGCTAAAAACGCAGTTAAGATTAAAAACAACAAGCAGTGCAAAGTTAAAACAAACTTTTAATTGATTATTAACAATAAAATGTGAAATATGAGATAAAATATGCATCATAGTTAAAAGGTAGCTAAGAGACTATAATAATAGTAATACTTACTTAGTAATACTAGTTACCCAGATTTCCTCCTTACAATTTCAAATTTAGTCAGCATTGCTCAGCTGTGTCTGACCAGTAGCTGCGCTCGTGATACAGCAGTTGGGGATGTATAGAGGCACTGGGGGGTGAGGCAGTGGGGGAGAGGCGTGTTATCAGAAGACAGGTCAGCTCCTCTGGACTCTCTGAGGAGGAGAGGAAGGCCAGGCCTAAAAATACAACGCAGCATCTCAGAGTCATCAGCCTCCTTCCAGCTGTGGACGGCTGCCAACACACACACACACACACACACACACACACACACACACACACACACACGGGACGGGCAGACAAAGACAGCGCTCCAAGCAAGAGCTGGAGCTGGAGAGGCAGGTGGGCCGGGGTAGAGGAGGATAGCGTGAAAGAAAAGTGAGAGGGAGGAGGGCACACATGAGGGAGGATAAATAAAAAGCCGAGGGAGGAAGGATAGTACAAAAAGGGGAGGAAGGAGATAGGGAGGGGGGTATGAAAAAAGAAAGCTGCAAAAAGAATAAAAAAAGGAGGCAGCGAGAAAAAAGGCGAATAAACAGATAAAACTCCAAGAACAAAATCTGCTTGACAAGCGATGAGTCGAGTGAGCATCAGCCCATGATGTCATCATTTGTAACGCTAGTCCCCAGTTATTCATTAAGGCTTGATTGGCACTGTGGTGCAGCCAATTAGGCGCCAGAGATGTGACCAAAGATAGTAAAAGCAGTGTGGTAGTGGCCAGCCAATGGCTGTATTGTGTGTGTGTGTGGGACCTGCAGTGGAGGGCACAGCTGAAGCGATGGATAAGCATCACACACACACACACTACACCTACTGTATGTCTTTTGGCCAATCACCGCGATCTTTCGGTTCCTGTTTCCCAGCATGCATTTCCTGCAGGTGCACAGAACAACCCCAGAGCACGGGGCAGTTTTCAGACGCGGCTTCATTTGATGATGTCATATTTTCAGCTCTGTTGATCAGCTGCACTTCTGTGCGTAGCGCCTGATATAGCGGATCTGGCTCGTAACTCGCAGTATTAAATAAAAACCCGCCCTGCAGTCGAGGTTGTTGTTTGACAACTGTTTTATCTATCTGTGGAGTGCTCTCCCATCTCTCCACCTTCATCGTCTCCGCCAGCTGCCGTCTGCGTTCAGTCCAGCCACAATCACTCGCCGCCAGAAGAGACGGCGGCGGTGGTGGCGGCTCCTTGTGGCTCAGTGACGCTCCTCGATGGGAGGTCAGGACTAATTGGCCACCGTCATATCTGTCACACAATATGGGCCTTTCAGTGCGAAGGCTGAGCTGTGATTAAGCTGCGTGCTTGGTTTTTAATGTCCACAGAGGGGAGGCTCTCCGCAGCGCTCAGCGGCCTCGAGTGGCTTTGATTCAGAGCGTGAGGCCTTTGTTTGCTCTGATGGTCTCAGTCAGCACCGAGCGACTGCAGGGGACGAGACATCGTCTCAGTCAGCTGCTGCGAAGATGCACGCTGGTTCAATACTGTATCTAACAAAATGACAAAACACAAGTCTTTAATTTAAAGCAACTCCCTGAAGATTGTTGTTATGTTTGTTCAGTTATTATCTAATTAGATGCAAATACACACAGAGACACAAATTCATCATCATATTTATCACTGCAGCGTTAAATATGGGTGAGGCAGCCTTGAGTGGAGCTGGAGCTGCAGCCTGATATGTTGCATTGTAATTTGGGCATGTAAATCGTTTTAAGCCTCTGGACTGGTGTAAAAGACTTTTCTGACGTTTCCAGCTACTTCAGTTTGGGGTTTCAAGAATAAACCATCCATTAAAGCATAACCTAATTTCCAGATCAAAATACCCGAAGAGTTTGAAATCAGATAAATGAGCATAAATCAGATCTAAAAAGTTTGTCTGTAGTCGTTTGTTGCATCAGTACTAGACAAATGTATGATGTCCGCCTCAGAAAATAGCCCCCAGACAAATGCATTGTTTCCTGTGAGCAGCTGTTTCCAGAAATGCCAGAATCTGTTTGAAATAAATGAATTTATACGTGTGTGAGACAGAGACGGAGACTGTGTAGTGAAGTCAGAGGTAAAGACGCTGTGGTTCAAGTCTTTGATTAGCTGACAGTGAGAAAATGATGCTCCAGGTTTTTCTGAGTGAAACGTCAGCGAGCAGAAAGACACTGTCGCCTCACTGTAGAAAGGAGAGAGATGGATGGACATGGGAGTAAGGGAGGACTGTGGGTTGATGAAGAGCGGCGGCGTTAAAAAGATGGAGGAATTTCTCAGGACTCGTGCATCTGTCAGCGGACGGGGTGAGCCGATGGATGGGAGGGTGTGTGAGGGATGGGAGCTGGCGGCTGCAGCCTTTTCACAAATAGATAGATTCGTCTCCATGTTGGAAATATTATATAATATATACATAACTGTGCTGCACTTCCTCAACTCAGAGTAGCCACAAGAGTTCCTCAAAAGAAACAGGATGGGGAGTCAGGAGGCTGCAGCTGTCCTACCGACTGGGAGGATGATCTGTCACAGCTCTCAGGCCACCAACTTCTTCTTCACCCGCGTTCCTAGCTGGCGATTCTAACAGCTCCATGCTCAGCTTACAATCAAACCTGTCAGTCACAGTAAAGGCGTACAAACAGAGGCCAGACCACCTAGATTTTCTCAAATGCGTTTCTCCAACTGAAAACAAAGGAATTTTACACATTTCATCGCCGGAAATTAGTGGATTCAAATAGATCCTGACCAGAAACAGAGCTTCTCTCTGTGACTGAGCAGCGATTCAGCAGCCATGTGACTCTGCAAAGGTCAGAAGCTGCTTTCTGAAACACATCACTGTATTAAAGCAGAGACTCAGCTTCAATGCTCTGCAGAGACTCTGGAGTCACAGCAACACATCACTGTATTAAAGCAGAGACTCAGCTTCAATGCTCTGCAGAGACTCTGGAGTCACAGCAACACATCACCACACACTGACTCTGACTCACACAGCAGGAAACAATAACAACATGAATGGAAGTAACAGTAGTTTACTCTGCTGCAGGTTCTTCATTTGCAGAACGTTTGTGTTTTTAATGATTTTGAATTTGAAACTGACGACACTCTGGTCTCTGTTGTTGTTCTTCAGCACTTGAACATGCAGAATCTGATGATTGGTCCCTGTGGCACATGTCCCGCCCTTGGTCCTCTGTGATTGGACAGTTGAGTGAGAGCGAAAGTGATGAGTGCAGCATTTTTCCAAACACTGTTCGACTCTTGTTGACCAGAAGAAAACACAAAACATGCTGTGATCGGCGCCTCATCACACTGCAGGTGTAAAACCAGACCAGACAAAAGACTGAAGCTGATTGGTCAATGCAAAGGTGATGTCACCTGCCTGCCTGCCAATTTAAGATGCAGCAGTGGATCCAGTCCTCGTCTGTCCCGTACACATGTCCTGATCTAACCTGCTCAGTCTTCAGTCTCAGTTTGCTTCAATCAATCAATTACTGATGATGTCACTGTCTCACCTGTTTGTGGTTTCACTCCCTTTTTTGATTGGTCGTCACAGCCTGTGATCAGAGACATGATCAGAGACACTTTAATTTATTTATTTATATTCTTTACTTACTTTCCAATATCTAGTGTTGTTGTTGTTCAGGAGTCAGCGCAACATAAACAGACCAGGATGTGATGTTCATCGTACTGTCAGAAGCCAGTTTCAGAGGGTCATGTGACACCAGCTCGCACACACACTCTCACACACACGCCCTAATAGGATTTTTGTGTGTCACTCAAGCTTCACGCCGGCCGCCGTTCGTTCTCTGTCGGGGTAAGAGGATATGTTTGGCAGCACAGCGGCGGAGATGGAAATGTGTCTTGTTGTTTACAGTCACACTCTTCTGAGCCGTTTATTCAGCCTGTAACAGATTCATAATCCCGGTGGCGTCGACCCAGCAGCTCTCAGCTGTCACGTCAAACAGAGAGCCCGAACGTTCATGTGATGACGCAGTAATGACTTCCTGTCTGCGGAGCATCAACAGCTCGTATCAACAAGTCCTCAACATCATCACAACCTGATCAGCTGATCAGTGTCAGCTGATCAGTGAGTGTGTGAGTGAAACAGAGCTCCTCTCTGTGACTGAGCAGCGACTCAGCAGCGATGTGACTCTGCAAAGGTCAGAAGCTGCTTTCTGAAACACATCACTGTATTAAAGCAGAGACTCAGCTTCAATGCTCTGCAGAGACTCTGGAGTCACAGCAACACATCACTGTATTAAAGCAGAGACTCAGCTTCAATGCTCTGCAGAGACTCTGGAGTCACAGCAACACATCATCACACACTGACTCTGACTCACACAGCAGGAAAACATGACCTCAGACTGAGATGAGGCTGAACAGGTCTGGAGTAGGTGAATATTATTTGATAACATTGAGTTATTGAAACGTTTTACGTTGCGTTGGTAGGTTTAGCTCCATCTAACGACCTGTTCATCGTGAATTCATGCAGTTTTTGTTGTATCTCAGTGAAAAACGGAGAGAAACGACATGCGACAGGTAAAAACTGACGTCAGGCAACTGTAAATACTCAGGTCCCAAACATGGAGCTGTGCTAAATAATCAAAGTCCTCCTCAGTCAGAGAATCAGATGTTTTGGTGTGTGTGTGTGTGTGTGTGTGTGTGTCGTGGCCCGTCCTCTCCGATGGCAGTGATTTAAGAGCAGCCATCAGAGGCAGATCGCTGTTAATCCGTCCGACAGGCTGGAGTGATAAAAGTTTCATTAAGCCATCGATCAGACGCCTCTGTCGGCGGCGAGCGGAGGGCGGCGTGCAGCGGGTCACCACGCTGGAAACACCTGAATGTCAGCCTGTCAGCCTCGTTACAGAGGCAGCAGGAAGAGAACAAAAGACTGAGGAGATGTTTGCAACCAAAAAACAAAATGAAATAATGAAATGTAATAAATCAGTTTTACAGCATGAAGCTGTTCGGTTCCGTTTAAAGAAATTAGATTCTCTGGTTTAAACTAAGAACACAACACCGATCACTCATTAACACACAACTTTCAACTAAAATGAACAAGTTTTTTGTGCTTGTTTCATTTTATAGACAGAGATTTTTATATATATACGAGTGAAAACATTTCTCCAGAGCAGCCCGGTATCAGCGCTGCAGCTGCCGTCACAGTCGTGTGATCGTGCAGCGAGTGGTGTGAACGTGTGCAGTCGGCGCACTGATGACCGTAAATGTGCCGTACTGAAGGTCAGCAGTGCTCAGCGATGCTGCGGCCAACAGGAAACTGCTGACGGAGTGAGAGGAAGCAGGAAGAAGCTAATTGGCAGTTAGCCGCCAGTGGGCTCCTGGTGAGACGAGTTTACCTCCCTGGTGCGTTTCCTCGTCTCCTCGCAGCTGGATCCTCTCAGTGCAAATGTGTCAGTACATAGAGCGAGGCTGGCAGAGTGTCTGCTCTGCATCGTTATCCCTCACGTGCGTGGACGGATGCTAACGATGATGCTGCGGCTCATCTGACTCTGGGAAGGGATCAGCTGATTGGAGGAGTCGAGGAAACTGTGAAGATATGTTACTGCAGCTTCTGCAGAATCTGAATGTCTCTTCAAAATACAAAACTCTGGATTTGAAGGAATTTCAGGCATTGTGCTAAAACCCAGATACATCAGAGCTCCACAACAAGGCCAAAAGTATCCGGACACCGGGTTTATACAGGTTCACACACATTTCTGCTGACGTCTCAGCCTCAGCGCTGATGTTCCTGATACACACATAGTTCATCTCCACTCACACACTCACTGGATCAGCACACACACTGATCAGCTGATCAGTCGTCTCATATCAGTTGGGCTCTGGTTTAGGTCTAGTCTCTGGATTAAGTGCACAGAGATGAAATGAAAGTCAAAGCAGCATCGAAACTTGTTTCGCTGAAAATCCTTTGTCTCGTCTCACCGCCGTCTCCGCGTTCAGCTCCAGCCCTCATCAATACCTCAGACGCCCTACAGCCAAGCAGCCGTCCTGCAGTCACACATCTGTAATGAATAAATGATAACATGTTTTCTGAGAGTGTGGTGTCCCTGGAGCTGCGGCTGCGACTGCTGCTACATGTGCTCCTGATTCAAACCCCGGCTGCTGACGTCTGACGCCGGTTTACATCACTGTCCAGTTTATAGTTGTTTTAATCTTTAATCATACGTGCACAGACGATATTAGGACAAAGATACTGGTCACGCCACGGTCGCCTGTGGGCTCTGCTCGCTGGTATCAAGGAGGGACGAGCGCCTCGGGCAGCAATAAAATGGATTTTCCAGCTGAGATGCTCAGCAGAGCGATGTCAGAGCTTTAAAATGAGAACAGTACACGACCCTTTCATTTCCACCAGGCTGGACTGCAGCTGTAGGTACCACAGAGGGATTCCAATGTTATTTTAATGATGTTAAGATATGTGAGTGGATGAGTGAGTCTTCCTTTCCAGGGAGTGTTGCAGTTGTGTTTCTGTCTGCGTGCATCATGATGTGCATCGTGACGCCTGTTTCTGTGCTGAGCAAACTGTCTGACTCTGTACTTTAACATCTGACTGTGTAAAAACATAAGTGGCAGGCCTGCATGTCAGAATATGTATCACGTTACGGGGTTTTGATCCAGTATAATGCAATTTATGTGGAGGCATTAAGTGGTTTCAGTCGACTTGTGCACCCTCAGCTGCGTGCGCCCTCCTCTCCGAGCCGGTTGGAGCGTGGTTGGAGGCTGTTTGCTCTCGCAGCAGGAGAACGACTGCAGCCGTCTGTGTGTGTGGAGGAGGACGCGTAGCTCCCAGCCAGCGCTCACCCCTTCATCACCCACCTCCTGGAGAGTTAAAAGAGAGCAAAACAGGATCACCGGGTGCGGCTGCACGTCTCCAAACCTCCAAACACAGTTTAATCTGTATTTTAAGCAGAGATGGAGCGCTGACGTCAGCGGTGAGTTTGCCTCGTCCTGAGACCTGTTGGTGAGATGAGTGAGTGGAAGCTGACGTCAGACTCATTAACGCTCATCCAGGAGTCTGTGAAGCCTGTGTGAGTGCAGCCGGCAGACAACCTGAAGCAGCCGCAGTGAAGCATTTCATACATCCTGACGCGATCTCAGACTCATTTTTTGGCATAAAGTTCTGACTTTTGCAGTTAATATCAATAATAATGAGTGTGCAGTATAAAATATTTAAGAGATTAAGAACAGGGGGTTGATTTATTCATGCAGTTGTAACCACCGTGCATGATTTCTGTGTGTTACAGTGAAAGTTTTCTGTCCGCGACGCCTGAAGACAGAAACAGTCTCAGACGGATCGATCCCTGCGTCCTGTCTCCTGCCATGCTGCCTCAGAGCCTCAGAGCCTCAGAGCCGGCTTTCCTGGGATTACTGAGCGCAGTATAACACCCCCGGGGTTGTGTGTGTGTGTGTGTGGAGGGGTATATTTGGTGGCTACAGTATGTACAGTATGTGTTGTGGGGGCAGGGTGGAGGATCTTTTGTTTATTTGGGGGATTTGCGTCGGTTTCCACCTATGTGCAGACCCTCTTCCTTCCACCCGTGGTTCCAGTCGTGCTTGGATGTAGAGCAATGACAGCTTAACCCCTCCCCCCACCTCCACCAGCACCACCACGCACACAGATGCTGCACGTCTGCTGCAGCTCCAAACCCCCACTCTCATAAAGCCCCCTCATCGCTCTGCGGATGAACTCGTGCTCCACTTTTCCATCAGTCGCTGTGCTGCAGACTTTGGGGAATCCCTTTGTTGTGAAACATTGAGGCGATTTATGACGAATTTGATGAAGAGACAAAGACATGAAAGTGTCGTGTGTTTTGGACGCTTCGTTCCCTGAAGACGGAGAGAAAGGCTCCGGCTTTTGGCTTCAGTGTAAAGCACATTGAGCGAGCGAGCGCGGTCGAGCCGCCGTCCCGTATTTGTCAGAAGAAGCCTGATTGTGTGTGATGATCGATGCCACTGACTGATGCCCGGCTGTCGTCATGGCGCTGAGTGCGTGCGTATGTGTGGCAGCAGTCTGTCTGGGTGAGAGCTGCAGTCAGCTGGCTCCTCGCCGTCCATCAGACAGCCTGCGAGCGGCGGCCTTTGATTGGCCGATCCTCTGAGACATCTTCTAATGTGCAACACATTTAAGTGACATTCAGGGTTTCCAGAGGATAAACCTTAATACTGGCTTCTGATTGGCTGCAGGCTCGTTGGTCTGAATAAATGCACCATCTAGCATCAGCCTGTGTCTGAGTAACCATAGCAACAGGGATGCAGTCTGTTAACGAGCCAACATGGAGGCTAATTACAGCAAAGAGTTGTGACTTCCACGTTTCTCTGACGCTGTTTGAAGAAAACATCAGACGAGCTGCAGGAAGTCAGCCGACCCTCTCAGCTTCCTGATGAGGTAACTGTGGTATCTGTACTAGTGTTGGACTGTACCTGTGTGCTGCGTGTGTGCGCTGCGTGTGTGTGCTGCGGCTGCAGGCTGCAGTGCAGGTGGAGCTGTCCGCGGTGCTGAAGCAGCTCAGCCTGCAGCAACGCTCTGCTCCACCCGTCCACTCGTCACCTTCTCAGAGCGGCCGCAGCGTTTGATGTCTGAGTAACGGGCTGAAGCATCATCAACGTTTGACGAGCACACAAAACCACAACGTCTTGGATGCACTGCAGCCACAAACACACACACGCACACACACACACGCTTCAGCGTAGCCTCAGGGCGCTAATTTGTCTCCTGCCATCCCATCCTCAGAGACCGGAGAGTATTTATGTAGATTATTGCTGGAAAGTAGGTTAAGATGAATGTTGTGGAGCGGAGCCCGACACGAGCACCATCAGCTGCATCTCTCTGGTTTTACTGGTGTCTATTTGTTGGTGTGTGTGTGTGTGTGTGTGTGTGTGTGTGTGTGTGTGTGTGAGGGGGTGTTACACTGCCAGTATCCCATCTGGTCTCCATACTGTATCCTCCCAGTCTGAGCTGTAACTGGAGCTGCTGGTTCTTTCCAGAAACCTCGTGTCCGTCTTTTTAGAGTCTTCATGAGGAGATATTCACGCTCGCCGCTGCGTCCTGGATGCTTCCTGTCCCAGCTCACTGTCTGCAGTTATTAGCCTCCACCGTGTCCACTAAACGTCCTCCAACACACCGAGGAGAGCCTCGTCCTTATTACTTATTTCTGGTTCTACACGGGCCCTAAATGTCAGCCTCTCTGCACCGTCTCCAGATTAAATTTGATTGAGACATTTAGCAGAAAGGGGAGAAACAGCTCTGTGACCTTTAAAAAGCTTTTACAGAGCACAAGTGTCTTTACTAGACAAACACACAAACACGATACACGCACAGGTAATCTAATATGTGGCGATGTTTATCTCTTAATGCCGTTCCTCTAAATGTCGTTTCATTGGTGGACCGCAGCGCGTCCCTCCTCTTGCATTTGATTGGTGGCATCAGTTATCACGTCGTGTTCGCTCCTCACAGGAAATGACTTCATAAACAAGTTCAGACATTAACTTTGTTATAATCAGCGAGTCCTGCAGGGGATAATAAAGAAAACAACCCGCTGTGATAAATCACATTATAATGAACATTTATATGAAACTTACATGGATCAGTAGATTAAACTTGAGGTCTGTGTCAACCGTCCTAACAGCTGATTAAATAAATAATTACAGCTGTATGTGCTGCGTGCATATTTGCTTTAATTCAAGCAGACTAAATCTGAAACAGGGAGGCTGTTAAAGAGTTAAAACCATCCAGAACATTCACTGTATTAGTAAATTATACCAAAACACGTGTTTCCATTACAGTATAATCCATAAAGCTGCATTAATTGATGTTTTTGGCCTCTTGGCAGCAGCAGAACGAGCTGTGAACTCTTACATTTGTGCGTTCAACACAGTAGATTTGTCAAACATGATCATAGCGTCTGACGTTAACGTCTGTCCTTGTCTTCAGCTGCAAAACGCTCCACCCTCCTTCACCAGCTCGTCTCCACCTGCTTCTGTTCAGGTAGAGTTTAACAGCTTGTTTCATGTAAATGCACCAAAACACCAACATGACCGGAGGAAACAAGGCTCTGTGGAGATTCAGCTTCAGAAGTGCAGCTTCTCCTCATGATCCTCAGTCTTTAAATGAAGCGTCACCCTGATTTCATGTTATTCTAACGCGGTTTATTGTCGTGCTGCAGATTTTTGATCACAAACGCAGCAGCAGACAATAAAAATGCAGCACTCAGACCAAAATGTGGTGGTTCGCTCCTCCTGGAAGCGGTGAAGCCTCCTGTCAGGCTGAGTGGCGGCGCACAGTGTCCTGAACGCTGTTAATGGGGATATTTGTAGGGAGGAGGGGGGGGGGTCTTTTTTTAGGACTAGATAATAAAGGTGGAGGAGGAGGCGCAGCAGGAGGAGGAGGTGCAGGGATGAGCTCATTGCTGCTGCAGACGTCAGGCAGGATGCTTTGTTGCTCTGCTGGTGGCTCAGCTGTCGCTGCATCTTTTTATCTCTTTGTATCATGGTTTCAGCAGAACTCGAGGATGTAAAGCAGGTTAAAGCGTCACGTGTTCATGAGCGTCATGTATGATTTAAATATGTATGTTAGGAGGGTCTGAGGTCCAGGACGTAAACACTCTGCATCATAGAGAAAAACAAGACTGTGACCATGAAAATAAATGTTTATGTTTATTAAGTTTACACATGAAGCCTGTTGAGCACCTGTTAGCAGTGATGCTAACAGCAAAAGTGCTAATGTTGATAATTCTTAATGTGTCTGGGCTAACCAGTCTGTTAGCTGCATGGCTAACTAAGCTAACAGGCTAAGAGCAGCTGCAGTCAGCCAGATGTTTGCTGCTCTTGTATATTAACTACTGATTAGTGGTGATTGGTCAGTTAATCACTGACAAATAAACCTATTGATCGATTAATAATTACTTTCACTTTCACAAATGTCAAACATTTGCTTTTTCTGTCATTAATGACACGAGATCAACGGCAGACGTCACATTTTGACATTTTTCAGAATGATCAATCAAACATATTGATTATGTTTGACTGATCATCCTCCTCCTCCTCCTCCTCCTGCTGCTCCTCCTCCTGCTCCTCCTGCTGCTCCTGCTCCTCCTCCTCCTGCTCCTCCTGCTCTTCCTCCTCCTGCTGCTCCTGCTCCTCCTCCTCCTGCTGCTCCTGCTCCTCCTCCTCCTGCTCCTCCTGCTCTTCCTCCTCCTGCTCCTCCTGCTGCTCCTGCTCCTGCTCCTCCTGCTCTTCCTCCTCCTGCTCCTCCTGCTGCTCCTGCTCCTGCTCCTCCTGCTCTTCCTCCTGCTGCTCCTGCTCCTGCTCCTCATGCTCTTCCTCCTCCTGCTCCTCCTGCTGCTCCTCTCATTGTCTTGTCCTCCTCTCTGCTCTTCTCTCTGTCTCTCAGTCTTTATCTGTTTCTCTCCATCGCTCTCATCTTGTTCTCCTCTCCTCAGCTGGGAGCAGAGAGGAAGTGATGGGGGAGTGAGGTAATTAATCTGCATTCAGTGTTGAGAGAGAAAGAGGGAGGTGTGTGTGTGTGTGTGTGTGTGTGTGTGTGATGATACCTGGGAAGCTCCTTTTCGCTCCTCTCTGTTCATTTGCTGCACGCTTTGTGTGTTTTGAGTGTTTTGTGTGTTTAGCGTGTTCAGAGGAGGCTGGGGGTGAACCGGTGTCTCCTTCAGAGGAGGCTGGTGGTGAACCTGTGTCTCCTTCAGAGGAGGCTCGTGGTGAACCTGTGTCTCCTTCAGAGGAGGCTGGGGGTGAACCGGTGTCTCCTTCAGAGGAGGCTGGGGGTGAACCTGTGTCTCCTTCAGAGGAGGCTGGGGGTGAACCGGTGTCTCCTTCAGAGGAGGCTGGTGGTGAACCTGTGTCTCCTTCAGAGGAGGCTGGGGCTGAACCTGTGTCTCCTTCAGAGGAGGCTCGTGGTGAACCTGTGTCTCCTTCAGAGGAGGCTGGTGGTGAACCTGTGTCTCCTTCAGAGGAGGCTGGTGGTGAACCTGTGTCTCCTTCAGAGGAGGCTGGGGGTGAACCGGTGTCTCCTTCAGAGGAGGCTGGTGGTGAACCTGTGTCTCCTTCAGATGAGGCTGGGGTGAACCGGTGTCTCCTTCAGAGGAGGCTGGGGGTGAACCTGTGTCTCCTTCAGAGAGGCTGGTGGTGAACCTGTGTTCTGACGGTAAAAGCATCTTTAATCTGCAACAAAACTACTTCCTGTTTCCTCCCAAAACAACCTGCATAATGTGATGTGATAATGGTGTGTGTGTGTGTGTGTGTGTGTGAGCGTGTGAGTGTATCTGTGTGTGAGGTGTGTGGCCTGTGTGTGTGTCTGTGTGTGAGCTTGAGTGTGTGTGTGTGTGTGTGGCCTGTGTGTGTGAGTGTGTGTGTGTCCGCAGGGGAGTGTTCTCCAGGAGTGTGTGTGTGTGTCTGTGAGTGTGTGAGTGTGTGTGTGTCTGTGTGTGAGTGTGTGTGTGTCCGTGTGTGAGTGTCTGTGAGTGTGTGTGTGTGTGTGTGTCTGTGAGTGTGAGTGTGTGTGTGTCTGTGTGTGAGTGTGTGTGTGTCTGTGTGAGTGTAGTATGATGCTAAATAACGGTTTCTAAAGAAACAAGTGAAGTAAGGTTCTGTCGCCTCCTCCTCCTCTGCTCTCCTGCCTCCTCCCTCCTCCTCCTCCTCCTCCCTCCCTCCTCCTCCTCCTCCTCCCTCCCTCTCTGTTCTCTCTCCCCTGCCTCTCCTCCCCTCCTCCTCCTCCCTCCTCCTCCTCTCCTCCTCTCTGTCTTCTCCTGCCTCTCCTCCCTCCTCCTCCTCCTCCTCCCTCCTCCTCCTCCCCCCTCCCTCCCTCTCTGTTCTCTCTCTCCCTGCCTCCTCCTCCTCCCTCCCTCTCCTCCTCCTCCCTCTGTTCTCTCCCTGCCCTCTCCTCCCTCCTCCTCCTCCCCTCCTCCTCTCCTCTGTTCTCTGGTCTCATTCTATCAGTCTTGCAGAGGAGCAGCAGCCCAGTATGACTCATCGCCCCCCGCTGCTCCCTCCCTCTCGTCTCCAATCAGATACATAAATAAACTCAGCAGCAGCTCGACTCAGGTCTGGATCTAACAAACCATCATAGCTTCCTCCTCCTCCTCCTCCTCCTCCTGTGTCTATCTGTCTCTGTTACATCGGGTTATTCTGTTAAAGTGACAGTGATTCTCTCCTCTCCTCGTTCCCCGCTGTGGGAAGAGCTCCACCAATCAGATACCCATCGATCGGACATTCTCAGAGATGGGTGAAGAAAGCTCTTCATCTCAGCTGCCCTCCTCCTCCTCCTCCTCCCTGTCAGAGTGGAGGTTATATCCCACCACTGATCTTCCAGCTTCGTTCTGTGCGTCTCCTCCTTAGCTCTGTTACGTAAAGCTGACCCATTCAGATCACGCGTCTCTCTCTGGCCTCTGGTCACCGAGCTGCCGCAGACTCATAATTAGCAGATCAGACATCATTTCCACTAGCTGCTATTAGTTCGCGTAATGTGATGCCTGGGTCTGCAGACGGCCGCCTGAACACATGGCAGCTCAATCTGCCGGGCTTTCATTGTTCCTGAGCCGATGAGAGGCGCCTGGGGTATTTTTAGAAGTTCTGCCTTCGTCAGGTGATTCGTAATAAGGGCGTGTGAGGGAAGACCTGCATGATCTAAAAACACTGTCATAGACCATAAAAGCTGTGATGGCCTTTTAAACCAGGAAGTTGTGTCGGTGTTATATATGTTTCCACCAATTGACAGGTATTAGAGGTAAAATTAATGGGACATATTTGTGATTTTAGCATCTAATTATTAAAATGCTGTCAAGAAAAAGAACAAGAAAAGTAAAGGTTGAAGGAAACATGTTAAACAATTCAGGGCTCCTTTGAGTATAGATTTGAGTTACGAGTTGCACTTGAATGCACCATGAAGTTTAATCCTCTGCCTCTGATTGGCCCAGGCCTTGTTGATTGGGTTGTTAGAAGGAGGCATGAGGAGTGATGATTGGTCGGGAGCGCATCGCCGCCTCTTTTTAGCTAAGGCAGGAATCATAATCATTTTTAGGAGTGCATAAGATGCACCTTGAACACACCGGTGGGGGGGCCGTGTGTGATGTTTCAAACGCTTTTATTTCACTTTGCATCTGCCTTGCAGCTGATGAAAGCGTCAGCTGTGGAGCTTCACTCGTCTCTGCTCCGGCTGCAAACAGCTGCTGAGCTGCAGCGTTTCCTGTCCACTGAAAAGAGCCGGTGGCGTTTCAGCTGCGCAGGGTTGTTTGTGTCCTGCTGACAGTGGCGTCATTGTGAGCTGCAGTATGTCGGGGGTGTGGTGTGGCTGTGGTGACGCCTACGCACTGACTCAAAATTCACATTCCTCACAGAAGCAGACAGAAACCATGACGCATGGGAAGGAGAGACGCATAGAGCCTCGTCTCACAAGTGTCCTCGGGATGTTAAACCACCACCAGCAGCAACACACTTCCTGCTTCTTTTACAGCGCGACCACAAGCTTGTTTCCTCTCATCTTAATAAACTAAAAAGCCCTGGACGTCAGAGCACCAACATGGAGAGCTCCAGTGATTCAGAGTTGATGATGAGTTCTTGCTAAGGTTCAGGTGTTTCTCCACCTCAACAGGGTTTATGAGACCAACACTCCGAAGACACATCATCGCAGGACGTGCTGCTGCTAGCTAAATAACTGATGAAGCTTAGCTCTGATGCTACCAGCTGAATTCTGATTGGAGGCTGGATGGCAGGCTGATTGGTCGGTTCCAGATGATGTCACAGGAAGAAAACATGCTCAGACTCTGATATAATTGATATTTTTGGGGTCTTAACGTGAATGTGCTTTTTTTATTTTACGTGCACTTGAAAATGAAACCTATGATGTCAGGAGTTTCACACTCTCACCACCAAGGAGTGTCACCAATGGTAGAATCGCTCATGTTGCGACCTTGAATTTAATTCTTCAGTGTCACTCTCTTGTTATGCGAATGATGAGCGAAACCACGAAGGCTGCTGTGGAGAAACGAGGAGAGGAGGCTGTGAGGTGATGCGGAGGATGTGTGTGAAAGACTGAGCACTGGCTCGCGTTTCAAAGGGTGATCTGTCAAGAGAAGGGCGAGTGCGTTTGAAAGAGGAGCTAAAAATAGTCGAGTGTCTGTGAAGACATCAGGGAGGGAGGGAGAATCAATTTCTGCAGCCTCCGCCCAGAAACAGGAGCCGTGTGCGAGTGTGTGCTGCTGAATGGGAATGGAATGCTGAATTGTGTGTGTTTACTTACAGCTTTGTGTGTGTGTGTGTGTGCTTTTAATTCCTGTGTTCCTTAATGCACTCAGGGGGCTGAAACACGTTAAAGCAGAGGCGGGTTCAGCCGGTTTGCTTCATAAAAGTCATTTTCTCTCTTTTAAAATGACTTTAACTCAGAAAAGTCTTTACATGGAGGATTTATTGTCATGGCTATGAATCTGTTGACATGTGAGCTCCGTCGCTGCCAATCAAAGTTCACACAACTTTGTCTGATTTGTCTCAGCTAAGAGAGAACAACATTGTAGTTTTAGCCACTTAATCAGAACAACAACAGCAGCAGCTGCAGTCATGTGACCTCCTGCAGCAGCGTGGGATGCTGTGAGTTGTTGTCTTCTGTCAGCTGGGTTTTCAGTGTTGATGGTTCAGGAGGTTTTTACTGGGAGCTGAATCCTCCACAGAGGTCTCCTCCTCTGTGAAAATAAAAGAGCCGACCAATCAGAAAGTGTCTCACCTGCTGAGTATATGATGATGAACAACAGCTCAAACATGAAGCATCTGTACACTGTCTATGCAGCAGCCAATCAAAATGTGTGATGTCATGTAAACACATCGACCTGGTGTCTGCACCGCGTCGTCCCGTCTCGGTGTGAATGGCTGAGTTTCCTCCCACGAAGCTCTCGTTTATCCTCCTCAGAGATCTAACCATTTTAAGCGCCACAGAGTCTCTGTGAGCTGCATTACCAATCCTGCTCCTGTGTGTGTGTGTGTGTGTGTGTGTGTGTGTGTGTGTGTGTGTGTGTGTGTGTGTGTGTGTACATGCTTAAGTGAGTCCTGTGTCATATCGATTGACTCCTCTTTATAAGCTCTGTGAGACTTTCAGGTTTCCACTGAACATGCTGTCATCCTGCGCGTGTCTGTGTGTGTGTGTGCAGGTGTGTGTGTGTTTTACAGAGACAGGGTGTCCCTGGTGTTGATAGCCAGTTCATTGTCATTGACACCATGTTTGGCGCAGTGACACTCAAACACTGGACACTGAGCAGGTGTGTGTGTGTGTGTGTGTGTGTCCTCTGGGAGATGCAGAGTCAACACACACTCTGCATGCATCATCAGCCTGTGTGTGTGTGTGTGAGTGTGTGTGCGTGTGTGTGTTGAGCCCTGTGTTTATATTTTCTGTCTGCAGCTTAACAGGAAGCTTCCTGCGCTGATGCATTGAGGGATTATGGATAGTAAACACACACACACACACACACACAGAGGTGTCTTCCCTCAGATGTTTCACATTTAATCCATCTCCTGCCCCATGGTCTCTCAGCCAACGAGCTACGCGCCTGCAGACAGGTATGGTTCAAACAGGCCAAAACAGCAGGATGCTGGACTCGGCACGCCTGAGCGTCCAGATACAGGCAGAAACCGGAGGTTGAGGTAAACGCAGGCGAAGGACGTGCACGTGCTGTGGCTCTGTCAGTGAGTCTGGGTCCATTTATAGCAGATTCAAAGCTTTGTTTGTAATGTGTGATAACAACGGTTTGATTCAGCCCACAGAGTGAGGAGCAGCCGTGAGGCAGGTCTTAGTGTCAGACACTCAGACACAAACAGAATGGAGTCAGCTTGACAAACCGTAGCAGTTTGAATAGTTTGACAATGTGCAGCGATTCAGTCGCGGCTTCTGATAATCACAGTTCATCAATGCTTTCGCTTCTTCCTTTTGCCTTTGCCGACACAAATATAATTAAACTAAATGAAAGTTCATTTCTGTTGCTCCTGAAAGTTCACGAACAGAAACCGTTCTTTGAAAATTCAGCTTAATCCAAGAGAAAGCGACACACACCTAAGTCCCGCCTTCTCACCTGCAGACAGCCAATCATACTTAGGGATGTGGTGGCACTGATCAAATTTTGAATACAGGAGCCTGTTAACAGCACAGATCTGATAGGAGGTCAGTTTAAATGGACGGGATTTATGATTTTATCTGATTTCTTCATTTTTATTTTGTTTTCCTGATGGTTGTGCTGTCTGGATTTTACTTGTCGCATTATGGATAAATGTGGGTTCCCCTGCACGCAGCTCCTCTTTCTAGTGCTAAACATCCATTCACTTCAGTGTGTGTGTGTAAGGTATGTGGCGCAAGTGCTGTTCAGGAGCTGGAGGTCGCTCGTGTGTCGTGGATATATTAGTAATTGTGGTGGTTTTGTGAGAAAGACATCAGGGCTCATTAACGGCGGCGGTCTGACAGGCGAGTCGAGTCAGGTCAGAGTCATGTTGGAAATTAATTTGCACAGGAAGTGTTGAGTTATCCGTGTGTGTGTGTGTGTGTGTGTGTGTGTGTGAGCGTGTGTGTGTGTGAGTGAGCGGAGCTGGGGCTGAGGAGTGAGCGAGGCAGCTCTCAGGAGAAGGTGACAGATCAGTCAGAGACTAATTATGAAGCTGTGGCTGGAGGCTCTGAAGGTTTTGCTGCAGGCCTCAGTGTTTCTGGGGTCTCGTATGAAGACGTGAGAGTGGATTCATGTTTAATAAGTTCAGACGTGTGGTTTTTACAGTGAAAACAACTTTTCTGGGCAGATTTCAGGGTTTAGATCGATTCAATGATCTGCAGCTAGCCTTGCGGAACGCATATACTGAGCCAAGTCTTTCAACAGGAAACGGGGGAAAGCGATGATGTCCTGATAATGTGAACTGTTAAAGTGTTCGACACAACCTTTTTTATGTATCTTTCCTGTAACATATTGATTCATTATCGATATTATAATAGTTTAGATATGATGTCAGATCATAGGCTCTATAATATCAAGATATGTCACACGTGTTTGTCTTTTCCTGGTTTTAAAGGCTTCATTACATAAAAAACATGATTTTTCAGTTTTATATCAATGTGACTGATGTTGGACTGTTATTTATCATAAATGAGAAAACGTAAAACATCAAACGCCATCCTCTCAATAATATTTGTTTAAATGTGTCATGATATCTGATTTGTCCCAGCCGTACTATCCAGCATTGTTCAGCTGTTTGTGCTTGTGTTGGGGCTCTGGCTGCAGAAACGTGGAGTTGCGCTCACTCAAACAAACGTCTCTGAACAGAATATCCCTCGGTGTGTTTCTGTATCCGGGGGCAGACATTGCAGATTGATCCAGGCTACAGGCGATCTGATGTTTCTCCTGTCAGATGGTTATTGTTGTTGCAGCAGGACCTTTGACACTAACAGAGGCAGAGCCTTGGTTCTGGATCCCAGGCTTATCGCTTGCAGGGTCGAACCAATTTAACCTGAAACTGAAAATGACAGGGAAATTTAGTGCTGCTGAGATCTGTGGGTGCTGGCAGAAAACGTTCAGCATCTGCAGATCAGAGCTCAGTTTCCCTCAAGATGTTAATTCTTGTCTTGACTGTTTTCCATCGGTATCTCATAGAAAATAAATCATTTCCACATGGAGACGCAGAGATGAACCGACAATAAACAATAACGTGCATCAATAAATAATGTCACGCTCACAGTGCTGCAGACAAAGCTCTGCAGACTCAGCGCTCAGCTCAGTCACAACATGATAAGGCGTTGATTAGCTTCTTAAAATGCTTCTCTATATTAGGAAATGTATATTTAATTATGCTGGCGATTAGAGGGAGAGGATCATGTCTGTGTGACATCAGTTAAATCAGTTTCCTGTGTCGTTTGCCTGCAGAGTTACACACCTGGTTAACGATGACGAGTGTTACCTGACCAGTGTTTAATCTGGTAAACCCTGCACAGACGATGAAGGTGCAGCAGCTGCAGAGACACTGATCCATAACTTTACTACAGACTCAGGTCAAACAGCAACATGAGACTCAGATGAATCACTCACATCATGACCACAAACACAACTCACAGCTGCTTAGCTCAATTGGCCGTGCAGCTAGCCGTCCTATTAGCTGACCAACTGAGCTAACCGGGCCAACTAGCTAACAGCTGCTAAAGCTAAACCTGTTAACCACAGCAGTTGATGGTATAGCTCAGCCAATCGCCTCCATCAAATATCATCCACTGTCCAAAATCAGTTTTTGTACCAACTTCTGTTTGGAGAGATCACATGATTTCCTGTCACGCCTCAAATCGCCTTTCTGTATGCTTTATTCTTAGATTTATTGACTGTTGTATTTTGAGTTTCTGGTCCTGTAGTCACCTTAAATGAAATCATTCGGTGCTGTTTAAATTCAGATTCACTTTGATGAATCAGGCACAGCTCTGTCTGACTCTTTGTTCTCTGACACATGATGGAAGCTGCAGCGTTGAAGCTTCTGGACAGAAGAAGAGTGGAATGTCACTGTCCAAGAGCGGCGCAGGATTAGCATCCAGGAAATGTAATTGGCGGTCGGTGTGGTGTTGAGCTGGAACAGGCTGCGCCTGGAAATAATTACCACATCCAGAACCAGACGCATACTAGTCCAGACACTCAAGCAAGGTAGCTGTAATGAAACGAGTGGAAAATCAGTCGATTCAGCGGCGCCACACCACCGCCGCCCAGGGAAGACGCGACAGATTTAAATTGAAAATCACCAGCTCATTAAAGCCGTGGGATGAAAGTGGCACCGTGCTGAGAAGGAGAAGGAAATGTCTACCTGAAGGTTAAAACGGGCCAGCCCTGCTCAGACGCTTCTTCTCACGCTCTGCATCAGCTCATTCATCACTGGACAACTTAAATGCCCGGAGAGCACTTACATGAGCTGCGGATCTAATTGGAGAACCTGGTGAACGCTTTTGCAGAGTCTGCTCTGCGAAGAACAAAGGAGTTTGTAGTAGCATCCAGTTAAGTGAGCAGCAGCGTACAGAGTAACCGGAGACCTTCACACCTTCAGTTTCTACGACGTTAAAGGAGAAGTTCATGATTTTTTACATTTTTAAATCGATCCAGTGTGAACAGGTTTAGACTGAAGTGTTCAGACTTGAGGAGAAGACGCTTGCAGGAACAGACCCTCGTATATACCCCGCTGTCCAAACCTTTTTTTACCAGATCAGTCAAATAAGAGATAAAAGATAAAATTTATCCTTCCAACTGTAGTTTGGGGCTAAAAATAACCTTAATTCATGAATGTTAAACTGTTCTCTGTCTACACTTTTATTTACATCTAGAACTCCTGAAGCACATGACTTCCTCCTGTGCTACATGGACATTAGATTTAAACAAACCCTTTGCTGTGTTTCAAACTTTTCCACAAGTCTGAAAATAAGGAAAATAATGCTTTAACTCAAAGGTCTGTGAAGTGGCTCCAGCTGAGTCGAAGCTGCTCAGCGGTCCTCCAGGGTTTCCTCCTCAGCAGCGGAGCTACAGAAAGAATAAGGAAACACTAATTAATGAGTCAATTAACCTAATAACAGATCATTCATTAAGAAAAGTAACAAAAATGTAAAAGTTTATCAGAACAAATCTCTTGACTGACCAAAGCAAAACTGTATATAAACAAGTTACATCATTTCTATCACAGACAGCACTGGCCCACAAGGTTTGCAGCTAATTTATATGGCCAATTGTGTAGATTTTACATTATTAAAGCATTATTTTTACTTTGATTTTCTTTCATTATTAATTATATCTCGGAGCTTATTAAGTATAAAAATATCAGAAAATGGTGCAAAAACTGTTCATTAAAGTAACATATAAATCAGAAAAATATCTGCAATTTGATGCTTTTAACAAAATGACTTTAAAATATTAAAGTTTTGGTAATTATTAATTATTAAAATCACTGCTTAACCCACATCAAGCACCTTTTTAACAGTGAATGCAAAAAAACTGCACAACTATATCACTTTTTCATGTTTTCATATCAAAATACCATTTGTTTGTTCCTGTAAAGCAACATATGACATCAGCTTGAACCGACCAATCACATGCTGCCATCCAGCCACCAATCAGAGTCCATCTGTCAGCAGTACAGAGCTAAGATTTATTGGTTGTCTAGCTAGCAGCAGCATGCTACGTTGGTGCACCAATCGTTGCGGCTCTGGTGCAGCACAAACGTTTCAGTGTGCGAATGCGACGTCCGGACCTGACGTTCACTTCCTGTCCGTCACCTGCAGACCACCTGGGAGGTCGGCGTTTGCAGGCTTCTCTCTGATTCGTCGGTTTTGTTTCCTGCGTGTGAGCGTTCTGCAGATGCAGAGGTTTTACAGCCACGCTCTCTGCAACAAACAAGTCGATTCGTCTCCGGAGCAGAAGCACGAAGGACGAGTCGGTTTCAGTGAGATGAGTCTGGGGTGAGGTTGCGTCATTGCGTTGGGAGTTTGGCTGCACCTCTCAGCATCAGCACCACTCTTCTGTATTGTCAGAGGCCTCCCTCCTCCTCCTCCTCCTCCTCCTCCTTTCTTCTCCTTTCATCATGTGTCTGATCGAGGACGTGAAGCCTTTTCCTCTGTTTTTCTTCTTTCTCATCCTCCTCAGATTTGGATCTTTCCCCCTCTGCTCTCTCTCTCCTCTCTCTCTCTCGCTCTCCAGTGGGTTAATTACTGAGAGCTGCTGCTTCTTCCCCCTCAATCCTGCCAGTTACATAAAACCGAACTCATTAAAGTGAAGAGCTGGAAGTTTTGCCGTTCTCTTATCACAGCGAGATTTCCTTCTGACGGCTCGTCAGCGGGATCGTAGCCGTTAAACTGCCCTGAGAGCTGTCGAAAGACTTTACAGAGCTGGATGTCAGCGCGGCGCCCTGCTCCGCCTCGTGACGTAGGTCCGCATTAGTTTAAGTTACAAATGAAGCGTCTTTATGTCGATTGAGGCCGATGAGCAGACGTGAGTCTCGTTCACGTTCACTGACAATAACACTGGGTTCTTGCTGATGCTGCTCCCACAGTAGAGGCTGTTTGAGCTGGTTCTGGGTCTGATTCGAACCTCCTAACAATCCAGATTCAAGTCTCATCTGAACAGACATGATCTTTAATCCTGAATATCAAACGTGTTGGAACATTAACAGGAAATCGCGACAGCCAGTGAAAGAGTAGAGCCGACGGAAGAAGTCAGCGTTTAATCACATGATGGAGGATGATGTTCATCCAGCAGCCAGGACGTCCCATCTCTTTGCTTCCTTTCTGCTTGTCACAGCCGTTTAACCAGCGAGATTAAGTGTTGCTTTATCAGCCAGATTGTGAAAGGTGTGGTGAGGCGCTGCAGTTCAGTTTGTGTTGTTTTTACAGTAGTGACATGATGTTCCCGTCGGCTCAGACGTTGCAGGGTGATGAAGAGTCGGCGCAGGGAAATCAGCCAATGAGAATAAAACCTGATCACTGATGTATCGATAACCTCCAGCTGCCTCCTCCGACACGAGCCGAACGCTGCACGAAGCCTCTCTGTCTGTCTGTTCGTCTCTCTCTCTCTCTCTCTGTCTGTCTGTCTGTCTTCTCTCTCTCTGTCTGTCTGTCTGTCTCTTTTCTGTCTGTCTCTCTGTCTGTCTGTCTCTTTCTCTTTCTGTCTTCGTCTCTCTTTTCTGTCTGCTCCTCTCTGTCTCTCTGTCTGTCTCTCTCTCTTCTTCCCTCTCTTTGTCTCTCTCTCTTCTCTCTCTCTCTCTCTCCTCCCCTGTCTCCCCTCTCTCTCTCCCTCCCCCTCTCTCCCTCTCTCTCTCTCTCTGTCTCTCTCTCTCTTCCTTCCCCCTCTTGAGGCTTGACCCGCTTTTTTGGCTTCCCCCGTTATCCCCTCCTCCCCCTCTCTCCACGCTGACGGTGGGGGAAGAGAAGAAGAAAGGAGGAGCTGATTACCTCATTAATGGAGAAAGGGGGGCTTTGTCAGAGGGAAATCATTTTCAATATATTCAATGTGAATCATATCGTCAGGGGAGCAGGTGGGGGTGAGGAGGGGGTGAGGAGGGGGGAGTGAAATGATGGAGGAGGGGGAGGCTAACCTTGACACAGATATCCTCCATTTCACTGCTGCGAAAAGGAGAAAAGGACTGAATTTACAGAAGTTAATACACAAACAGTCAGGACGTGATTGGATGCCAGAGCCGAGCCTCTCCATCATCTGTTGCCAGGTAGATTTCAGTGCCAGGAGCTAACCATTGGTCTCTTCTCTGCTCTCTCCGCATGCTCTCCGCTGATTGGACGGCTGCTGCATCCTGCTCTCAACATGCCGGTTTGAAAACAGGTGAGTGTCTGACGTCGTCTGTGTCTGTGTGTCAGTAACTTTATTGTTTTCATGTCATCAGCTTTAATAATGACTCATTATTAACTAATAATTAATCACACTGGTTCGTCAGAAAGCTCTTTGTTCCCCTCGGTGCTCGGAGTTAAGACACAGTCTGCATGCGCAGTGTTCATCTGTCTGATTAGCAACAATGCAACATCCTGTTAGACTTTCAAAATAAAACTCATCTGATACAGGAAAGAGTGACGTCAGGTGACCGCTGTAGTCTCTGATGTAGCAGTTTGGTTGAGTTTGGGAAGAGATCACTGTTGCATAATTTAAGTTATAAAACATGAATAAAACATAACTTTCATACTTATTTTGAGTTTAATAGAAATGATTCACACAGGAAGCGAGCAGCAGCCTCCTGTCCAGACTTTGGCTCTCGACCCACCCACCTCGGCCCCCCAACACAGACTTTTCTTGATCAAACAACACACCACGGCGTTGCATGCACAGATGATGTCAGAGTCGTACGGCAGCATCGTAGTTTGAAGCAGTGAACTTTTAACAGAGCTGCTGGAGTGAAAACAGCTGGTGGAGCTCAGGAGAGGACTGTGCACCACAAACCCACAACTCTGATAATATCTGCACAGGTCAGTTATCCTCAAACTGTCCTCATTCACGCCCCGCTGATGCTTTTAATCTACCCCTGCAGCAGTGTTTGGTTGAACAGGATGCATCACTGATGTGCAGAGCCTTCACCCTGTGGTTTGAGCGTCTTTTACGTCCTGAGGAGAAGAAACGGCCCTGATGAGGCTGGAACGTCCCTGAACACAAGTCTTTTAATTCAGTCCACTCGCTGCGTCGCGCTGCTCATTTACTGCAAAACAGATGCTTTGATAACGTTCATTAAAAGAACATAACGCACATTCGATCATTTCAAATCCAGTGTTACCCACGAGCGGCCGAACAGCCTGCTGATGGTTAATTCGTGGTGTGAAATCAATGCGCTGGCTCGTTTCTGTCTGCGGGATCTCGTTAGCTGCGACGGTGAGAGCGTCTCTCTGTCGGGACGACGGTGCGCCTCTTTGTAAAGCAGCGGCGGCGGTTAATCGATGTCACAGAGCAGCAGGGAGGGAGCTCCTGTGTCAGATGATGGGTTAGAACAAAGGAGGATGGCACCATGTGACTGACAGCCAGGTGGGCAATTATGAGTCGGATCAATGTGCGTTTGGTTGATATGAAGGAAGGAACATGTATTGACCGTGTGTGTGAGCACCAGCGTTTGTGTGTCTGACGGAGAAGGATGCTCCTCGTCTCTGTAATAAGATGTAAATCGTCCAGAGCTCGGTGTCGGAGGCTGAAGCTCTGACTCAAACCTGAGAGGTGGTCAGTCCTGTCGGACAGTGACAGATGGTTCGCTGACAGGCAGGAAACTCCATCAGAGCCCCGCTGAGCTCCTCACAGGTCTGCTGCTCGCTGACAAACCCTGGTCCTTCCTGAACCTCCTGCTCAGACTGAGAGTCTCCTCCACCGGTTTGTGTTGGATCAAACCCAACCGATCATTCATGAGCTGGAATCTTATCACCTGCATCGGTCCTCTGCTGGTCGCAGGGGTGCTGGTTGGTCGATCTCCAGGTTCTCCATCAGGAGAAACCTCGTACGGTGGCTCGCTGTGAGCACTAATAAAGGGAAAACGTGAATAATTTAATGTTAATCAATCAAATTCCTGTTTCTTATTGCCTCCGTGGTTCAGCTGTGAGGCTAATACATCAATGTGTGGAAACAATGACGTACACTTCCTGTTGACTCCTGATGAATGGACTCCTGAACGGTATGACCACAGTCACAGTATCAGCCTCAGTTTAGGCTCCTGAGGCCACGTCAGTCATGCGAATCAGGCTTTCAGGTGTGTTTGCTCTTGTCTGGAGGCTGCGTCAGGTTTTATCCGATCAGCTGCAACATGTACGCCCACCCCTACATATTGAAAAGGCAGCGTATGAAGATCTGGAGCTCATGTTCTGATTTTGTTTGTTTGATTGTGGAGAAAAACGTTCATCATTCTCCTCTGATGATAAATATTACCGTCTTTACCGACGGTTGTCAGGAAGGA
Source organism: Datnioides undecimradiatus (assembly GCA_008933995.1). Classification (NCBI taxonomy): domain Eukaryota; kingdom Metazoa; phylum Chordata; class Actinopteri; order Lobotiformes; family Datnioididae; genus Datnioides; species Datnioides undecimradiatus. The sequence goes on from WARS01000060.1 coordinate 8,913,336, forward strand.
AAAAGACTCCGAGGGAAAAGGAGGAAACGTAACTGGAGTTTTTCTTTTTGAAGCTGCAGCCTTAAGGTTCATGCAGACTGACGAGCACAGAGAGGCTGTTTGTAAAGTTCACAGACACCTGAACTCCTGCACCGGGTTCAGACTCGGGGCAAACGTTCCCCGGCTCAACCTCCTGTCGAGTTGGTTCGGTTTCTCACACTTATGGCTGTTGTTGCTGATGTCCTGTTTCATCATCTTTGTGTTTCTGAACATGTTGTTGCTGTAGTTGTTGTTTGTGGTCACAGTACAAACATCATCTGATCTCCTCTGGGGTAAAGTGAGAAGACTGTTTCAGCCAAAGCGTTTGACCGTGTGTCTGTGTGTCGTCAGATTAGCTGAAGGTTTCCCGCTCAGCCTCCCGTCTCGCTCCTGGTGTCCGTCTCCTTCCCACTCTGCCGCTCTAACAGAGTGTCCTCCTGCACAGACGGCTGCAGTCAGACATCCTGAAGTGCTGCAGTGTGTCGCACTCCTGACTGCTTCACCACAGTGTGTGTGTGTGTGTGTGTGTGTGTGTGTGTGTGTGTGTGTGTGTGTGTGCGTGTGTGTGTGACTGTGGCCTGCAGGTCCAGGAGCCCTGATCGCTGCGTGATTGAAATGATTTCTCTGTGCCAAAACGACCGAACCGTCAGAGAAGAAGGTTCCTGCAGTGTGGAGCAGACTGTGGCGTCTGCAGCAGCTTAGCTTCCTTTGTTTTAATGTCTCAGTTCCCCAAAAACCAGCTTGTAGTGCGTATTTTACTGGATCCTTCCTCTGTTTCTGTCTAAAGCTGAAACAAAGATCACTGTTGAGTGCTCCTCCATCTGTTTAGTCTGTCATTCTACGTGCATTTCAGTTCATCACATGAGTTCATGTATGGATTTTGCAGCATCTCTACAGATTATTACAGATCCACGTGAAGCCACAGGCAGTGACTGCACCAAACCTGACACTGAGAGCAGCGTTTGTCACATTTTGGGGTTTGTGGTGCAGCTGAGGGTCACTGAACAGCATCAGTTAGCGTTGACAGTGTGTGCACGTCTCTGCAGGATGTGCTCAGTGTTTCCTCAGACTTGGTGCTGTGACGGTTCCCTCGCAGCGCGGTGGGCAGCCGGTGCTCCTGCTCCGGGAGGAAACTCTTCCAAGCGCTGAAATTCAATCCCTTCAGCATTTCTGACACAGTCGTCTTTTCTTCCTGCAGACTTTTGTCACTTCACTGGAGAAAGTTTCAGGGAGTGTTTCCTGGAAACTTCCAGCCTCCCCTCAGTATCTGTGTCATATGCGAACATGTCACTTCTGTGAAGACACAAAGCGTGAGCCGCCTGCAGGTTCCCAGATGTGGAGGTGCGGTTTAACTCCTGCTGGACTGAAAACATCCTGCACCAGCTCTGAATGTGCTCCCGATGTGAACAAAACGCTCAACAGACGCCGGACGTCACGTCCTGCGGAGCGCAGCGCCGCAGCCCGTCGGAGTGAAGCCTGACGCTCTCAGCCTTTTTGTTTTTATGTAAATCAGCGTTTGACAGCCGATCCGACGGGCGGGCTGCTTCCTTTTAACTTCTGCTCCTCTTCACACTCTGTTTCCTCCTCCCAGAGTCTGTGTGGATTTCTCTGTGCAGCTTCAGCGAACTGGAAACTAAATTACTCCGAACTGTGAATGAAGCAGCTCAGCGACATGTCACAGGTTTCCCAGTATCTGCAGGAAACATCTGAGACGGTCTTGACTTTGGCTTTCGAATGATCCGACGTTGATTCTCGAACTGAGAGGGATCCTCTCAGATCCGCTCAGTTCGCGGCCTTGTTTCCACTGTAAAGACGATGACGGCGTGACAGAAACTCCCCGAGTGAAGGGACGAGGGACGTCCTCTCATCGTCTTCACTGCACCCCTGAAGCTCCGACTTTCACTTTAAATAACCCTGTGTTCACATCACATCTGTGTTGTTTTGGATTGTCTCACTGACAATGATTTGAAATCACACCCTGCAGGGTCGCAGCCATGATTTTACAAACACTGAGGACACAAATCTGGATTTTATTTATTCTTTTACCTGTTTTTGGTTCCAAAATAATTAAAAAAGTCAAATTTAGTCCAAACAAATCATCTTTAAACTCATTTGAGACTCTCTGAAGTTATTATTTCACATTCTGACTCTTTAATTGTTCGTTAGCAGGTCAGCAACGCCTGTAACTCGTTATCATGTTGAGTTAACACCTACACTCAAAGACTGAACGCTCAGAAAAGGGTCATGTGATAGGGCGTGACCAATCAGGGAAGGACACTGTGACTGAGGCACAGTCAGGAAGTGAACTTCAGCTCCTGTTCCTTCATGTTATATATAACGGTGTGTGTGCACGGGCCCGTCTCTCTGTCAGGAGCAGCACTCGCAGCCGTTGACAACAAGATCAATGAGACCCGGCGAATGTCGCCCCGGATCCCATTTCAGTTCTAACTGGAGACATAAAAGAGCCCCCAGGCTGTCATATTGGCCACAAACACCCCGCCCCGCTGCTCGGGGCTCGGCTTGTTTCCCTGCGAGACCCCCGCAGGGAAATCACCTTTCAAATAGCGAGACACTCATCTCCGGCGAGGTGTGTGTGCAGCGAGAGGTAATGAAGAGCTGCATATGCGCGGTGGCATTTCCGCTGCCGTCTGCAGACCTTCAGCACAAAGTGAGACTCTCTCCCCCACCGTCGCAGCTTTGATGGAGATTGATGGAGCCGTTGTGGCTGTAATAAGATAAAGGCGTCGCGTGTTGACATTTGTGTTACGGCGCAGGAGTCACGAGAGGCGAGTTCTCAGAAGTACACGATGAAAAAAAGACTCTGGGGTTGCAGAACGCGCTCGTCGTGCCGCTGGTCTCTGCTCTGTTACCTGACAAACAGCACGCAGCCGGCAGAGGTGCAGGTGGTGAAACAGGAAACGTGTGCACGCCAGCGATCACACGCTGCCACTCACACTGATCACAGCTGCAGCTTCAGCTTTATGTTCAGAAGTGTTTTACTGTAAACTGTCAACAAACCTGAGACAGGATGGTAAACAACAACATCAGGACACTGTTGTTTCAGTGTCTGTCCACAGCAGCCGACTGACTGAACAGTGATCAAAGTGATGACACAGCTCAGATGTGTTTCCTCTGTCAGGAGACCAGTTTTTTGACAAACACACTCGTTGGAAGATCGATTTCACCTTTTCTTGGCAGCTGGTGACTCTCTCTCTACTGGTTGCCCAGCAACCACATGTTGACAACAAGACTCCAGGAAGTCACTGATCCAGCAGGATGTAGTCACAAAACATGTTTATCTACAGATTCAACAAACAAAATACAATTGAATCCATCCTTCACTCATTAAAGGTGAGTTTGGGCTCAGCTCCACTTCTCCTGGTTTAATGAGTCGTGATCTTGGTGCAGAGTGAAGCACAAGGTGCAAACTCGTGTTGTAGTCTCTGTATCACTTATCACACAAGTTGAACCAATCAGAGCGTCTCCCTTTAAAATCAGGTGTGTCTGCTGCTGCTGTTTAAATGTGTGTGTGGTCCAATCCTCCGTCCAATCAGCAGCAACATGTGACTGCAGGTGAGACAGTGCAGCCATGTTTGACTGAGGAGGAGGAGATATTCAAATATAATGACAGTGTTGTTTGTTCACTAAAACTCTAAAATCCAATTCCGTTTTTGTCTTTTTCAACTGTCATGACACTCTTCTAACATGTAGCTAATAGTATAACAGCCAGGTATTGAAAGTAAAATGGGCAAAAGCACTTACAGGACAGGCTCAGGTGTGAAAGGGTTAAAAGCTGCAGATTTGTTAGTCAGGTCGTCATCGACAATCGCCTGCGGGCTTATTTAAGGTCGGCGCAGCAGTGACTCCTGTCCTCTGGAAACCCTGACTGAACGTCCTCGGTTCCTCAGCAGGAAGCAGCTCCACTTTAAAAACGACCTGACGTGATTTTTGTTTGGTGTTTGTGTTTCAGGTCTGGTGAAGTTGGGCATCCACTGCGTCACGTGTCAGAAGGTCGCCATAAAGATCGTCAACAGAGAAAAGCTCAGCGAGTCCGTTCTAATGAAGGTAAGACGGGTGTGTGTGTGTGTGTGTGTGTGAGCAGCGTGTGTGTGTGTTTAACTTCCAGTCTCCTTTAGACAGAGGGGAAACTGTGCATCTGTTGGGAACTATTTTCAGCGGCGGATGGATCCACATTTGCTGCTCAGTGAGTGTTTGGAGCAGCAGGACAGTGTGTGTTTGTGTGTGTGTGTGTGTGTGTGTGTGTGTGTGTCAGTGAGTGTGGCTCCCTGATGTGTTTTCAGTAGTTTATTCATTCATTCGCTGCTGGTTTGACTTCAGATGTAAAACCAAATTACTTCCCTTCTCTTCCTCCAGATCGTCTCCACTCATTTGTTTATTTAATCAGTTTTCAGTAAGTTTTGTTCCTCAAAATCACAAATAAAGATTTATTTCTGCACCGTTGGAGCACAGCTCAGCGCAGGCGGCTCCATCGTTCTGTCAGCGCGTCTCTGGCCGCCCACACCTGGCAGGTAACAGCTGGATGCAGCTAAATCAGGCAGGATGAGTCACATGTGCAGCGCCGCGACTTCCAGTGACTCATGTTCAGCAGTTAATGCAGCTCATGCTGCAAGAGTGTGTGTGTGAGAGAGAGAGAGAGAGAGAGAGAGAGTGTGTGTGTGAGAGAGAGAGTGTGTGTGAGAGAGTGTGTGTGTGTGTGTGTGGCTCTGCTGTAATGATCAGCAGCTGCTCATTTTCTGTGCGTCTCACCTCTTCGGTTTTGCCACATATTAAGCACTTGGCAATTATGCGTGTGTGTCTGTGTGTGTGTGAGTGTGTGTGTGTGAGTTGAGTGTGTGTGTGTGAGTTGAGTGTGTGTGTGTGAGTCTGTGAGTGAGTGAGTGTGAGTGTGTGTGAGTGTGTGTGTGTGAGTTGTGTGTGTGTGTGTCTGTGAGTGTGTGTGTGTCTGTGAGTGTGTGTGTCTGTGAGTGTGTGTGTGTGTCTGTGAGTGTGAGTGTGTGTGAGTGTGTGTGTGTCTGTGAGTGTGTGAGTGTGTGTGTGTGTCTGTGTGTGTGTGTGTGAGTTGAGTGTGTGTGTGTCTGTGAGTGTGTGTGTGTCTGTGAGTGTGTGTGTGAGTGTGTGTGTGAGTTGAGTGTGTGTGTGTGTGTGTGTCTGTGAGTGAGTGTGTGTGTGTGTGTCTGTGAGTGTGTGTGTGTGTCTGTGAGTGTGTGTGAGTCTGTGTGTGTGAGTGTGTGTGTTTTCTGCTAACTGTCGTTTCTTCCTGATGAGCACAGTGAAAGAGGAACACAACCTCTCTCTGGCGTCTAATTGGTCGTTAACATCATCATGAGCCCAGAGAGGTGTTTGATTGTCTCGTTAACATTGTCACGGTAATGTTAAAGTTTGCTTTCGGGGCTGTGACAGGTGAGCTTGTTGCTGATTGGCTGCTGACGCTGTCTTATAATGTTGTAGCTTTGTCTGCTCATTAATTAACAAGCATTACACTCACCAACACCGAAATCAAACTGTGACTCAAAGCTCGTTCAGGTGAAGTCAGAACACCTGGATCCCTCCCGGTGTCTGGCTGCAGTACAGCTCATAAGCCCCGCCCCCCGGTGTCTGGCTGCAGTGCAGCTCATAAGCCCCGCCCCCTGGTGTCTGGCTGCAGTTCTGATGTTTATGCAGCAGTGTATAAATACAGTTTTTGTGTGAGTCTCTAAAGACACTGAAGGTGAATCTCTTCTTTCATAAAGTGATTTGTTTGTTTATGTTTGTTTTATTTCTTCTATATGAACATCACTTTGGATAAAAGCGTCTGCCAAATGACGTTGTAGATAAACTGAGTTTAAACCTCTAAAATCAGTTTTATGTCAGATTTCATGAACTTTTTGAGCTTTAATATCAGTTTTTATTGATTTCTCTGAGATGATCTCCGCGCTCTGTTGTTCCTGTTTGTCTCTGAGCTGTTGTTGTTGTTGTTTTCTCGCTGACGTTGCTGGTTTCCCTCCTCCGTCTGTCTGCCTGCGTGAGGGAGGGGGCTGGGTTTTGGAGGGGTTTGCTCCGGCAGCTTCCTCTAATCTTTCCCGCCTTAGTTTAGAAGATGCTGAGGTTGTGTTGTCATGGCAACAGGCAGAGATTAGCTTGAGTTGTGTCCTCGTTGTTCTCAAACAATAAACCGGCCTCCACCAAAATATAAATAAATAAATAAAGTAAGCACGGGGGATTTGGTGCATGTTTAAAACATGACCCCCCCCAGCAGAGACCCTGTTTTGTCCCATTCTGTTTGACATTTTCCGACCGCTGCAGGTTCACCTCTCGTTTCTCTTCCTCGTTGCCTTTCTCACTGCTTTTATCCTGAACTTTGTGCAGCAGATTGTTTTCTTTTGAGGTTTGCATATGAATGTGTCGCCTGTTCACAACACAAGACACATTTCCATTTCCCCTTGTTCATTGTTTCACACGCAGGAGCTTTTAAAAAAGAAAAACCCAAAGCATTTCCATATAAATACGCTTCATCCCCGGCTGATGCAGTTTATATAGAAATGTTGAAGCTTCTCCCAGCGGCTCGCCGCCTCTAACTCTCCCCGTCCATGTGATCGGAGACTGACTAATGCCTGAAACAAGTCTCACACACACACACACACACACCAAATCCTGCAGATTCACACCTGTTAACATCATTAACTCATTCCCGTCGTCCTGACACATCTTCTTCTTCTTGTGCAAACACAGGATTGTGCGTCTGACCTTGTACAGGCCCCCTGCAGCGTATCTGCCATCTGTGTGTGTGTGTGTGTGTGTGTGTGTGTGTGTGTGATTCCTGGTGAGATGAGCAGCCTGACATTTACAGTCCCACTTCAGAGATCAGCACCTTACATGGGCGCCACCTCGCCTGGCACCCACATGTCAAACCTGGTATTTACAGCTGAGCTCCGCTGCAGCTGATGGAGAGTCTCATCAGAGCAGCCACAGGTGGAGGAGCTGCTAGCATTAGCGGAGGAGTCTCATATTAAGTTTCATTCTTAAAGTGCAAATATAATAAAACAAATCAAAAACATTCACGTTATTAAAATGTCACAAACGAGCCTTGTACTTACAATAAAACAACCAAACGGTTGCAAATGAATGGTAGCGAGTTAGCGGAGTGAGATGCCACAGGTATCGGTCTGAAGACATGCTGTGGGAATAAATAATTTTTTAAATTATAAAGGCATGTGACATGGATCGATGTTTGCATCAGTGATATTGGCTGAGGGATGATCAGTTCAATCCGTCGATCCAGACCTCTGTTGTTCTGGTGTCGATTGAACGTTTGACGCTTCATTGATCACAGATGAAACTGTTTGATTTAGTGAATCTTGGACGTGAAACAGTGACGGAGACTTATTTTGAAAATCTTTGTCTTTGGTCCCAAGGGAGCGCGAAAAGTACAGGAACAGCATGTGATCTGTGTGTGTGTCGGTGTGTGTGTGTCGGTGTGTGTGTGTGTTTTGGTGTGTGTGTGTGTGTCTGTGTGTGTGTGTGTTTCTGTGTGTGTGTGTGTGTGTGTGTGTTTCGGTGTGTGTGTGTGTGTGTGTCTGTGTTTGTGTTTGTGTGTGTGTGTTTCTGTGTGTTTCTGTGTGTGTGTGTATTAAATCTCTTTTGCAGTGTGTGTGCAGCTGCAGTGTGTGTGTGTGTGTGTGTGTGTGTGTGTGTGTGTGTGTGTGTGTATTAAATCTCTTTTGCAGTGTGTGTGCAGCTGCAGTGTGTGTGTCTGAGCTGTGCAGAGGTCGAAGCCGGCGCTCTCGTGCCTGACCGCAGTCATTTCATCTCCTCAACGACTCGCTGCTCGTGTTAATGGTGTCAGTACTGACTTAACTGTGTTGATTCCAGCCAGTGCTGCTGCTGCTGCTGCTGCTGCTGCGTGCGTGCATGCGTGTGTGTGCGTGCGTGCGTGTGTGTGCGTGCGTGTGTGTGTGTGTGTGCGTGCGTGTGTGTGTGTGTGCGTGCGTGTGTGTGTTGTTTAGCCTCTCTGGTAGCAGCATGTTGGGTTTCACACCTGGTTCTTGTCGGAGCAGCCGTCCTTCGACAGTATGCAGCAGTGATACACGATAATTATAATTTACAGCATTTTCATGTTTAATTACAATAAAAGCAGTAAATTAAAAAGCTTTTCTTACATTGAAGTGATGCATTTAAAACTCAGCAAAATCAGGAAATTTAGTAATTTATCAATAAACTCTGTTTGTTTATTTTGTGTCAGGCAGGTTGTAAACACAGCAGCAGTTTACCTGCAGGTCAGACTGAAAGTGAGCTCACCTGAGCTGTTGTTACAGCGACGATGTGTCAGTGTACAAGGATGAGACACACACACACACGCACACACACAGTTTTAGTTGTAATTTGACGTTTAACTGAGGTGTGTTTACATCCTGTCATGTGACTGTTGTTTACCTTTGTGTCAGCGCCCCATCATTTACTCCCTGACACCCAGGGCCCAGTTTGTTCAGTGTCCGTTCATCGGTGCAGAGTCTCAGCGTTGGTATGAAGTCACTATGACTGATGGCAGAAACAGTAAAAATTAAAATTCATGTTGTAATAAATCCTGTTTTTCCATCCGGAGTGATCTGTGAACGACTGCATGGACACGTTCTCCACATCTGGTTCCTGGCAGCTGGACAGTCAGAGGTCAGAGGTCACAGAGGTTTGACAGTGGAAGTGAAGGGAGATGCTGGACCTGCTGGGGCAAATGACAGATGAGCGAAAGGATCCTGATTACAAACCGCCACAGAAGAGAGCATCTGCCCTTTTCCCATGATTCACCACTGACCTTAATCTGCTTGTCGTCACGTCAACCGCCCGTTCCTCGGTACGAGTGTTCAGTGTGTTCTGTCTGATGCAGTCGCACGCTGACAGGGCTCCAGCTCGCTCATCACCAGACGTCCGAATGGACAAAAAAAAAAAAACTGGGCACGCTGCCTGGAAGTTACCCAGCAGCCCCTGCTGCAGCCGCAGGACGAGCTGTGGAGATGCTCGCTGCTGATTGGCTGAAATTCTGTCTTATCTGTCTTAACTCACCTGTCCTCACCTGTCCTCCTCTTTCATTTACTGTCCCATCTTCTCTGTTACTTCCTTTCCTTCATTTAACCTCTCTCCTCCTCTCATCTCCTTTCTTGTCCTTCCTTGTCGCCTTCTCTCCCTTCCTTTCCTTCTCTCCTCTCCTCAGTAGTTTCCTCACTCCATCACAGAGTGGTCCGCTTCTTCCTGTCGCTCCTCTGAACTGTTCGGTGTTTGATAAAACGTCTGGACGCTCTGTCTCCTCCGATAAATCAGGCGAATCGCTCGACAGCAGCCGCTTGATTGCGCCGCTGTCGTCTGACTGTGATTGGACAGCGGAGCGAGCCGGGTTCTCCTCCTCAGCACTCCTCCAGGATCACCCCGACGTCATAGCAACAGATGGCGGTTTGATTACCGAGCGGATGTTCCAATTTATCACCCCGCGTGCCCCTCAGCTCCGAGTCGTGTTTCAATTAAATGGGGATTTGGAGGCGGCGCGCTGCAACCCGAGTCAATCCTCATAATTCATTAAGAAGAGCTGCCACGCACGGAGGCGTCGACTCCAGGAGGTTTCTGGCATGAGTCAGGAGCTCCGAGCCGAGGAAACTGGCATCAGCGGGTGTTGATGGAACCGCCAACCACCGGGGGCCGAACGCTGGTGACGGCAGGCTTCAGTCGAAACATGACATTAACATTAATAATCTTTAATTCAGGCTCCAACACACCCCTACATTTAAATCCAGCACGTGCTCAGTTTATGTTAGCCACATTAGCTGCTGGACATGCTAACACCAGGCTAATAAACAGCAAAGCAACAGAGAAGAGGTCAAACCTACGGGTTTGCAGAGTGAGCGGATCAGTTTGAGCTGGAGGTTTGACTCCTGGTGTGTTTTTCAGTTGTTTCCATCATAAATAAAGTTTCCTCGGATTGTGAGCGGGTTTGGAGACTCTTGTTTCTTGCAGCTAATAAATCAGTTTGTGTGGAGTCACACTCGATTCACACCTGCGTGATGTTTGCCTGCTTTATTTTAAATAAAGTCTTAAATGATTTAAAGGTCTTTTTACCGTAAATGTTGGAATAGAGGTGCATCTGCGGGGGCCAAGTCTCTAAAGCTGTGTTTGCAGCATTGCAGGAGTGTTTTCCATTAGCGCAGTGTGTCCCCTGCTCCTCAGCGGATGAGTCAGTCAGTCGGTGTGTGTTTTCGAAGGTGCGTCGCAGGATTGACTCACTCTGAACGAAGCCGTTTAGTGATGCAGGGCCTGAGTCACCGCTCATATGGCAGATCCTCTACCATAGGTCACCATCAGTCTTCCCCAGCTGTCTGACTTCACACTCGGTCCAAATCATCGCTGCTGACGTGGCAGAAAGTCGTAGGTGAAGGGACAAACCTGAGCAGGCTCACCTCTTCGTCTGGCCACCACGATGATTGATCACAAACCACCTGTTAGGTTGGCGTGCACGGTCGCTGCACTGAGCTGTTCTTCTGTGTTTCTGGATTTGAGTTTGAGGATTTGTTATTTTGATGCAGTGGAAGCAGCAGCAGCATCAGTCCGGTCGTATCACACACTGAAGACACATCTCTCAGCGTTGTCGCTGCATGAGTCATTAAGGAAACTGGCTCACTGTGTCATCTCTGCTGTAGCTCCTGCATCATTTAGAGTATCTGTCAGGGCTGGAGAGCGAGAACTTGGAGAAGAAGAACCTTCTTGGTTATAATCTTGTGCGTCCAGTCCAGGCTGCAAAGTTATTGTTATGATTAGGATTATAACAGGGAATTAATGAGGCTTCTGCAGCGATGCAGCGAAACAGTGACAGAACGGCAAGCAATCAGGAAAGTCTGGGGAAGTTAAACTAATACTGTAGTTTTAGGAAGAAATGAACTTTAGCAACATGTGATTCTGGACGATTCTTACTGACAGTAATGTTAATATTAATTAATTCATTTCTGCTCATGCAACACAAAATTCAAAACAAGGATTAAAACATGAATTTAAACAATGATTCAAAAAGACTTGGAGAACTGGCTGCTCTGCAGAATAGAAGTGCGTTGTTATTGAACAGACTGTGTTTGCATGCATGGATGCTGCTCCCTGGTGTTTCCAGGCAGCTCAGAGTTGCACACGGAGACGTTCAGAGGCGAATCACTGCATCTGAGCACGACGTGTCCCTGTGGACGCTCTCTGACCCTGAGCACACCATGGGGGTTAGTGTATCACGTCTCGTCTGAGAGGATGTGACAGAGAAGTCTGAACTGCTCTGCTGGACACGTGGACCCACCGTGAGCTGAGGTGTGTTCATCAGCCTGCAGCAGGTCACCAGCAGCTGAGGGCCACATACAGCCTGATCTGAACCTGTCCAGAGCAGTAAAGCATCTCCTGTTCACACTTAAACACTGAGCTTTGACTGTTTAATCGCAGGACTTTTAGTTCAGGAAAGTATCCGGATACTTCCTGCAGCACTGGGTCCAGCAGCGATGGTCTCCTTTCATTCATGTATCAGATGTTCTCGGTTTAAAGCTCCTCTCTGCATTGTGCTCAACTTAACCTGATGAAAGCTCATATGTTAATGCCTTTTTAATGACAGCCGACGCAGCTGGAGACATTTCTGCTAATTCGGCTCAACAGAGAGGATGAGCCTGAGATGACTGAGAGGCGAGGTGGTGGAGGTGGTGGTGCAGGGCGAGACAGGGTTCAGAGGAGATCAGAGTCGGTCGGTGCTGGTGAGAATTACAGAGCTGTGGAAACCTGGAGCAGGGTCAGACCTGAGGTCGCTGTCTGAGAGCAGAGCGGGAGTAAGACGTCGCTAAGTTAAAGGACAGGTCCTCCTCCTGCTGGGGACCAATCACCTTACAGTCTGCTCCAGCTCCTGTTCCTCCAACCCCCCCTCCACCCTTCCCTCCACCCACACACACTTTATTACCACACATTAAAAAACCATACGGATCATAATCGAGCTTAATAAACGTCAGCGGCGCTCGTGTGTGAAGGGCAGGGGGCCGGGTGTGTGTTTACCTTGTACATGTGTTTAATTAGCCTCCGCCGTGCTACGCTGTGCACGCACGCTCGGGTCTCACTGATGTGAGGAGATGAAAACGAGGGTAATTAGATGTGATGGCAGGAGGATGAAGCTGATGCACCTGCATCCGACCCAGACACGAGCCACTGTGTGTTCACCTGCCTGTGGGAGAGAGTCACAGCTGGAGTCCACGGCTTGATACTGCAGAGTCAAAGTGCTGTGATGTCACCGAGGACAAACAGCTGAAACATGATTAGAGTCATGATGCCGATGTCTTCTGTAGAGTAATGAGGATGAAATTAGATAATAAACAGCTATAGTTTACCTGAATGCACCAGACTCCATTGACAAAAACGGTGATTTTAGCTCACCGAAGACAGGAGCTGCTGGTGGCCGCTGCCTCGACGGGTTAGTCTGTTTGTGTTTTTGTGTGACTTCAGTGTTTTGAAATGTTAGTTCAGATTCACCAAAACTACAGAATAACACAAACTAACCAACAGATCGAGGCGGCTGTGGACCTGCAGCTCCTGTCTTCTGGAGCTAAAATCACTGTTTCTGTCAATGGAGTCTGGTGGATTCAAAGAGAGGATAGATGGAAATAACAGGAAGTTTAGTTTGTGTGTGTGTGTGTGTGTGTGTGTGTGTTTGTCTCCTCCCTCTTCTTCCTCCTCAGCTCTGGGAGAGTGATGGAGGTGTGACCGTCCGGTCACGGAGCTGCCGGGCCAAAGATTAAAGGCAATTCTTTCATTATTTATTCGCCACCAGCCGCCGTCACTCGCCATGACAGAGCTTTGAAGGCTGGCGGCTTTGATGGAAATGAAATTTCACTTTGTGGCGTCCTCTGTCCTGCGTTTGGCCCTGTGAGAGCGGTCACATGGCCCATGAGCACAAGGACACCGGAGGATGACTAAGGTCCTCTGGTTGGTTTGAAGAAAGGACTCATGAGGACGAAGGACAATCAGAGAGTGGCAAGTGATGGACGACTGACGGATGACTGACGGCGTCTGTGTGTTTCACAGCTTAGAGCTGAGCAGTGATGAGAACCTGAAATCAATACAATGCATGGTTTGATTACCAGGCGTGTGGATCCCAGTGTTCCCCTCATCGATCCTCTGAACAGAAACGTCTAAAACTGATCCGACATTTTCAATGAGCACGTATCGATGAAGCGGCGTCCGTAGTGGAAACGTCAGTGGTTGAACGATTTAATTTACAGCTGCCATCAGCATCTGTATCAGTGTCTTCACCCAGCCTCCTCCTTGAGTCTGATGTTCACGCTTCCTTTCAGTCCACCTGTAAACGACTCTCTGTTCTGCAGCTGCAATGCATTCTGGGCCATTTTCATGCTTGTTCCTCTTCCTCTGGAACATTTTCTACCATCAGAGGTTTGTGCTTGGAAAAACCTGATCACGCAGTCCTTATCTTTGTGTCTACGTGGCCTTTTATCCAGAGGAGTTACAGAAACAGACCGAACAAAACGAGCTCAGATGCAGTTTAACACGCCTGACTGATGGTGTCTGTGCAGAAACTGCTGCCACAGTTGTTTCTGCAGCGCCGGGCTCTAAACTCAGCTCGCCCTGCGGCCTGCTGAGGTGCCAACTGGCAGGAAATCCCGGGCGCAGCAGGCGGGTTCGCAGTGAAGCGGCTCCGGGCAGCTTCTGAATGTCCAGACGCTTTACTCTTCATAAGACTCTGACACTCACCTGCAGCTGGACTCAGCCTGTCGGCAGAAGTGCTGCAGTCCTGTTATGACAGGAGATCAGGGTCTGTTACCACATCGGTTTGGTGTTATTTCATTTCTTTGTATTGTCAACAAATCCCATAAAAGACCAAAACCAGCCCCGTGTGGTCTGTGGCTCCAGACTGCCCGACTCCTCCGCTGTGGCTCGTTGGTTCCTGCTGATGATGAAAAGTTCAATTATTCTCTAAAACAGCTGCTCACACGATGAAATAGGGACTATTTTCAGTGGCGGATGAATCCACATTTGGTCCTCTTGTGTGTATTTCGTCCAGGAGGTCGGTGTGTGAGTGTGTGTTAGAGGAAGGACGTGTTTCAGGCTGCGATGCAGGAGCCATGTGCACTGCAGGTTTCAGCCTAAACATGAAGAGAAGTGCAAACATCAACAGCCTGGAGCTTCTTTACAGTATGACTGTATATGAAACTGTCATTAAAACTAAAGCTGCTGATTTATAAAGAACATTTTTGTTTTGGCTTCATGCTTCGACAGTAAATGCGTCATTAGGACAGGAGAGGAGCAGCCAGATGTCTGGATGATGTGATGGCTGCAGAAAGACGCTGCTGTGCGTGTTGACACAGTCCTAACAGCGTCTGCGTGTGAACGCCGTGGTGACCTCGGGCAGGTGGTCGACTGCTTGATGTTTGTGCGGTCTCTCATCACAGGTTTTTATTAGCGAGAGCTGCAGCTTTGGTGCGCAGAGCAGAAAACACCACAGCTGGTGATTAATCAGAGGACGGTGGTGTTGGCTGGTGTTGGAAAGTCTCTTCGCATCGTTTTGCTGCTGCTTTCAAAACGTTCCTGGTTCCCAGAGGATGAACCCTAACGACTCTGATCCTCTGACTTTTCCTCCAGCACCAAAAACTAACGACGCAGCCCCCGTCATGCTCAGCTGCGTTTGATGCTAATTAGCAAGTGTTAGCATGCTAACACAGGAAAGCAGTGGTTCCATCTGATTTATGTTGGAAAATAAACAAACAAGTGGTGAAAACTGTTAAACGTTAGCATGTTAGCATGGTCCTTTTGAGCATGTTAGCATGCTAATGTCAGCATTTAGCTGGACTCACAGAGAGGGAGGCGGAGCTGGTTGCTCTTTACTGGTGCATGAGTGCGAACAGGACCAGTGTCAGACTTTCGGCACTTCTGAGGTGATAAATTAGGAGCTGCAGACATTAAATTCAACTCTTTGGTTTGATGACGTGCTGCAGCTTCTGCCTCGAGCTCAGTGGAACAGGCCTGCGGTGGCAGCTTCATCGTTTCTGACCAACAGTGAACTGTATGTTTGTGTGTTTGCTGTAAATCAGCATTAGCTCATTATTGTCCTGGCGGTGTAACTCATTTCCCTTTGTCCTGTGTTTCCCTGCAGGTGGAGCGGGAGATAGCCATTCTGAAGCTCATAGAGCACCCCCACGTTTTAAAGCTGCACGACGTCTATGAGAATAAGAAATACCTGTAAGTACATTTGTCCAGGTGTTCAGAAGAACGCCGCGTCCACAGCATCACTCTGTTCACTCCAACATACAAATGCTGTTTGCTTCAGTCCTCAGCTGTTTGTTGTTCATGTGCTGCACTGTTTTGTCTTTTAGTCAAGAACTTTATTATTTCACTGCTCAGATCTTTTGAACTTTCAGGGTTAAATGAACATCATGTTAGCTTCACATCATATATGTTCAAATGTGACCAAGCTAACCAGACCTGATATCAGCAGAGTTTGCAGAGGTTAGAGATGTTTAACTTCCTGCTCTGCTGCTGAACAAGAGGAAGTGAAATCTTTGTTTCATATAAAGGAAAGTTTCAGGTGTTTCGTCACAGTTTTGGTACCAACTGATGATGTCTTTACTGTAATTTGACTGGTGCAGTATCCCCATATGGATCCACCAAATACACTTGAACAGATAGTCTGTAGTAAAGATGGCTCAGGTGTTTCCTCTTTCTTGTGCAAACAGGAAGTCAAAATATCCACAATACAGGCGCCGCCACCCTGCTCCGGATACGCCCTCAGAGACTGTGCAGTCACAACTTTACTTCACAGTTTGAACCTGAGAGCTGAGTTTACAGGATGACCTGTTGCTAATGTGTCCTTCTTCTTCCTGCGGGTAGAAATAGTCATGGTGAAGCTTTCTGCAGACATTCATGGTTCCCCGAGGATGAACCTTGATGCCATCAGCAGGATTTATGACCAAAAACCTCAAAACTGAAGACACTCCCATCTCGTCCAGAGGAAACTCAGAGACACAAATGGAAAAATCTTTTAAAGTTTCTTCACACAAAATGTTCAGATGTGCTGATGCACTGATGAGATGTGGGAACGAAAACCACAGAACGCTGGAGCTCCTTCGCTCCGAGCAGCAGCATCACAGGTTTTATTGCCCCCCCACCATTTAACCTGCCCCCTGCGACTGTGGAGCTTTAACGTATATCCGCGTTTTGTTGTGTACATTAATCTGGTGCTGGCGGCGGCCGCGCTCCAGTGGCATGGCTTAATGCACTGTTCAATAATTGATAAAGGCTCCAGCGTCAAATGGAGCGGGGATTTGTTTTGTTAATGTTGCGAGGACAGGGACGGATGGTCAGCGCGGATGCAAACAGTTTGCCGCGGAAAAATATTGGCGCTCGCAAATCACAGGCGAGCACGTCTCTAATTTAAATAGCTCTGACAGGTAAACGCTCGAGCAGATCCCTTAATCTGCTAATAAATCAGTCCGTGGGGACGACAGGCTGAGGAGGCGGCGGCTCAGCGCGCAGGCCGAGGATCACACATGTCTGCGAGACAAATGAACGCACGGCATCGATAAAACATCCACAGGCGCAAAAACCATTTTCTGAAGGATTTAGATCCTGCATCGATGCAGGGAGGTCACTCCAACACGTCGCCGCAGTTTGTGACTCAGTTACTTCATTAATGCCTGTTTGATTGTGAGGAGCTGAGGGACGGATGGTGTTTGACTACAGTGTGTAGGAAACAAAGAGAAAACACAGCTTAGCTCAGGAAGCAGCGACGAGTTATTAAAATGGCTGCACGCGCGGCTCTTATCCCACCAAGACTGTTTACAAATGTGCAGACTAATCTGTAGATGCGTACACAGACGTTAGAGGCTGAAAAGTGTTTTGCTCTAACAGCTGAAAATACAGACAAGTCATCAGTTTCAGCTCGAGCAAGTCGCTTGATTGGCTGCTTGTTTACATGTGACTTTTGCTGTACTTACTGTAAATGCATGTGGAGCTCTGTAAATGCGTGTGGAGCTCTGTAAATGCGTGTGGAGCTCTGCCATCATTACCCAGCCTCATCTTTACGTTACAGACCCTTACTTTCAGACTTGATGCCACATCCTGAGTCTGCAGATCAGCTGTTGATGATCCGGCTGCAGTCGACTGCTCTGTTTTCAGTTTTCCAGAGACAGTAAACTCACACATGGAGCCTGGAAAGTTACCGGATCATGTGACAGGATTTTAAACTCAGTGACTGGATGTTTTGTCTCAAAGTGCACCATGGGAGTCGTAGTTAACCTAGAAAGACCCTGTCGTTGTCAACTAGCATCAGCACTGCTGCTGCTTCAACCCGACCCAGCCCAGCAATGTGGCTCTTACCGCCACCGTGTGCTGCTGCCTGGTGGTCTGTGGGCTGTGCAGGTACTGAGGCGCACAGAGAGATCTGCACTCACACATTAGTAAAGAGTTTTGCTGCAGTAACAGCCCCATAGCTGCATCGCTGCAAAAGAAAACTGATTGTGGTGACCAGGTTAGGGTAACTCAGCATTTCCAGGCTGCAGGAAAACAACAGACAGAGGACAAGGAGAGCAAACTGAGCTCATCAACGATAAATAAAAGGTGACCTGATGAAGCGAGCGTTGTGCAGAATTAGTTTTTCTGCTCTCAGTGTGTTTTCTGTAGAAACCGTCTGATGTTCAGCACGTCTGCAGTGACTTTCAGACGTTAGGAATTAAAAACTACAGAGAAGTTCAGCAGGAGGAGGATTTCCTGGACCAATACGAGTCGACTCACTGCCGTGTCCTACCTGTGCAGGTACCTGGTGCTGGAGCACGTGTCTGGGGGGGAGCTGTTCGACTACCTGGTGAAAAAGGGCCGGTTAACACCTAAAGAGGCCAGAAAGTTCTTCAGACAGATCATCTCAGCCCTGGACTTCTGCCACAGCCACTCCATATGGTTTGTTACTGTCTCATACACACACACACACACACACACACACACACACACACACACACACCATCCGTCGTGTCCGGCTGTCCTCAGGGAAACCAGTTCGTCTCTGCTGCCTCACTGGTTTGACACATGCAGGTGGATGTTTATTGAGTCTGTAACATGCAGCAGAAATGGAAAAAAGGCTGCGCGGCTGAAATGGTGACCTCATAAAATATGCAGTTTATATGGTCCCATGCATCCCTGCACCGGAGGTTTACATTATGGACATTTACATTTATCTGCCCGACGACAGCGACACAGGAACCTGCAGCTGGAATGTTCAGGGAAGGAGGAGCTGACAGACAGACAGGTCCACACTCAGAGAGACAGACAGGTCCACACACAGAGACACAGACAGGTCCACACACAGAGAGACAGACAGACAGGTCCACACACACAGAGACAGACAGACAGGGCCACACACAGAGAGACAGACAGACAGGTCCACACACGCAGAGACAGACAGACAGGGCTACACACACAGGGACAGACAGACAGGTCCACACTCAGAGAGACAGACAGACAGGGCCACACACAGAGAGACAGACAGGCAGATAAACTGATCAGATAAGGATCGTACACACTGTAACAGCAATAAACAGACGCCGTACAAACAAACAAACAAACAAACAAGACTGGAGCGCTCAATCCATCCACCTTTGGGAGAACACGTTGAAATAACACGGTGGAAAACAAACAAAGGTAATGAAGTAGAAACTGTTTCAGACGTAGTTTAATTTAATGATCAGATAGAGGAGCAGCAATGCATCATGGGATTTCCCCTTTAAATATGTTTTTATCTCAGCAGCCTCAGTTCAGCGTTTACATTGAAGCAGCAACAGCCTTGTTAAAGCAGTTCTCCGGTTGTACCGTCACCTCTGAGCCGACAGCATCACTGAGCGACTCACTGTAGCATCGATCAGACCGGTCTGCACACCAGATGATTGAATTTGCACTAAATCAAAGAAGCATTTTGTCCTTCTCTGTGATTTAATTCAGTAAATGGTGCACATTAAATATTCTTTGCACTGAGGCGGCGCAGTCTGCTGTCTTCTACGTTCCTCCTCCACTTCAGCCTCTGTCCTCCTCAGCTGTAGCCGGTGGCGACCTCCGATGGTCCAGCACCTTCAGCTCGTCAACGTGAGGCTGCAGCGATCACATCAGAGCAGCTCTGACTCTCTGCGCGGGACGTCCAGTGTTTACCTTTGTGTTTCCTCTGCTCCCTCACTCGTTATGAGTAAAAGGCCGAATCTGACAGACACCTGCTGATGCATCAGAGCAGCTCTTCAGTTATTGTAGTAAAGTGGTGTTCAGCACAGGAAATCACTGCAGGGTTGTTTCCAGGACTCATTGTTTCACCTGCTGCACCTCCAGAGGTTGAAGCGTGACAGTGGCCGCAGCTGTCGGCAGCTGCTGGACAGACACTGATGCAACGTGAAGGGAAACAGGTCAGACTCTGTTTGAGCAGGCCACATGTGAACAAGAGCAGAGCGTAAAGACTTAATGAGTTTAAATAACAGGAACAGAGCGACAACAAAAATATATTTTTAGTTAATAAAACTAATAAAATGTAGGATTTGTGTCAGCACAGCAGCTAAAACTCAGGCTGGAGTCAAATCATCCAGATACTGATGGTCCACAACTGAAACAGCTAAAACTGAAGAAAAGTCCAATTTCACTGACTGCTGACACATTTATTTCACTTCTTTCATTTATTTAAAATAAGGTAAACAGTGAAAAGTGTGCGTGAACATAACGAGGAGGCTGTTTCCTGTCGTCTCCTCCTGCTCTCCAGTCCAGTTCGATCCCAGGTTTCAGCCTCTGAAACGTGTTGACCTGCCGCTGTTTGAAGCTGAGTCACTGAGGCTCAGAGAAACTGTTTCTGATCAGCTAACGAGGAAACAATCATCAGGTTAATCAATAAGGAGGATAATGATCAGCTGCGGCTGTGATGATCACGTCGTTTCTTGTGTTTCCTGTCGTCCTGCAGCCACAGAGATTTGAAGCCTGAGAACTTGTTGTTAGACGAGAAGAACAACATCAGGATAGCGGACTTCGGCATGGCGTCTCTGCAGGTCGGGGACAGTCTGCTGGAGACCAGCTGTGGGTGAGTCGCTGAGGTCTCGACCGTGCACACTGAGCCACAAAACTGAAAACATAAATAAAAAGTGAGTCGAGCTGAATCGACAGCAGAAACTGAAATGACGCAGTTGTTTCAGGTAAAGTTGTGCGTTCGTGCTGAATTTTACTTAATTATAATATTTTATTTTATATTCAAATGTGAATTTTAGTTTTGTTTATTCTTTAAAATGATTTTACAACAGAAAAAACCCCACAAAAACATTTGATTATGCAAAGCAGTTTAAGTCGAATAAACCCTGCAGGCTCCTGCGGGTTAATTAGACTTTTTCTATCTGCTCATTCTGTTCATTAGAATCAATAAACACACGATATAACACTCCATACTCAGGTGTATTGATCACACATTTCAGGACATTAGAGGCCAGTAAAGCTGGTTCTCTTCCTGTTCATGGAGCTCAGTCAGTGTCAGACGGTGATAAAGCTGACCGAGGTCACATGACGTCACAGATCAGCAGGTAAACAGACGCCGTCACTTCACTCGTCTACGCCTCAGGTTTTCTGAAGACCCTGCAAACATCTCGAGTCGTGCGCAATGACTCCTCGCGTGACGTTAATGGGGTTTTGTTAAATGTCAGTCCGTCGCCGCGAGCGGGAGGGAGGCGGCTCCGCTCGGGTGTAATCAGATTACAGCACGGCGTGTCGGCCACGGCTGCGTTCGCTCACATCCAGCAGATGACCAGAGATCTCTGCATCAACCGGACTCTTTATCACCGCTGCTCCTTCGCCTAACAACTGATCTGAAGTCTGATTTTGATCCAACTAAAGTGCAGAAATCACTGATTTCAGGTCTGAAACTTTACTTTTAGCGTTTCAGCATCGACAAAACGTTGGTTAATGTATTTAGTGAAATTTGTAATTGTTGCCTCTGAAATGCAATAAAATAAATAAACAGAATTGAAAGGAAACACCTGCAGATTGATCTGACGAATGTGCTTTTGTGTTACGTTACATTCGTTTTAATACTGTGCAGAAATAAACGTATAATAAACAATAATGAATAATAAATAACGGTGATGCACTAAATAAAGCATCTAACAACATAAACCAGACAACCTGCCTTTAAAAATCTAAAGATTCCTGGAGCCCAAACTGCTGAAAACAGCGCCTTGGTCTTTAGTTTGTGTTCGGTGTCACATGTTACTCATCAGGACGTCACTGGAGTTTAGACTGAGGCTGTTTAACGTTGCGTAAGAGTCACTTAGCCAAGAACAACAACAACAACAACAACAACAACACAAACCATGCAGCAGCAGTAAAGTCTCCTGTTTCGTGTCTTCGTGGGTTCGTGCTGAGGTGCTGTGCAGCATTATGTCAGCAGGCAGTGGCTGCTGGCCGTGCTTCCTGTGTGTAGTGTTGTGCAGTGTTGTGTAGCGTTGTGCAGTATTGTGTAGCGTTGTGCGTCTGCTGCTGCAAGCTCCTTCCATCCTAACGGCCTCTTTGCCTCTTTCACAGATCTCCGCACTACGCCTGCCCAGAGGTTATCAGGGTAAGTGCTGCCTCTCTCTTTCATACAGTAACAGAGGCTCCGACCGCACAATGACTCTTACATCACTGCTCCATCCTCGCTCCATTCACCACCCCCCCGCTGCACAGAAATCCACTTTAAACACACCCCAGAGCTCGTCTGATTGTGACGCATTTTCCTTCTTCTTCTCTGCATCGTGCACAACTTCCTGAGCTCATTTGGTTTAACTTTGATTTGGATGCACTTTCCCTCCACACACACACACACACACACACACACACACACACACACACACATACACACACGAACATGATGCCTCTGCATCTTTATGTCATAACCGTCCTGTCTTTAATGAGCTGCTTCAGTGTTTCAGGTAAAAATGAGCTTAAAGGATCCAAAGCAAATTCTACATGTACAGTAATCCTGCAGGAAAATGGCTCCAGTCAAAGAGTAAGATATGAATCCGTCTGCACACAGATCTGTTTGTGAGTGTTTTAGGAACAGGAAGTGATGCTGTGCTGCACCATGGATGAATAAATGAGTTCTGCAGAGCAGCATCACAAACTGCTGATGTTACGCTGGCGGAGGTTTATACACGGCTGCAGGTTTCCATTAAGCTCAGGCACACACTTCTACTGGAGTCTGTCTGACTGCCTGTCTGTCTGACTGACTGTCTGTCTGACTGACTGCCTGTCTGTCTGTCTGTCTGACTGTCTGACTGCCTGTCTGTCTGACTGTCTGACTGTCTGCCTGTCTGTCTGTTCCAGGGGGAGAAGTATGACGGGAGGAAAGCCGACGCGTGGAGCTGTGGCGTCATCCTGTTTGCACTTTTAGTGGTGAGTGACAGCAGCTGCTCTTCAGAGTGAGGGAAACTGAGACAGACAGGAAGTCGTGACATGTTCACGGCTTCCTGTCTGTCACCATCACTGGACTCGTCCTGTGGTCCTGATGCTGAGCTGCTGAGTCAGTTATTCACTGTCTGTGAGGCTCATCAGCAGCTAGCTAACAGCTAACAGCTAACAACTCAGCCACCAGGAGGCGTTAAGGCTGCTCAGCCTTAGTGATGCACGTTTGTGTGAATCTCATGTGACTATGGCGACTGCGTTGCTAGGATACAGAGCTAACCATCTGATGCTGTCCTGCTGATTTGTAGCTGATCGTTTCTGATTTGTAGCAACATTAAAGGCCAAAGACAAAGAGGAAGTGATGTCATGGACGTGCAGATGAGGAAATTAAAGCTGCAGTTCAGGATGTTTGTCTCCCCCCTGTGGCGCTGACAGTAATTACACAAACACATGTTAATGACTCTGTTCTCCTCCATGCTCTTCATGATTCTGCTCCGCCCTCCAGCTCTAATGAACCAATCAAAACTCATCGCTACTCCATCACAGGAGCGTCACACCAGACACCAGGTTTACTGTTTCCTGTCTGCAGATGACATGCTGGTGTTCATCAGTCTGAACCCTCACACATCATCTATAATAAGAAATACAGGAGCAGCTAACTGGTTAGCTCCTAGTTAGCTTACCAGGCTACGTTTCTTAGCTTACATGGAGGGTTAAAATATCAGTTTACAGTTTATAACCTGGATCTGAACCTTTCCATCAGCCAGACTCTGAAATGAAAACACATATTTCAGTGTGTGAGGGACACGCTGCTCCGCTCTCCGGGTTTGATGCAGCGCTGCAGAGGAAAGCTTGATGTAGTGTGTTCCTGAGGCGAGTGTTTATGCTGAACAAACTCTTTATTTGTGGAGCGGCTGCTCCCTGCAGACGCTCGAGGTGAAGACGAAGGTCACAGAAATGTTTTAAACACAAAGTAAAAGACCTGACGGCGGCGCTCGTCCTGCGACTCACAGGTTAACGTCCAGATGCACCGTGTGTCGGGAGCATTTGGCATCGTTACTGCTGAAGGACGTGCAACAGCTGGACAGACTCACTGCTCTGTGTGTTGTGTGTGTGTGTGTGTGTGGTCATATTAAAGACTGTACCCAGAAACCATCATACTACCACATTACAAATGAAACAAGTCCTGAATCAGACTCATCATATCATAAAATCATAAACACAATTAAATAAATATAAAAACATGCAGACGAGTGCGTTGGCTGTGAGAAGTATATCAGCTAGAATGTGTCGTGTGTCGCCACATTAGCTCGATGAAGCTACAGATGCTGCATCATCATATGCAATATACAGTGATGCTGTTATTTGCATCTTGTTGCTGCTGGCTCCTCCAAAATAAGGCCAAGTCCCATTTTATTAGCCAGATGCTTTTAATGTGAAGCTGCAGCAGCAGGAAATGTTTGAATCGTCACCTCAAACAGACTAATTCCTAATATCTTACTCTCGTGCACCGGTTCCTTTGACACCTGTGCAGAAACATCTGTGGGATGTTTTATAGTTTAAGCTGGTTCAGTTTCTGATTTAACAGCATTGAATGGATTTGGTTGCAGTCTCGTCTTTGTCTCTCCTGTTTTTCTTTTTGCTGCTGTATTGAGCCTGAGCTCTTTGGGCTTCTGCAGAATTTGCAAATATTCAGTTTTGAGAGACGAAGACTGAGCGATGCTGCTGTTGTTCACTCAAACACACACTGATACAACCACGCACACCCCGGAACAAAGGCAGCAGCAGTTTAACAGTGATGGATGAGCCGTCAGAGCGCCGGCTGCTGCAGCGTGTGCACGTTCAGCTCCTGATTAAGACGGAGCTCGTCACACAGTCGTCGTCTGAAGACAGATCTCTGCGCTCGTGTTGTTTCTGATTACCCACACGGTGTCAGCGGCCATCTGGCTCTGTCCTGCCTCCTTCTCAACGGGGAGGGAACGGTATCAGTCATCACACCGCCGAGCGCGCTCCCCAGCTGGAGAGCAGCGGCAGAGCTGCGACACAAACTGCTTCATCATCACCGGCTCTGATGACTGATGTCTCCGCCGGGTTGCTGCAGAGTCAGCGAGCACCTGACGAGCAGCTCGCACAACAACAGGCTGGAGTTCAGCGGCACGTTTAAGGGGGACAAGGGGGGGCGCCACAGACCAAAGATGTCCCTTTTGGTTGTCCCCCTCCGTCCCATCAGAGGACACTAACAGTCAGGCTGCAGTCCAGGTTGGCACCCAGATGCCACTTTATCTGGACCAGAACCAATAAATTCTTTATGTCTTTAACCTTTTCTGGCTTTTACAGCAGCCCAGGAAACTTCCAGACATGACGCAGCAAAAAGACTTAATGCTGCGAGCTTGTCGTCCTGTGTCCTGATGGAGAAGCAGAGCTCCACCTGTCCCAGTTCAGGTGGTTGGTGCTGAGTCTCCTCCCTCAGACGCCTCAGAGCGGTGCAGCAGAGCTCTCCACTGACAGTCTGACCCTGGGGGATGAATTCACGAATGTGGGAGGAGACGACCAGCATGTCCTCCTGATCTGACGCTGACACTTCCCTCTGTGACTCTGCAGCTGCTCCACTGCTCAGGCTGCTGGTTGCTCTGCAGACAAACATCAGCTCCTTCAGCTCCATCAGCTCCTTCAGCTCCATCAGCTCCATCAGCTCAGGCTCTGACTCTGATGTTTGAGCTCCATGGTGATGATTAGCAGATCGACAGCTGGTCTTTGCTCACGTTGCTCATTTTGATGCTGCGTTCAGGAACAACGTTTGAAACTTTGTTTTCATGCAGACTCAAATGAAAGAAAATAAAATGAAAAAGTAGAACAAATGAAATAATTTGAGGAAACTTGTTGTTTTACACATGAATTAAATGCAGGAA
This sequence comes from Datnioides undecimradiatus, assembly GCA_008933995.1. Taxonomy (NCBI): domain Eukaryota; kingdom Metazoa; phylum Chordata; class Actinopteri; order Lobotiformes; family Datnioididae; genus Datnioides; species Datnioides undecimradiatus. Next base: position 8,938,700 of record WARS01000060.1, read on the forward strand.
GGGTCAAAACAACATATCTGAATGAAAATGATTTCAAATCTCAGACTTTGATGATGTGATGATCCTGTTTGCTGTAGCAGATGTTCACTGTCCTCTGATGGGGAATATAAACTGTGTTTATGTGTTTAATAGTCTCAGACTTTAAATATCTTGTAGTGACCAACGTCCCGGGCGTCCTCTCCCCTCCTCTCCCCACAGGGCGCCCTGCCGTTTGACGACGACAACCTGAGGAATCTTCTGGAGAAGGTGAAGCTGGGAGTTTTCCACATGCCTCACTTCATCCCCCCGGACTGTCAGAACCTTCTGCGCGGCATGATTGAAGTGGATGCCACCAAGAGGCTCACGGTAAGCTCCGCCCCTCACCTGATTGGGCGTCTGCAGAGCAGGAGAGGGCTGAAATTATCCGTCAGTGGACTCGGTCTGGGCTGCCGCCTCAGGGACGGCTCGGTCCTGCAGCGTCTGCGCTCTGCAGGCGTTTGATCTCAGGATTTGTTTTGGCTGAGAATAGAAGCAGAAACAACAAAAGCTGCGTCAGGAAACGTGCTTTCACTGTCTCGTCTGCAGTTACTGGAGCAGGAGTGACGGATTTAAATGAGTCAGAGCTCTGATATTAATGTTTTAGTCACAGCTGCTTGTGCAGAGGCGGCGTTAGGCTGAGAGACAGTTTAAAGGTCGATGAGCAGCGACACTGTCACATGGTTTGTGGGCTCATCATGACAGCGCCCGCAGCTACACCAGCGGCTCAGGTGAAGTTGGTCTAAAGGTTTTGTAGAATTAAAACGAGCTAAAGTTCGTTAAGACGAGGTGACATCACGAGCAGCTGCAGCTTAACTTACCTCTGCTGCAGCACCACAGTCCTGCTCTGTAGACGCCATTACCACAATCACATCAATCACAACCATGCAGGCATTCACTGTGTACCATGAAGCAAACACAGACTGTGTAAAAACGTGGGTGGAGCCAGCGTGACATCACCCGGAGCTCCCTGTAGAGCAGCTGTGAAGCTCGGTGTGTGGTGGATCTGGACGTCGGCCATCTTGGCAGCGTGTGACGTCGCCTAACTCCCTGCTAATCCATACAATGGTCAGAGAGGTGTCAGGTGGGCGGCGGTGAGGCGGGGCTGAATGATGCGTGGTTGCTGAAACACAGCAGACAGCTGGTGGATAGCTGTCAGTCAAAGAAGCCCCGCCCCTTCATTCTACATAACTTCAGGTGTTAATCTGATTTAAAGCAGTGAGTTCTATATAAATTCAGCCCGTACAGTCGTCATGAACGGGGAAACTAGCTGCAGAGACCAAACCGTTGTTTGTACCAGGCTGTAAACATGTTTACTGCTGCATTTTAACATGGGGGTCTATGGGGACTGACTCGCTGCTGGAGCCTCTGGTGGACGCTCAGGGAGCTGCAGCTCTGACGCTGCAGCTCTGACGCTGCAGCTGCAGGGTTCAGACACAGTGGTTGAAGCTCGGTACAACATGCTAATTCAACATGCTAACCATTCAGTTCTGGAGTTTGGTGAATGACCCACTTCCATTACGTCAGATTGGTTGTGAGATAAAGCCCCACCAGGTGGTCACATGATCTTTCTGACCCAATAAGAAGCCTCTGAGCAGACACATGTACTCAGTAGCTGTGGAGTCGTCGTTGCCACGGTCTTGTTTGTTTCACTCGTCATTAATGTTTATTTCCTGTGTTTCTGTTACAGTTAGAGCAGATCCAGAAGCATACGTGGTACCTGTAAGTATCCACCTGCCTCTCTCTTCTGTCCAGCGTCTGTTTGCGTGTTCACATGAGCTGAGCTGATACGGGTGAAATGCAGCAGCATGCAAAGCAGAATAATAAGACACCATCAAAGCCTCTCAGAGACGAAGCAGCCGCGTTAGTGCTGAGAGGTGGAGACGTGTGTTTGTTACGAAGCTGCAGCCTCTGGTCTGTAATGGATTCACTGTCGCTGGGTGACCTCTGTCAGCTGCTGCACTGTGCATCTGAAATGTCAGTAATGTTCATATCTTACCCAGAAAATTAAGAGAAATGTGACTGAGCAGGAGAAGCCTGTGTGAGCAGCCACAGCAGCTACAGGTGGACGAAGACGTTTAATTTGAGTTTTTAATAAAATTATGAAAGACTTTTAATGAACTGGAACCAAAGTGAAGTCACGTCTGCATTATTTAATATTATAATGTCTGAATACATTAAATTATCATGGGACAGATTAGAGGAAAGAAATAAAATAAACAGAAAACATTTTTCTAACACATTAATTAATTAATTATTATTATCAGAGCACGCTGAGTCTTATACAGGAGTTTCCATCATACTCTGTGTAGCGTCAACATCATTACAGACCTTCTCATGCTGTTTATGCACATTTGTTAATCTTCTAATTAACAGTATCATATGTTTAATTGCATATTAAAAGAAACTTACTTATGAATGCATTGTGCCTTTACACCCAGTTATTACATCATTTATTTACTTTATGTCATAGTAAACAATGTTGATGTAGTTTAAAATGTTTCAGTTGCAGCAAATACAGCTCACTAAATATGTTGTATATGTCACATCAGGTGAATATTAATAAATTAATAAAAAGTAAAAACAATAAAACACAAAAATTAATTAAACTCAGCATTTAATAAGCAGCAAAGAGTGATTATGTGTTGGTTCTGGGTTAATTATGTAAGCTGTTGGTGTTGATTAATGAACAATAATCAATTAAAGACTAATAGTATTTTAATGCAACAGCTTTGTTTGTTCCATATTGTTTGTTTTCAGGCTGTCAACAGTAACTTAGATGCTCCAGCGTCTCTGTATGAGAACGTCTTGTGCAGCAGAGCAACAAAAGACAAAACTCTGGTTTAGAGCTTAAAGCTGAGGCGTGTGTGTGTGTGTGTGTGTGTGTGTGTGTTGCAGGGCTGGAAAGAACGAGCCCGAGCCCGAGCAGCCCGTCCCCAGGAAAGTGGCCATCAGGACGCTGGCCTCAGCCGAGGAGATCGACCCCGACGTCCTGGAGAGCATGCACTCTCTGGGCTGCTTCAGAGACAAGGACAAGCTGACCAAAGACCTGCTGTCTGAGGAGTGAGCGAGGAGGGGGAGGAGGGGGGGGGGAGGAGGAGGTGGGAGGAGGGAGGAAAGAGGCCATCAAACCACAGAGGAGGCAGACTAAAGGGGCGGGGGGGCAGGAACAGAGGAACTGATGAGACGAGCTGAGAGATTGTCATTTTGATGAATTCTCCTTTTTAACATGTCGTTTGATGATGGAGCATCTCACAGCGTCGCTCTCCACCAATGGGCTCTCAGCCGATGGCGAGCTCACTGACTGTCCCCACTCTCTCTCTCTGCAGTGACAACCAGGAGAAGATGATCTACTTCCTGCTGCTGGACCGTAAAGAGAGGTATCCGAGCCACGAGGACCAGAACCTGCCACCACGCAACGAGATTGGTAGGCCCGTCCAGCCAATCAGAGCTGGGATCTGTAATTGTTTTGGTCTTTAGCTCTGCCGAGCAACCGTCTGCATGCTAACGTGCTAAGCTAACAGATATCCCATGGTTAACGTTCACTGTGTATGTGTGTTCAACTCAAAGCATCACTTCTCTGACTAGTTCCTCTCCTCGTTGACCTTTGACCCCTGACCCCGCTCAGCAGACCCTCCCAGGAAGCGCGTGGACTCGCCCATGCTGAGCCGCCACGGGAAGCGGAGACCGGAGAGGAAGTCCATGGAGGTGCTGAGCGTGACGGAGGGAGGATCCCCTGTGCCGGTGCGACGAGCCATCGACATGGCGACCCACGGTCAGAGGTGAGAGATGAGATCTGCACACGTGTTCGTGAGCATGGACAGACACGTGACACACACACACACACAGTGGCCAATCAGGAAGGTGTGCTGTTGTTCAGAGTGTAATCGATGATGGTTGTTATCAGTTATGATAAATAATGTATTTACTCCAGTTCAGTGACATCAGAGAAGGAGGTGGAGCGTCACCAACATTCGGCTGCTCCCGTTTCAGATGAAAGTCTCTGAGTTCGGCCTCGGTTCAGTCCGTCCACTTCCCTCGGTCACTGAGCTGCAGTCAAATACATGACTCCTCGTCCTCGCTCTGTCGGGATGTTTCAGTGCAGATCAGAGACCTGACGTCCTGTCATCGGAGCTCAGACCAACAGTCTGCCGCTCAGACGTGAACAGGACTCTCAGGTTCCTGTGCGTCGTGTGTGTAACGTGTGCATGGAGCATGCAGTCAAAGAGGACGCGAGGAGGCCGTGAACCCGTCGCCTGTTTGGAAAGTTGGTGCTTTAAGTGACTGTTGGTGTTTGTGTTGATGGGACGAGCCAACAGAACGTCTGGACACGGGCGTCAGTAACTGATTATGAAGCCCAGGTTTACTTTTCCTTTTTCCTATTTATGTGAAACAACTTTCATCAACTTCCTGAAACTGGAAGTTTCACTTTACCCTTGGATCGAGTGATTATAGATTAACCAGGCAGCAGTAACCAGCAGATATTCAGTATAAATAAGAGATTCCAGTAATGAGGATGATGATAAATTAGAAATGATGCTGAGGGGGAGAATCAGTCAACAACCTGTAATACTGTCACATCACATCATCACTCACAGATTGTCAGCGACCTGCAGGAAGAAATGTTATAGGTTTGATCTTTTGTACTGTAAAGTAACTTAATGCCGAACTGATACTGTCCAGTTCAAGTTCCTCATCAGAACGTCATGTGATGTGGAACCCAAAGCAACAGCCTGTGAGGTTTAGTTCAGGAAACTAACAGATCATCGTCACGTCGTTCAGGAACCAACGCTGACCGTTGCTTGAATCCCTGAATCTTGAGTCTCCAGCGTCTGAGTCGCTGCTGGTACATGACATCCTCGCTAATACAGCCACACCAACGTCTCTCTTTGTGGATGTTTACACCCATCAGCTGTCGTCTGGTCATGATTTGGCCTCTGAAAGCAGCAGCCACTGTTTCAGGGCTTCACATGTAGCCGGAGGTTGTCAGGATATCTGAGCCGAGACGTCGTCTTCCTCGCCGCTCAGTCAGGATCGAGCTGAAGATGAATAACCTCGATAACCAGGCTGATGCATATAAACTGAAACAAAGCTAACGAGAAGCTAAATCATTACCAGGCGATGGTTCTCAGGGTTCCTCAGGTGCATTTGGTGCAAATGTTCTGCCTCGTGTAAACAGACCTTACCTGCATGCTAAACTGAAGCACGCTTCTGATTGGTCAATGCTGCTTGGACCAGGAAACAAAAAGCTGGACTCCAGGTCTGAGGCTCATGATCCAACTGTGAATCACTGCAGCTCTCCATGTTTGTTCTGAGCCCGCCCACTTTTCAAATGGTCCAATCAGATTCATCAGTTAGCTAGCTAGCAGCAGCATGCTACGTGGGTGTGTCTTCAGGTGCTGGTCTCCTCAAACCCTGTTGAGGTGGAGAACGCCTGAACCTTGAGGCTCATCATCCAGCTCTGAATCACTGGAGCTCTCCATGCTTGTTCCACTTTTCAAACGGGCCAATCAGATTCTCCCAGACATCTCAGGTCTCACCTGCACTTCCTGTTTCAGAGGTGTGTCACTGTACAGAGGAGGCAGACTGTCCACAGCAGGTTTCAGCTGCAGTTTGAACGTGTTGGACTCAGACAGACTCGTGGTTTTTGTGTTTCTGGTTTGAAGTCAACAAACAATATGAAACTTTAAAGCTGACAGGGCGTCACTGTGATGGGTGACTTTGAAACCTTTTGAGCCTCCAAGCTGACAGCAATACATGTAAAACATAAAAAATACACTTTGCTTTAAAAGTGATGTCAAATGTACATGAATTGCACTTAACGAGCGTATAAAACCATTTCAACTGAAGCCACGCTTCATCAAAACTTCTTCAGCTCTGTGTAAATCTCCAGAGCCGTGACTGAAACAGAGAGAATTCATTTTTCTATCCTCGGCATCGTGCCGCTCTCTTTCACTGAGCATTTTTACTGAGGAACAGCACGGGATTAGTGAAGTTCTCAGTGAAAACAACAGGATTAAAGTCGAGGCAGCGAAACAAGAATTCGATCCTGAAGTAAAGCAACACGGTAAACACTAAATAAAAGATAAAACCTCAAATATTAAAAGGAAAAAACATAAAACTACAAATAATAAAAGGAACATGATGAAGTTTGAGTTTAAATTGATTGACTTGTCCTGAATCTGCATCGTTCTGCAGGCATCAGCTGCAGTATTCATGGAAAACAGACAGAAACTGTTCACCTCCTCCAGGAGCCGCCTTGATCCCATTCTGCAAAATGAAGGTTCAGTCTGAGCCCAGCGATTAAAGAAAGAGCTGATTCATCACATTTATCTTAAACTCTAACCTGCATGATTGATTCAGACCTCGATGATGAGGCAGAGAACTGGTGTGCTGTTACTTACATGCATTTATTCATTTTAACAGTCCAGACCCTGCTCTGACATCGGGCTCATTAGCTACATTTGAATTTGTTGTTTCAGCTCTGATTGGTTCTCTGACTGGCCTCGTCTCCATAGTGACCATGGCTAAGACTCATGCGTGTAAACATAATCTCTTATGACAGAAGGTGAAATAGTTAAAATTGATTGAGCTTTAATCTGTAGCTAACTTTGTTAAATAGTTTGCTGACACAGCTCCTGCAGCTAGCTAAAAGCTAAAAGCTAACATGCTAGCTGCCCTGAAACCTGCTCATGCTAGTTAACCACAGCCTTCTTTCCCTGCTCTCTGCAGCTTATTGTTTACTGACACTTCATTTACAGGATCGTTCATCGTTTCATTCAATAACAAACATTTTTGCTAACTATCAGTTAGTAAGCTCGTTAGCTTGGTCGCTAACAGGGCACACACAGTCCTCACGGTTAACGCAGCAGTTTAAAGCTGCGATCAGCTCTGTAAGGACTCGCTCACACTAATCACAGCGATTCCAATCAGATTAACTGATTCAGTCGTTTAATTGATGCTGTGACTCAAACAGGAAGCAGGAAGCAGTACCTTCATACACTTCACACGGTTCTTCTGCTGCTCTGTGTTCGCTGTAACCTGATCAGCACCAACACGGCAGGCCGGCGGCGAACGTTCATCACAGCTTTATCAGCCTGATGATCAGATCCTCATTCGACACAGGCCGAACGCTGACCTCTGCTCCGGCTGGTGTTTGTAGGTCAGGTTCACCCACCTGAATGTTTGTGAAGGTGACAAATGACTCAGCAGAGGGAACAAATAAATAAACAAACGTGTAAACAAGTTCCTGGAGACGTACGCAGACTGAGGGAAAGTGTTCTGCTGACTCCTGCATGAGCCCTGAATGTGTTTCTCTGCATGTTCTGAGGTTTTGTGTTGCTCTTTGTCTCATGATGGTTTGTTTTCATTTTGACAGTTTTGTTTGTTTCTTTAATGACTGCACGCTGTTCGTTAGGATTCCCCCGTATGTGACTGCCTCTCTGTCTGTCTCTTGGTTTTCTGTCTGCCCTCCTCTTTAGCAAATCTGTTTTCAGTAAAAGCTTGGATATCACAAACGCTAACTGCAGCAAGGAAGAAAGGTATTGGTCGGCTCCGTTCGTCTGTAGTTTGTCTGTGGTGGATCATTTTCCTCATTTTCACCGTCCATTTGTTTAGTTTCCATCCCGTGCTCGCTCACTACACGTCCTGGGACGCCTCTCACCTCTACATGTTATTACAGTTTCTGTCTGACACACTTTACTGTAGAGAACCTGCACGTTTTAACCAGTTAAACAGTATCAAAGTAAAATTAAAGAGGCAGTAATGCATTTATTCATCACGCTGCAGAAAATCTCCCGACACTGAAGATTTGACCTGTTTCCAGTGCTGCATCATCGAAAATAAAACCTTTCCTGATTTTTAGACAAACGTTTAGTTTGGATTAGAAACAGGTTGAAATGATGTCACTGCATTCTGGGAAAACAGGTGCGGTCATCACAGAGAAATACTCTGATTACTTTCAGCAGTTTAGAGATTACACTCATATCTCTGTGCTGAAACGTTTAAATGCACTGTTTGACCTCGTTAGCGCTCGACCGCAGGACGACATTTGGATCACAACGACCTCGATGACGTGTCAGAGTCACCAGTTTGGTCGACTCTTGTCTTGGCTTGGAGACACCAGAGAGAGAGACGAGGATAATGCTGAGCTTAGACCTCTGTATTGTAGAATTATCTGTTACTTTGCAGCTCTGCAGAGCCTCTTTCAGCCTCTTTCAGCTGCTGCTTTAGCTCAGTTCCTGCCTGGTTCACTCTCTGTGTTTCCGGTGATAAACATTTAGCAGAGTCAGCATATTGATCATAACAACTTCACAATATGTTGAAACTTACAGATATGATTCAGGTTAATTTAAATTAACAACACATATCAGTATGTTTCTGTTTTATCAGTTTAATTCATTAATTTTTTAAAATGTTTTTGTCTTTTCAAGGCAGAAAATCAGAGTTTGGTCACTTTGTTTCTGTTATTTGACCGCTGGGTTTGACGTCTGACGCAGCTGCAGTTTGCTCTGCAGCTACAGACGTTTGTTGTCCGACAGCGCGTCGAGTATCAGCGTCAGTTTAGCTCCAAGCTGTTTGCTCAGGTCACATGACCTGGAGCTGAATGACAGCGAAGCAGCGGCACCGAGCCTCGGACGGTTTCCGTTGGTTCGCTGTTGGAGCAGCAGATTTTCTCCTCTTCTTCTCTGTGAAATCAGAAAAGTAGCACACACTCCTCTGAGCAGCCACTTCCTCTTTGACGTCGCTCCCCCAGCCCTCGGGGGGGGGGTTAGGTCAACTTTTCTGTTTCCTTCGCCCTCCACACATCTTCACTCCTCGCCGTCAGTGTGTGTGTTTGTTTTTGTTTGTGCCAGTCTGTGATATCAGTGGAGTGTGTGTGTGTGTGTGTGTGTGTGGTGGGGGGTTGTTTTCACTGTGCGTGCAGGCTGCAGCCTCCCCTGTGTGGTCGAACTTGCAGCAGTAAAACACAGTCAGTTGCTGTATCGCGCCGTTGACGTAGATTAGCATAAACTAATGGCGAGGAATGCAGATGGCGCGCAAACAGGAAATGGAAATCAGGCTCTCAGTCCGTCTGAACGACCCTTTATCTCGCTCGTCATCTAATTGGGGGCATCCATAAAACGAAGCCATCTCTCCGTGAATTCATTTTCAGATTTCAAAGAGCGGCCGCACCAGCTTCCTGACGCCGGCTGCATGAGTGGCACGGTTAATGAGCTGCGTGTTAATTGAAGTTCTTCTGTGAAGTGTGTGACGGCGTGGAGAGTCTCCTCGCCGTCATCAGCGCAGCGTCGCCGTGGGCAGGTAGCGGGCAGCGTGAAACAGGAAGCAGTAACAGGAAGGTGACGAAGCTCCAATCAGCTCGCTGTCTGATGATCAACATGCCAACATGTTCAGACACACACACACACACTCACCAGATACTCACCAGAGCACCAAATGTAGATTCATCCACCGCTGAAAATAGTCCCCACCAGGTGCAACGTTTCCCCGTTTGTTCCTTTAAAAACAACAGTGAGCAGCTGTTTGAGGAGATTAACAGAAAACCAGTAAAACCATTAGCACTGTTAGCACCGTTAGCACTGTTAGCACTGTTAGCACCGTTAGCACCGTTAGCACTGTTAGCACAGTTAGCACCATCATCATGGAGCACTTTAAAGTGCAAACTGTGTAAAGTCTCATTTGACGATTCACAACTGTGAAAGATAATTTCAACGCCACTGATGTCAGGCGTCCTGTGTGTGTGTGTTTGTGTGTGTGTGTGTGTTTGTTTGTGTGTTTGTGTGTGTGTGTGTGTGTGTGTTTGTGTGTGTGTGTTTGTTTGTGTGTGTGTGTTTGTGTGTTTGTTTGTGTGTTTGTGTGTGTGTGTTTGTTTGTTTGTGTGTGTGTGTGTGTTTGTTTGTTTGTGTGTGTGTGTGTGTGTTTGTTTGTGTGTTTGTGTGTGTGTGTGTTTGTTTGTGTGTGTGTTCAAGCACATTTAATTATGATTTACTGTTTTCATTTTTCACTTCCAGCAAAGCCAAATTGTCTTTGGGCAATTAAATCGCAAAGTCTTCACAGACATCAGCAGGCCCGTGTGTGTGTGTGTGTGTGTGTGTGTGTGTGTGTGTGTGTGTGTGTGTGTGTGTGAGGGCTGATCCTGAAAGAGAGAGATGCCATTTGGGCAAAAGAGAGAAAGAAGGCGGGAGATATGAAAAGTTAATGATTTGTAAATGAAAAATGGAAAAGCTCATAAAGAGAAGAAAAGAGAAACGATGCTAATGAATTTTACAGAGTGTGTGTGTGTGTGTGTGTGTGTGTGTGTGTGTGTGTGAGAGTGTGTGTTTATGCTGACATGTCAGAGATGTTTATAGATCCTGAGTCCAGGACTTTACTTCACGGGATTCTGGCGTCTGACTCTCGAAGCTTTAGCCACACACAAGCTAACATGCTAACAAGCTAACATCCTCTGCAGACAAGCCCCCACACACACTCTGAGCAGGCTCCAGCTGCTGAATCCATAACTCTGGTGTTTTACGATGCTCGTGGTGTTTTACTGTTGAATAAACCAATTAAACATAAAGAATCTTTATGGAGATATATCATTAAATCATCAAACTGACATTAAAAACATTGAAACTAAACATTTTTACAGTCGTCACAACAAAACACTAATTCACTTCAAAGTGCTGATTCAACCTTCTGCATCTCTGCAGAGACACAGGTTGATGCTGTGCATCTGATCTGTGGCCGTGACTCTACGCACCATCCAATCAGCTGAATGCTTGTTGTGCTGTCACGTTGTCTTGACTTTGATGTTTGCAGCCGTCGTTTACATTTAAAAAGCTGTAAAATCCAGTTTGTCCTGTAAATTAAAGCACACACGATCAAACAAAATCCAATCAAACATCGATTAACATCAAACAAACTAAGACTCACACGGTCTCATGTACTCAGGCTGATGTTAGTGATGTGGTGTTACATCAAGGCAGCGTTTGCATTTCAACTATTTTCCATTAAATAAAAGAAAAAAATAAGCAAAGTTGCAAAAACAGGGGATCGAACATGGCCTCCACAGAGTCATGTGACAAATTACAGCCATGCTATTGGTTTCCTCAGTGTCACACGTCCGTCATCATCACTGGTGATAGACTGTACCTGTCTGCTGCTCTGCAGGTTCTGACCAGAACCAATCAGCTGAAAGTGACTTCAAGGCTCCGGAGCGGAGAGTTCACCGCGGCATCGCGACCAAACAAACAAACAAAGATGTTAACGAGGGATTCTGTGTGTTCCTGTTGTGTGTGTGTGTTGTTCTCTTTGTGTGTGTGTGTGTATGTATTAACCTGACTCTGTGTGTGTCTGTGTAGATCGCGGTCGATCAGCGGAGCGTCCTCCGGTCTGTCCACCAGCCCCCTCAGCAGCCCCCGGGTGAGTCTCCGCTCTGTTTTCATGTTTTAATTTCCCACAGTGCACCTCACCGGCTGGCCTCCGCTGCTACGCTCATGCACAGTTACCCATTCACTTCAGCCGCCCATCAGCAGCAGCTCACACACATCGCTGTGGACTTCATCGCAGGCCTGTGTGACGTACAGCTGAGCCAGAGTGACAGCGAATAACAAGTCAAGACGACATGAATTCAATTCATTCAGCTTTATTGTGACAACATTAAATCAGGGACCACAGTTTAAACATCATGTCAAAAGTAACATGCTCAGAGGAAAAGTTAAATTAATAATAATTAGTTGCAACAAAAGCTGAATTCATGCAAAGTCCAGCAGGTACGGAGGCTCAGAGCAGAACGTAAAAACCTCTGACCTGGAAAATAAAGAAGCACCATGTGGTTTTCACCGTGTGAAGACGAACGAAGACCTAATTTACTTTTTATCAATAGCAAGAAGTCAACTCTTAAAATTCACAATATGTGAAAGGAGCAAGGTGAGCTGCGACGCACATGCAGCGCGCAGGAAAACAAACCGTCCAGTGAGAAAGATGCAGAACCGAGCAGATAAACAACTGGAGGACCAACGCTCTGAGCTCAGAGCTGAGCCGAACACGACTGTTTCACCTCGTCTCTGCTCGTCAGAACAGAACAAATTTTAATGTGTTTCCAACTTAAAAACAGTTTATTCAAACAAACGTGAAGTACTGAAACAGACCTTTAATCTCAGTCATCCCTCTGACTCGGTGTAGTTTGTCGGATGAAGATGATTCAATAAGGAGTTGTCATAATTTAAAAAGACAAAGCAAACGTGCAGACAGATTCAACGACGCAGCTCCAGCTCCGCAGTCTGTTTGGATGAAGAGAATGAGAAACAGGTGGAGACTTGAAGTTTGACTCGTCGCTTTAGTTTATTTACTGCGCCGTCCCTGCAGCGACGGAGCAGAGGCTCCTGACACCACCCGCTGCCTCAGGTGTAATCATGCACAAACCATGGGCTTCGTTATCATGACTTGTTATATCAGACTCACTCTGCAGCAGTGCTGTCGGGCCAGACTGTACGTCACAGAGCTGCAGATGAAGTGAGACCGGATCCATCGGAGGCCGAACACCGGCTCCAGATGAGATTTAACGTCCACACAGAACAGATTCAGCTGCAGCTGGAGCATCGCCCCGTCCCTCTCTGCAGTGACGAAGCCTAACGGTGCAAATCAGCCTGCAGCTGCTGCAGCTTCCACGTCTGCTTCAGTGAGGCCTCAGCAGGGACACGGCGCTGTGCATCATCAGACATTCACTGAAACCTCCACTCCATGATGGATGTCACTGATTTACTGTACACGGCGCGGCGCCCTCTCCTCATCTGTTCCTTTGTTTAATTGGGTGTTAAAAGTCATCGGGTCCCATGCATCGCTGATTTTAACTTGATTAACGCTCCTGGTGGAAGAAAGTAACAAGCTCCTTTGATATTATATGATATTATATGATATTGTATGATATTATATGATATTGTATGATATTATATGATATTGTATGATATTGTATGATATTATATGATATTGTATGATATTGTATGGATTCTCTGCAGTAATTCATTGTTTAATTCATAGTTTTCATGCACAGTGAGGCAAATCTCAGTTCTTCAGAGCTGTGGACGTTACACAGATTGGGATCAATAAAAACTCAGACCCAAATCATAAAAAACATATTGTCATATTGGCTCAAATTAGATTTAATGGACAATTTGTTTAATCAGTCGTGGAAACGTGTTTTTGGGAGTGAGGGTGAGTAAACAGTGAGCGAGGGCTCTGAGCAGGAACATGTCTCTAAGACAACAGTCTGTTGCATGAGGTCCACGGTGTTAGAGGTGAATTCAGGTGTTAGCACAAACACACACACACACTTTCCCCCGTGCACTGAAGCCACTTCACCTCATGTAAAGCACACACACACTGGCGCGCACACACACACACACACACACGCTCTGTCCAGCTGCAGGTTCACTCTGACCCGTCTGATCAGCGACCGGCTCATCCATCCCACAGTGTCGTGCATCAGCACCGTGCATGCACTCTGGCTGCTCTCCCGGGTGGAGGGCGAAGCTGAATCTGTGTTAGCTCTCAGGCCGGTTTCACTCGCTGCTGATTAGGGATGCACCGCAGAGTCGGACGGGGATCAGGAGGCGTGCTCCGGCCAAGGACACTAACTTAAAACTAAATCAGTGTTTTGCAGGTTTTTCTGCTTTAGACACTTTTAATTATTTTAATATTTATTTTAATTAATGTTTCTGTTTAACTGATATTCCTGAGACAGTGCAGTGACTTTATCTTTATTTGTGCTTCTGGGACATTTTGTCGCCAGTGAACCTTTGGATTCATCTTAAAGGAGAAGTGAAAACTGAATCTGCTCTGAAGGAAGTTGCTGCTTCCTGTTTCGCTCTGAGTCGCATCGTCTGGAATAAAAACAGGAAAGAGTCTTTATCACTGCGGTTCATTTAGATTTAACGTGTCCTTAAAGGCTGTGCTGATTATATTTATTTAAGATAAGTTTTATATAGAATGGAAATGACAAAATGGAAACAGATTTTAATAGATTACCAGATAAAATCTGAATCAGTCCTTTAAATCCGTCGTCGTCAAACCTCCAGAGATCAAAAATAATCTGAAACTTGTTTTGTTGTTTAATTAAAGTGCAGTAGAAGCTTTGTGTGCGAGCAGAACAGAGATCTCGGTGCATCCCTACTGTTAATGCGTCATGAATGCTCCACTGCTGCCTCCTGATTGGCTAATCACTTTGCTAATCGCATGTTCTGTTTTTCTTTCTTTCTTGCACTCTCACCACTTCCTGCCTGCTCCACCTCTCCACCATCCGCCCACCACGCTGCGTTTTTATTTCCTGCTCTGTTTTTTGTTTTTTTAATGGGAATGAACCGTTATTGGGCCGCGCTGCTCCTCTGGCTCGCTTTCATTGGCTGACTCTGCTGTCATGGCGAACGGTGCATGACCAATCGCAGCCCAACCGGCGGTTTTTCATCCCGCCCCAGTCCCCAGACCTGTGTCAGTCCCCCAACTGCAGCCCCACCCACTCCCCTGAGGTCCGACTGAACGGGGTGGGGCCGCGCACGCCCAACTCCTACCAGCCAAAGATGGGGTCCCCCCTCATGCACCCCCGCACGCAGACCCTCCCCGCCAAGCCCAAAGTGTCTGAGAAGCCCCTGCAGACCACCAGGTCCAACCCGCTTCCCAACACAGCCCAGACCCCCACCACCCCCAAATCTGAGCCCTCCACCCCCAGCCAGCCTCTGGCACCGTGCATCCCGTGCAACAGCCCCCGGGTGAGGCGACACCCTCCCCTCACCGTCCCCCCCAAGCTCTCCATCCCCCTCTCCCCCGTGCCTCCTATGTCGCCCCGCCGCCGCCACCACCTCCACCCTGACCACAACGGCAAATCTGTCCCCATCACGCAGGTGACCCCCCACCCCTCCCCCAGAGGGAGCCCTCTCCCCACCCCTAAAGGCACCCCGGTGCACACGCCCAAGGACAGCCCGACCGGCACGCCCAGCCCCACGCCGCCGCCCAGCCCCTCCATCGGGGGGATGCCCTGGAGGACACGCCTCAACTCCATCAAGAACAGCTTCCTGGGCTCGCCGCGCTTCCACCGCAGGAAAATGCAAGGTGGGTGTGAGGTGGGGGCTGGGGGGCAGATTAAGAGATTTCTGCCTATGGTTTATGCAAACGAGTCATGATGTCACTGCGTCCCGTCGCTCAGGGCAACAAACACAGATCAACTCTTAATGAAGCGTTTAACGTTTGACCTGCAGCCGCGGCCACGCCACACATACGTCTCATCACAGGCAGCGTGATCCTGGGTAATGCGTCGGTTCAGAGCTGAAGGCGAATGATCCCGGATCCTGAAGGACACACTGAAAAACAGTTGACAGAGAACATCCCTCCTGCTTCAGTCCGTGACCTTTGACCTTTGTCCCCAGTTTCCACCCAGGAGGACATGTCCCAGCCTGACCCCAGACTGCGTCTCAGGGTGAGTAACAGCAGGGCGTGGGCTCGAATACATAACATATCATCTAAACACACAGTGGGAAACATGAGGAGTAGAGTTGTATTCAGCACTAACTTGAGCTAACAAGCTAAAGTGGACAACAGATGTGTGTTTTCTTTGACAGGTTGATTCTGGGATTCAGTGTATGTTCATTTCAGCCATAACTGGAAAACTTGTTAACTGTAAATGTAGGGAGAGAAGGTGTAACGTGGAGCAAAACTGAAGTTCAAATCATTTTCTGTGATTCCTGATCGGTTACACGTTTCCCATCACTGCTGCTTTAGCTAAGGTTATTTATTAGCTGAAATCAGCAGCTCCTGCCTGGTTTAATGTTGAGTGTTTGGCTGCAAAGGTCAGAAGCTGCTTTCTGAAACACAGAGACTCAGCTTCAGTGCTCTGCAGAGACTCTGGAGTCACAGCAACATCACTGTATTAAAAGCAGAGACTCACTTCAATGCTCTGCAGAGACTCTGGAGTCACAGCAGCACATCACTGTATTAAAGCAGAGACTCAGCTTCAGTGCTCTACAGAGACTCTGGAGTCACAGCAACACATCACTGTGATGAAAGCAGAGACTCCAGCTTCAATGCTCTGCAGAGACTCTGGAGTCAGCAACACATCACTGTATTAAAGCAGAGACTCAGCTTCAATGCTCTCTGGGAGCTCTGGAGTCACAGCAACACATCTGCTGTAGTAAAACAGGGGCCTCAGCTGTGCTCTACCCAGAGACTCTGGAGTCCGCCAACACATCCTGTATTAAGCAGAGACTCAGCTTCAATGCTCTTTCTAGAAATCTGGAGTCACAGCAACACATCACTGTATTAAAAGCAGAGACTCAGCTTCAATGCTCTGCAGAACTCTGGAGTCACAGCAACACATCACTGTGTTAAAGCAGAGACTCAGCTTCAATGCTCTGCAGAGACTCTGAGGGTACAGCAACACATCACTGTATTAAGCAAGAGACTCAGCTTCAATGCTCTGCAAGAGACTCTGGAGTCACAGCAACACATCACTGTAATAAAAGCAGAGACTCAGCTTCAATGCTCTTTGCAGAACTCTGGAGTCACAGCAACACATCACTGTATTAAAAGCAGAGACTCAGCTTCAATGCTCTGCAGAGACTCTGGAGTCACAGCAACACATCACTGTATTAAAGCAGAGACTCAGCTTCAATGCTCTGCAGAGACTCTGGAGTCACAGCAACATGATGCATCAATACAAATTGAAAACAGCTGTTGTGTCTGAGTGTGACCTCGGTCCGTCTCGTCCCCGCAGGCTGGCTAAGAAGTCGTGGTTCGGGAACTTCATCAACCTGGAGAAGGAGGAGCAGATCTTCATCGTGATCAGAGACAAACCTCTGAGCTCCATCAAGGCCGACATTGTCCACGCCTTCCTCTCTGTGAGTCTCCTCTGAAGCCCTGACATCCACCCATCCTCCATCACCTCAGCACATTTCACTGCATGAAGACTGCAGGAAGGTGCTGCACCGATAAACCCCAGACCTTCACTCTGGAGTTTTTAATGCAGCATGCAAACAATCCCTTTAGCTCGTTAACAGTTTTAAAACCACCGACCACAGACCACCAGCTCTGTTGCCTCCCCCCGACACCAGCTGCTGCTGCAGTTTTATGTTTTTGCACAAGCTCAAACTTCTCTGTCTACAGTTGAGACAAGTTGGAGACTCACTGCAGCACAGGATCGACAGTAAAGTCCTGGTGTCTCGCTCGCACGAGGCTAAAGTTAGAAACTAGCTAACGTTAGCATCCATGTGCAAGCAAGTGTTCAGTGTATGAAACCAGCGGGACAGTCAGCTCCAGAGTCACTGCAGCTTCCTGTCTGCCCTCAGATTCCCAGTCTGAGCCACAGCGTCATCTCTCAGACCAGTTTCCGGGCGGAGTACAAGAGCACGGCCGGGCCGACGGTTTTCCAGAAGCCGGTGAAGTTCCAGGTAGACATCACCTACACGGAGAGCACCGGCGCCACCAAGGACAACGGCATCTACTCCGTCACCTTCACCTTGCTCTCAGGTAAACGCAGCGACATGTGACTGATGAGCCCATTAATGAGTTAATTAATGAATTTCCAGCAGCTTTGATGAATCATTAAAGCAGAAACTACAGACTTTCCTGCTGTTCTCTGCTTTTTAAACTCGTTGTCTTTGTGTTTTGGAAACAAATTCTGACTGTTTAAAGATGGCCGCCACCTCTCCACTTCCTGCTGACTATTATCTGTTACTCACGTGGTTTGATCGATGAGGAGTCTTAGAGTGCCTGTCTCTCTCTCTCTCCCTCTCTCTCTGCCTGTCTCTCTCTCTCTGCCTGTCTCTCCCTCTCTCTCTCTCCCTCTCTCTCTCTCTCTCTGCCTGTCTCTCTCTCTCTGCCTGTCTCTCCCTCCCTCTCTCTCCCTCTCTCTCTCTCTCTCTCTCTCTCTGCCTGCCTGTCTGTCTGAACCCTGATGAATGTTTCCTCGTCAGGTCCCAGCCGTCGTTTCAAGCGTGTGGTGGAGACCATCCAGGCGCAGCTGCTCAGCTCCAACGACCAGCCCGGCATCCAGCCGCAGATATCCGGTAAGTGGAGTCCCTCGCCACCCGCCCCCGACCACGCCTACACCCCCAGCCTTCCTCCTCCACCTCCTCCTCCTCCTCCTCCTCCTCGTCCACGTCCTCACAGCCTCCCTCCTTCCCTCCCCGGCATCCTGGCACTCCTCACAGCACAGCCACACCCGCGGCGCCCTCCTCGGCTCGGACCTGCTCAGCTCAGCTCGGCTCGGCTCGGCTCGGCACACTGCTTTTAGCACACGGCATCTCCACGTGCATGTCCCTGCCACATACCATGGCGTGCACACACACACACACACACACACACAGAGGGTCCTCTGCACACGTGCTGATGAGCTGTAACGTTTGTTGATCCAGCTGTTTGAGCCTGAGATAGAAGAACATGTGACCACACACACACACACACACACACACACACACACACACCTCCTCGGATCTGATTGGATGGTTCTTGGGGCTGCCTGTAGACAGATGGACGACAGAAATATGGAAGAAAAGAACGTGAGAGTGTTCTCGGCCGTCTGAGTGTCCGTCAGTGTGACGCTGACGCATTCCTGTTGCTCCGTCTGTGGTTGTTTACTTGATAATGGTCCCCTCTGGTGGTGGAGCAGAGCAACTGCAGCCCTGCCGCACACACACACACACACACACACACACACACACACACACACACACACACACACACACACACACACACGTCACCTCTTCAGTCCCACTACAAACGCCTGCAGTCACAGACAGTTTGGATCGTTTGATTCTGATTTCAGCTCAACGGTGGCTCCAAAACAAACACACACCTCCGGTCTGTTCCTGATGTCCTGATGTCCTGTCCCAGCAGGTCGCTGCCGTCTATCATGATTCGATGAAGTGATGCAGCACTTCCTGTGTGTGTCACAAACACACTCTGATATTAAAACCACCACAGGAAATGATGACAGCTGCTTTTTTAGAGGAGTAGTTTCCTGCCCAGTTGGATCGCTGCAGCCTTGCAGAGCGCCACCTACAGGCTGGGTTAGCTCAGGGCAGTCGTGTGTGTGATGCTCAGCTGTGTTTAGTCCTGCTCCGTGGAGTCGGCACACCTTCACACACCGTCACACACAGCGTCACACACACCTTCACACACCGTCACACACACCGTCACACACACCTTCACACACCGTCACACACACCTTCACATACACGTTTGTTGGTGTTTGCAGCTGTTTTGTGAGTCACTCGTCAGCACAAACTCAAAAATCCAAACTGTCACTAAAACACGATGAGCCAGTCGCACCACAGATGGGAACTGTTATCAGGCTGAATGCACAACCGCAGTCACACCCCCACCACCCCACACCACCACCCCACACCCTGTAGATCTTCACCTGTCTCCACCTGTCTCCACCTGTCTCCATCGTATCTCCTGTCTCTCCTCCTCTGCCTGCCTCTCCCTGCTTCATCCACAGCTTTCCACTGATGCACTGAATGACTCGCATGCTGAATGAAATGCTGACCCAGAACCACACACACACACGCACACACACTCAGATTCAATTCAATTCAGTTTTATTTATATAGCGCCAATTCACAACCAAAGTCATCTCAGGGCTCTTTACAAACAGAGCAGGTCTAGACCACACTCATTACTGTTAGTTACACCCAACAGTTCCACCATGAGCAAGCACTTGGAGACAGTGGCAAAGAAAAACTTCCTTTAACAGGCAGAAACCTTGGGCAGATCCTGGATCTAGGTGGACGGCCATCTGTCTTGACCGGTTGGGGGGAAAGAGAGAGAGAGAGAGAGAGAGAGAGAGAGAGAGAGAAGTACAATATAGAATAATGACAGCAAATGACAGCAATAGGCAGCAGAGGACACGGGGCAGGTCGGTGGAGCCACAGATCAGATGTTCAGCTCTGGAGCCACAGGTATCTGTAGAGAGGTACAGAGAGAGAGACCAGAGAGAAACAAGCACAGCACTACGTAGGGGAGAGAGGACACAGAGTTAATGGAGTTTAAGGAGAGAGAGGGAAGAGGAGGAGTGTGGAGACGATCATGGGATGTCCCCCAGCAGCCTCGGCCTATAGCAGCATAACTAGGGGATGGCATGGATGGTGTAGTTCAGATGGTAACTAGAGCTAGCTGTAAGCTTTGTCGAACAAGAAGGTTTTAAGCTTTACTTTAAAAGTAGAGAGGGTGTCTGCCTCTCAGACCCAGACTGGCAGCTGGTTCCACAGGAGAGGAGCCTGATAGCTAAAGGCTCGGCCTCCCATTCTACTTTTGGAGATTCTGGGAACCACAAGCAAACCTGCACTCTGGGAGCGAAGTGATCTGTTGGGGTAATAGGGACTTAGCATCTCATTGAAGTACAATGGAGCTTGGCCATTAAGGGCCTTGTAGGTAAGAAGAAGGACTTTAAAATCTATTCTGGACTTTACAGGGAGCCAATGAAGAGAAGCTAAAACTGGAGAAATATGATCTCTCTTGCTAATTCCCATCAGAACCCTCGCAGCAGCGTTTTGGATGAGCTGGAGGCCTCGCAGTGAGCTAGTCAGACAACCCGACAACAGGGAATTACAATAGTCCAGCCTTGAGGTAACAAATGCGTGGACTAGCTTTTCGGCATCACTTTTGGACAGGATACTCCTAATCTTAGCTATGTTGCGCAAGTGAAAGAAGGCAGTCCTAGTGACCTGCCTAATATGGGGCTGATAGGACATATCCTGGTCAAATATGACTCCCAGGTTCCTCACGGTAGAACTGGAGGCCAGGGTAACAGTGCAGATGCAGTTTGACACTGGGTGAAACCAGTGCAGCTGAAGCCCAAATTGTGTGTGTGTGTGTGTGTGTGTGTGCTGGTGGTTCTGGGTGAGCTTGCATTTCCACACACACACACACACACACACACACACACACACACAGAGCTGTGTGTTAGAGCATGCTTGGTGCTGTGTGCGGCGCCTGTTTGCTGACCCTCTCTTTGCCAGCGGCCTGTGAAACTGAAGCCCTGCACGTGTTTGATCCATCGTGTGTGTGTTCGCTCATACACACTCACTGTGTAACGTTATATGTGTGTGTGTGGATTCAGTAGCAGGTGGATTTTAAAGGGTGACGCCGTGAACGTTCACTTCAGCCTCTCCTGGTTTTATAGGGTCAGGGTCTGTTTCCGCCACTCGCTGCTGTCGTTCAGACGCCAGCAGCTGATTTCTGTCAAATTAATAAAAACAAATAAAACATCAAACAACAAACATCAACCTGAGTCTGAGGCTGGATGAACCTTCACCGTGTGTTTTCAGCGTCAGTGTGTGTGGTGTCAGCGCTGGGCTCCCTGAGTCGTTGGTGTTTCTCACACTGTCCTCTGCTCTCAGATGGCTCCCAGCGCTCGGCTCCTTTGCCCAGTAAATCCTCCAAGCGTGGTAAGAACAGAGCGAGCGGGAGCTCCCGGCACAGAAACACCTTAACTCTGGCTTCTAACACACACACACCGCCAGCGCCCTGGAGCCCTGTCACAACACACCCTGTCTGCACTAACACTGTGTGTGTGTGTGAGTGTGTGTGAGCTGCAACATGTTCAACTTGAAAAGTCATTTAAGTTAATAAATAAAGTTTAAGTTAAACCTGGACAGATCCTGACCTGAGCGACACCAGTGTCTCACCGCGATGTCACATCTCAACACACCCACACGGTCAAGCCAGCTGATTGGTCGGTTTGCAGGCAGGTAGTTAACTCAACAGCAGCAGTGAACTCTGTCGCATCTGTTTACAGCAAGATTAACAGCATCACTGAGAATGAGACGACATCAGGATGTTAAAGTATTTATGAATATAGGAGCAGCGTGTTGCGTTTACTGACACCTAGTGGTGACGCTGCACCTGAGAGTCTGAAGGCTGCACCGCATTAATGAAAACACAGACACCCCCCACAGAGCCAGTGTTTGGTTTGTCCACTCTGAGCCACCGTCGAAAGACAGTGCAGCGTGTGGGACTCATGGAGGCAGGTGATCCCTCTGTGGACAGAAGCAGCCTGTCTATTCAGACCGTTAATCCACTGATCAGTTTCATATTCATTGATTGAGTCATCTCCATGACGACGGGGGCAACGACGTCCTTGATGCTGAAAACATCAGGACTGAACTGACGAAGCCTGTAGAGCCTGAACTGAGACGTGCTGTCAGTCTGATTGATAATCTGTTTATCTGTTAATCAATCGGTTAATCATTCGATCGGTGAACAGTGAATAACGTTAATCTGCTGCTCATGTTCACACCTGCAGCTTTAAATCATCTGCTCACCAAACCTGCACATTCTAGCTTATTATCATATAAAATGAAGAAACGCAGCAGACGATCTGATCTGAGAGCTCATGTTTGGGAATATTAATATATTGTTATTAATATATTGATGTTATTAATATATTGATGTTGACATAGGTAATGTTATTAATTTTAATATAACTGGAAGGATTAAAAATATTAACCATGTGGAACAGCGTCTGTTTCAGGGGCAGGAACACAGTGATTCAGTGAGATGGGTGCATTACTCTGTGTGTGTGTGTGTGTGTGTGTGTGTGTGTGTGTGTGTGTGTGTGAGACCTCAGTAACCCTCTGCATGTTAAAGCCTGACACTGGGTGCCCCCCCCCCTCATGAACTTTCCATATTTGACATGACTGGAATAAAGCTGAGTCAGCAGAAACGCGTCACAGCGTTGTTGGAGACGACTCGTGGTAAGTTCACACACTGCAGGGACACACGCTGAGGACTAACCCTGCGACTGAGCGTGTGTATTAACGTGTGCACCGTGCTGCATCGCTGCATGTTGTTACTCACTCACTCACTGCTGTTTAACGAGCCTTTGTCTGATTGGACGGATGCTGGATGTTGTCGTGATGGATGTTGATGTGACGGAGAGCTGACGGGAGCTCCGGGAGACGTTCACACGTTACATCAGCAGCAGCAGTACAAACTTCATTTACGCTGAATCAGCAGCGTGGACCAGGCTGGGCGTTAGCTAGCAGCTAGCAGCAAAGCTAACCTAACTAACAGGTAACAGGATGCTAACAGGAAGCTCAGCGAGTTTCTGAGTTTTGGCTCCAAACAAACCTGAACAGACTGAAACTGAGCCTGTTTCATTCAGCAGCATGTTTGGTGCAGGTGAATAAACGCGTACAGGCTAATGTTAGCGCGCAAACCAGCTGCAGATACAACAACATACACCAGGTCTGAAACCGTAACTCAGCTCAAACGTTTCTCGTTTCCTGCTGAGCTCGTTTTCGATGAGTGAACGCCGCCCGAGCTGCTCGTTAGCTCTCCACCTGCTGGAGGAACCGAGACTCTGAAGCCCAAACGCCGCTGTCTTCTGATTGGACATGTGACGCCTAAGGGTCTCCCTTCCTCCGGCCCCACTCCTCCTGTCATCCCTCCATCACCTCCTCCTCCTCACGTTAACCTCATTGCTCATCTGTTTGTTTCTCTCTCTCTGTTTCTCTTCTTCCCGTCTGTGTAGGCAGCCCGTTGAGTAACTTCTTTGACGTAATTAAACAGCTTTTTTCAGACGAGAAGAACATCCAAGCGTCCCACTCCCCCGGCGCCCCCGCCACGCCTAGCTCCCCCGCCAAGCATGCCCCCGGCAGCAAGCCCAACCAGCCCCCGCCCAATGACTCTAAATGCCCCCCTGGCAAAGACAAAACAAAGATGGCCGCCAGCAACAGGACACAGGAACAACCTTAAGGAGCAGTAGCTGTGCATGAGTAGACGAAGAGCAGTAATCAGGCGGCCGAGCGGGAGAACGACGGCGGGGAGCCGCTGACTCTGCCCTTTAGTCCCGAGCGTTGTATCAGGAGCGGCTCTCACGTCCACCCATCAGTATTTTACAATAAGTAGCAGATGTAGCTTTGTTGCCCCCCCCCGTGTCCCTCTGTGTCCTTCGGTGGGTGTGTGTCGTCCTCAGGTGTGTGATGGCTTGACTTGTCTCTGCCACCAGGGATCATCCATAATAACTATTAACCTCTGCTCCGCTGGACCGGCCGCCGACCGCCAAGAGAGTCCCGAACTGAAGCAAAGGCAGAGGACGCCGCCCCGCCCCGCCCCGCCCCGCCACCTCCTACTTCACACACACACACACACACACACACTTTGTCCGGCCGCCTCGCCCTAGCAGACCAATCACATCTCAGAAGAGCTGTAAAAAGAAAAAAGCCTTAAGACAGTGATGTTTGTCAACACACACACACACACACACACACACACACACACACACACTGTCCTCTCTTCTATCCCTCACACATGTACATAAAACACACACACACACGCTGTATGTACTCCTCGACACACACACGACTTCTCTGCGGGATGTAATGACTTGCATACGCTGACAGACAGGAAGCAGGAGCGGCGGCTGCAGCGGAGACGGACGGACGGACGGACGGCGGCCGGATTGTAACTTTTCTTTGTCGTCTTTCTTTGATCGGCAGGATTGTGGCTCTGTGGCGTCTCTGTCGACGGGTTCTCACGGTGACGCAGGTGGCGCACGCCGTTTATAAAGTGTGAGACGTGTGGTGGCGATGACACACGAATGAATGAGTCCTTCTGTTGTACAGATTCAGATGCTGTGTCCGTTTGTACAAAGAGTGTAGTCGTGGATTTTGTTGAGCTGTGTTGACATGTTTTGTGTTTCGGCGCGTCGGCCTGGTCACACCAGCAGCTCTGTGGGTCGACCCGCGCAGATGTTCCCTGTGAACTCTGGCTGAGACGCCGTGCTGAGCTTCGAGGGGACGTGGAGCTGAAGGTGGAGGCAGCTGCCGTTCGTTTCACCTGCAGTGCCACAGAAGAAGTCAGCTGTTAGAGGCGAGAAGGTCAAAACGTCTTTTAAACGAGCTTCAAACTTCCTGCCGTGATGCTAACTGTCAGTTAGCGAGCTAGCTAGCTTGCAGAGCCCCCAGAATGCTCCAGGGGAGCTAACAACCACGCAGCTCAGCGTTAGCGTCTCACGGCTAGCTCCTGCGTTAGCTCACCGGCGGCTCCCCGCCATGACGCTGCCTCGTGTCCAGAACACTGACGTTTCCTACAGACGCTCTCTGGTGTGTCCGGGCCTCGACGACCAACCGTCTCGTTTTCCTTTTGCACCTTTGCAGAGTGAATCTGACCCAGGTTCAGTTAAAACCTCATGTTTTTTTAATTGTCATTAGTTTTTTTACCACATCAAGCTGTGTGTATATTTTTGTACTTTACTGTATTTTTGTCATTTTATTTATTCTCCTGTTATTTATATGAGAAGCTTTCACAGCGTCAGCTTGTTTGCGGATGTTTCTGGTTCTGTTTTTCCCGTCGTCACAGAGAAATCGTTCGTTTGCTCCTGTCCCGGCGTTTCTGACCAGAGGAACCTTGTAATATACGTTTGGAAAATGATTTACCGTAATTTAAGAATGTAGACGTAGCCTCCGCGAGAGGAACCAACCCTTTGTTGATAACTGTCGGCTCCTTCCTCCTCCCCGCCGTGTGCGTGATGACTCAGCTCTCACCAGACACTCGTCCTGTAAATAAGCCGAGTTTACTGACAAGCTTATTTAAAAAACCGGGGGGACTCCTCCTCTTAGCTTCGACCTTCGACCTCGTACGGTTGTTTGCATGTTCAGCATTCGTCTTTTCTTTGCATGTCGTCGTTGGACTTGTTCTCCTCTTCCCTTTTCTCTCCACACTTATTTATGTATTTATGTTTTTTATGTGCTTTTGTGTTAATTTGCCTTTTTAATTTGATTTGTTTGGTTTTGGTTTCTTTCGCCGTCCTCTTGCCCCCCCCTGATTACTGTGTGCACACAGTAACCGTGCAATGCATCCTCCTTACTCGTTCTCTCAAAGAGGGAGCTCTCTGGCGATCGGGCTGCTCACCGGCGGCATGGGCGGCGGGTTATCAGAGAGAAAAATTAAAGCAATACCTTTCATTGTTCGCTTTCCTCTTTTTCTACTGGGGGAATCCAGAGCACACAGAATGGACTCGGAGCACGGAGCGCTACTACTGAGCAGGATAACCACTGGCAATGTATTCCCTTGTGATGTTACTGTGAACAACTTCAGTGCTAAAGGAAATAAATCTGTTGACTTTGGAGCAGTGTTCTCGTCTCATTCATGTTTCATACGTCTGCACACGGCTGCACAGGCTCGACTTCACTTCCTGCTCCCATAGAGCCAAACTGACGTGCTGTCTGCAGAACTGCACATTCAGTTTAAAAGAAAGTGGAAACGCACAAGGTGTCGCTGCGCCGAGGACATCAAACATTCCATGCGGCTGCAAAGTCGTCACCTTGTGCAGCAACACGTTCAGAGCGAGTCTGTGTGCAGCAGCGTTGGCTACAAATGTTAGCATGCAAAGCTAAGTAGCTACTACCTGCAGGAGTAAGCTAACGATACGCTAAGTACTTAGCATCAGGCTAGTTTAGTGTTGGAAGTAGCATTAGCTGCTGTTACTTTGTGCACAATAACTTATTTAATCAGCATCCAAACAAAGAGCAAAACATTTTAATCATGTTTATTTGTTGCTCCAGAGCTTCAGTGACATGACTTCTACACGTTTCATCGACTGCGACGTCAGTGTCCCAACAGGAACTTTAGGTCCTAAAGAGAAATGTGTTTGTCGCTGCGTCTCAAAACCCAAACTTATGAATTTTTATGATTTTTACATTTATTTATCAAAAACAACTCGATGTTCAAACACAAATACTCAGAAGAAGAAGACGCGATGTTTGTGGTGAATCGACACAGAGCCGCTGTTGAAGCACGAGTTAAGATCATTTGGTCATTTCCACGTGTTGAACTACAAACTGAGGTAATAAATACAAGTTTCTGACGGTGAAACCTTCAAAACATCGATCATCCATCACAGCAGAGATGAATAATAAGACAAACAAACAAGAAATGAAGAAGTGCCGTCGCTCAACGTTCAGCCTGTGACTCAGGTTTAATAAATAGGATGAAGTCGGTTTCACCGTCGGCTGTGTTTTAGACTGAGAAGGTAAAAAACACTGAGTATGGCTCCTTTTCCCAAACACACACACACACACACCCACACGACTCCCTGTGACACACACTCAGGTGTGTGTGAGCTACTCCTGACATGCAGAGTGGAGGCTGTACAGTCTCTGGATCAGCCTGGCCTCCAAAACCCTCAGGAGGGCCGGAGGGTCCTGGTCCTGAGGCCCCGCCCCCGGGCCGAGGGGCTCCTGGCCGGCGGCGCCCAGCAGCAGGCGGTGGAAGTCGTCTCGGTCCAGCAGCAGATCCATGTTCTGCAGGAAGAACCCTTCACAGAAGCTGGAGAGCTCGGCTCCTCCGTGACGCTGCAGAGGAGAGAAACAGGGTGAGGAGCCGGAGACCAGGGTCCACTGATGAACCGAGACCGTCATCAGAGCCGATTTACAGGGTTTCACCCTGACGACTAAATCAAACATCGTTCAGCAGCTGCAGAGAAACGCTCTGCGCCCTGTTTAACCTTTAGTCTCAGAGTAATGACATGAATAACAGATACACTACAGATCATGAAGGAAGCTGAGTCTCTGCTTTAATACAGTGATGTGTTGCTGTGACTCCAGAGTCTCTGCAGAGCATTGAAGGTGAGTCTCTGCTTTAATACAGTGATTTGCAGAGTCACATCGCTGCTGAATCGCTGCACAGTCACAGAGAGAAGGTCTGCCCGTGCGTCACCTCGTCATGTGGCGCCGTACCTTGGCGGTTTGGTAGATGCTGACGGCAGCGTCCGGCGTCAGACTGTGCGACAGCTTCATCTCGCAGCACCTCTGCAGAGCTCTGAGCTGGAAGAACGAGGCCATGGGCAGCAGCTGCAACGACACAGTTCATCCAAACACATCTTTAAAACAGGAAATATTCATTGTTGTATCATCACTGAGCACTTTAATTCTGAGACATCAACGCGTCAGTGAGCTCGGCGGGTGGGGGATGCAGGGGGCGAGGGTGCGGCAGGTCGACAGGTGAGCGATGTTACCTTCATGGCCTCGGTGCCGGAGACCGTCAGTCCGTCTGTTCCTCCACAGTACAGAGACTTCATCATCATCTGCGGAGGGAAAGCAACGAGTTGATGGACCGAACAGACACAGTCACTCTGAAAACATGAGGCAACATGTTGGCGTCCTACCTGGAAGGTGCTGTAGGTCACGTGACTGATGTGGATGACATCATCAGGTGAGTCACAGAGCATCCGCCGGAAGCTGATGAGATGAAACGCATGAGTTTTAATTTGAAAATGAAGTTTCTTCACATTAAACATGGTTTATTATGTCACTATTTCATTAAAGGGCCAGTTCACTCAAATCACAGAGGAACACAGTCTAGCCCCACTTCCTGTTGTCTGCGCGTCTCAGCTAATTTTCATTTGGCATCAAAACATTTTGACATTTTGTTGTTTTGGTGATTAAAGTGCAGAAAAAATACATTTTAATCTTTTTTCTGCAGGAAACGTTTGAATCAGCAACAACACTAAAGGCTGTCGACGCCTCGGAGACGTGTTTCATCCGTTCTGATGCTTTAAAACTGGAAACAGAAGGAACGAGGCAACGAATCATGGTTGTGACGTTTAAATGTAAAAAGAAGCTACAATAAAGAGGGATAATTAAGAGGAAAGTGTATGAATAATATTAACAGAAGAATCAATAAACCCACACGCACAGCTGCTCATTCATGGATCTAAAGGAATATCTGGATAAACTGGATCATTTTCTTTGTTTTTATCCTTTGTTTTTATTTTTTGGTTGCACTTAATTTAATTTTTACATCTTTATGAAGTCTGACGAGTTTAAAAAGCTGTTTTTCACAGTTTAACGTGTGGCGCGATGATTTGCTGCGGAGTTGACAGATCTGACGTGCAACTCTAACGTTAAACGTGACTTTGAGTTGTTGAGTCGGAGGAGAGAGATCAGACCGTTCAGACGCCGACATCAGCAGCACCCGGTGAGCGAAGAACGGACGACCTTCCACCATGAACGTCACGTCCGACATCTCCGGGTTGTTCAGGAAATGAACATCTGAGGGCGGAGACAAACGTGACCCTGCGAGTTCAGACAGCGGACAGGTCGCCGCAGTGCAGCAGTGAGGAGTGAAGGAGTTACCCAGCTGAGTGGACAGAGTGACGTCCATGGGCGGGACGGGGGGGACAGGGGAGGCGCCATAGCAGTGAGAAAACACGGACGCCAGCCGCTTCGTCATTACGTAGTCCTGCAGAGGAGAAATAACGAGAAACTACAACTTCCTGTTTCCTCAGAGGAACAACAACAACAACAACACAGACTAACTGCATCTGCTTTAATGTGTGTGAAACAAACTGAAGCGTTTGTGTGTGAACACGCGGCGGCGGTCAGACCAACCCTGCTGCTCTCCATCATGCTGAACATGAGCGGCACGCCTGCAGACGGCAGCTCGGGGCTGTAGTCCTCCGCCCTGATGGAGGAGAACTCAGCCAGGAGGGAGACGATGACCCCGCCCCTGCACAGCTGCCGGGCCCTGAGCAGAGACTGCAGCCAGGTGTGGAGCCGCCAGGGGACACCTGGACACGGGGGGGGAGGCAACAGGTGTGACTGACGCCGCAGTAGCTGCTCTCACAGATTCATTGGGATTGGCAGTTTGCATTTTACAGCTGCGTCTCTTTGTGACGTCTTTCAGGAGCAGTAACACACACACACACACACACACACACACACACGAGCTCACCCATCTCTCGGATCTCCATGGTTACGTCCAGGTAACCGTGCTCTGCGCTGTAATAGGCCGCCTGCTGCAGCGCTTTCATCTGCGCCTTACACAGACCGGGAGCAGCGCTCAGGCAGGCCGGAGGTGGAGATTTGGCATCCACCTCCTCCACCTC
The DNA here is from genome assembly GCA_008933995.1 of Datnioides undecimradiatus. Lineage (NCBI taxonomy): Eukaryota > Metazoa > Chordata > Actinopteri > Lobotiformes > Datnioididae > Datnioides > Datnioides undecimradiatus. The sequence goes on from WARS01000060.1 coordinate 8,968,578, forward strand.
CACTCCCTCAGCCAGGATCTCCTCCAGAGAGAGGATGTCCTCCTTCCTCTGCTGGGGCTGCAGCAGGAGCCTCCTCAGGACGTTCCTGGAGAAGAAGAAGGAGGAGGTGGAGGAGGACCAGGAGGAGGAGGAGGAGGAGAACAGGTGAAGCTGTGCTGGTTCCTGTTTACCTGCAGGATTCT
>WARS01000060.1:8973759-9183759 GCA_008933995.1 Datnioides undecimradiatus
ACCACAGAGAGCCAAGGTGTGCGTGAGTGTGTGTGTGTGTTTTCATGAGTGAGTGTGTGTGTTTTAATGTGTGTGTGTGTGTGTGTGTGTGTGTGTGTGTGTGTGTGTGTGCGTGTGTGTGGAACATCAGGACCACCTCAGGAGACTCAAACCTGGGTCCTAATCAGGATCAGTGCTGACACTGTGTAGCAGACTTTGTGCAGAGTTTCTCATGTTCAGAGATAAAATGAAGTTAATTGATGAAAAACAAAGCTTTTTAACATTTTAAGAACAGAAAAGTTTGGTTATTGATTGATCATCAACTGAAATCATTGCGTGTTAAAAATCTTATGTATGTGACAAACAGACTGAGAAACAGAGACCAGCAAACTGAGCCTGAGGCCGTAGCAGCTGCTTTGTGAGGACATACGCAGTGTAGCTTAGAGCTAAATGCTAACATGCTAACAACGACAGTCCATATTTGGTGTTGCACAAATAATGTTTTCCTGCTGTTGGTGCCATATTCAAAGTGAGGAGCATCACCAACATTCAAGGATTCATCTTCAGGGGAACACGAACAGTGTCAGTCTGTCCAGTATTTAGCTGCTAGCTGCTAATGTGGCTAACAGCGATGATGCAGAGCAGCTCTAATGTTTCGCATTTGGGAAGCTACAACCACGAAAGCTCCACCTGTTTGTGTTTCAGCCTGGACGGAGGAACATCCAACCCTCCATCTGAAGCGACCTCCAGAGGAACTGGGCTGATCCAAACAGATCTGGGTTCAGCCACAGAACCGAGGCCACGCTCTGATGAAGTTGGGATCCATGATGGGACGTGAGCCTCTGCAGTTTGCTCTGCGCTGTCAGTCCTGCTGCAGGGTTTTGGCGGGAAGGCTTTGTTTTGTCAGTGTAATCTGGTTAAAACCCGCAGGGTCGTCGTCTGGAGCCACGGCAGACGGACGCTGCAGACTCAGGCTCTACAGACACACCAGTGGCGAGGTTACGTCTCATTGAAGAGCCGTGTTGAGTCATTGATCACTGAATCAATCATCTACTCTGATCATCTTTAGATGTTGGTTGTGTTCTGAAGCTCTGAAGCCACTTCCTCCTTCAGTTTTACAGTTTCACATGAAGGCCAGATGGAGACGACATTAAGGTTCGGTGGGTGTTGGATTACTCGCCGCTCTCGGCTCCGGCTCTGTAATCGGACTCAGTATCAGACACTTCCTCCAGCTGTTTGGTCTCAGCTTCACCCTGAGCTGCCTCCAGCACAGACACACTCAGCACACCACAGCCCCACACTGCTGTTGTCCTCAACACGCTGTAATTCTGTCTGAGGAGCTGCGCGCTGACCAAACCGCTCTGAAGGTCTGGGACCAGGTTAAAACCACAATAACCGAACTTTGCAGAAACAAATGAATCTGCATAAGTTAAACTGAAACGTTCAGAAACAGGACAACCCGACTTTAGTCCTGGTCACTGACTCACTGACTCCAGGAAAACTGCCAAACAAACTCTGGGTTCAGCTTCTCAGATCTGAAAACTGTTTCAGATCGTTTGCTCCTTCTCTGGATCCTGTCGTCATGTTTGTCTGTGCACCCGTGGGTGCGTTGGTGTTACTCTGAGGTGCGTTCAGGCGCGCTAATCAACAGAAGCCTGCTCTGATGTCACAGCTGCAGCGTGTTCCTGCATCATTCAGACACTGAGACGCTGCTGCAGTCAAACACGGCTGCACTGACTGATCTGCAGTCAGATGTTGGACCACACGACGACGCTCTGATTGGTTCTTATTAAAAGCACACCTGTGATTACCTGAGACGTTTAACCAGCAAAGGTCTGTTAAACTCGTCCCAAACAGACTGAAGACCCTCAGCTTCAGTCCAGGATCTACAGACAGAACAGGATCCTGCGTCTTCGCTGTGACAGAAGAGAAACACATTCAGTCTGCAGACTCACTGGATCTGACATCTGATCTGGGTGCAGTGACAGTTTAACCTACTTTACTGATGATGATGATGATGATGATGACATTACAGGCTGTGGAAGCATCTCCTCACATTTCACTGCTGGGATTTCCTTCTACCATCAGGCAGAACTGCCTCCAACAACGTCCATATTAAAGCCTGAGCGGGGTGACAGAGTGTGTTGTGTCGGGTTGAGTGTGTGTTTTGTTGGGGTGGTGGTGGCGGCGGCGGCGGCGGGGGGGGGGCACCAGCTACAGCGGCTGTTTGTTTAGCCGAGCAGACGCACTCGGAGCTGTGAACCTGGCGGCCGGCAGCCTGAGCGGGAATGAGAGCGCCTTTGTGTCGTCCGTGCGGGTCAGAGGCTAACAACACTCGCTCGTTTACTCTCCTTCCTGTTGCTCCTCATGGGAGAGGGGTTCGCGGCCTGTATCCCAGCATGCACTGGGCAGGAGGCAAGGAAACAGTCGGGGGTTGATTTACACTGATGTGTTGAGGCACTGAGCATCTCTGACGTCCATTTAGCCGGCCCGGAGCTTTCACTCACATTGACCCAGTTATAATGTGTCTGAGCACTTACATGTTAGCTGAAGGTCGTTCAGTCTGAGTTTGGTTATTTACAGACTCAACTTCCTGTTTGGTCAGTTCGGTCTCACAGCTGTTGTAGTTGCCCCTTTATGGGGCAATAACTGGGGCAAAACTATTAACAAACATGTTAACAGATCTGTAAATGTTTAAAATGCTGTCACATGATCCGATAACTCTAGGTGAGACAGTGCAGGCTCCATGCAGGAGTTTACTGTCTCTGGAAAACTGAAAACAGAGCAGTCGACTGCAGCCGGATCATCAACAGCTGATCTGCAGACTCAGGATGTGGCATCAAGTCTGAAAATAAGGGTCTGTAACGTAAAGATGAGGCTGGGTAATGATGGCAGAGCTCCACACGCATTTGCAGATCGCTGCAATGGCAGAAATGAAGCAGTCACATGTAAACAAACAGCCAGTAGAGAGGCAGCCTGAGTTATAACTGATGCCTTGTCTGTATTTTCAGCAGTTGGAGCAAAATACTGTCAGCCATTAATATCCATGCACGCAGTTACAGACCCCCCTGCACATTTACATATCTATGCACGCAGATACAGATTTGGCTACACGTTTGTAAACAGCTTTGCTACAATCAGCCCCACTCATGTTCTGCTCAGAGTGGACGAACCAGACGTCCGTCAATCAAAAGTTGTGTTTAACGTTAAACAGTCGTTTTCATCTCATCTGAGGCTGCAGAGACATTCAGAGCAGGATGTGTGTTAATGTGAACCATGTCTACCACACACACACACACACACACACCAACACAAACACTACACTCGGTAAATGTCCCAGTCATCTGACCGCAGACGTTTATCAGAGAGGATCTCTCACTTCCGTGTCCGTTATTACCCAAAATGCCTGTTTCCTGTCTGACGGGGTTTTCCCATCATGCCCTCCACGCCTTCGGCAGACATCTTAACCTGCTGTTAATTTTCAATTATTATCATCTGGACGACTCCCTGAGCAGTTCTGGGGGCTGGGGGTGGTTTAATTCAACTTTAATTCAAAAAGCAGAGTCACATCTGTTTGAGAAACTAGTTTCATGTTTCAGATTCTGATGACAGACACGTTAACGGAAGGTGAAGCTCTGACTGAGTTCAGGTCACGTGTGAAAAAAACGCACGTGCACTCAAAACACACGTGTTTTCTGCGCGCTGGACCGTGACTGTTTTCATTGGTGATCATGTGACTTTTCTCACAATATCACTTTTCCCGCGTGAAGCGTCTTTGCATCTGTTATTACGTGTCCCAGCCACGTTATACAGGTAAAAATGAAGATTACATGCAAAAAGATGCTGTAAAGAAACTGCACATAATAAAACCAACAGGTGTCCAAACTGTTGGTTTGATGTTGAACATTTTATCTGTTGTAAAGTTTGTTAAGTTTTGTAAAATGTAACTTTTAACGAAATGAGCGAAAATGATCTGAACAACATTCAGTTAAAATGGTTTGTAAGGGGACCCGTGTTCTGTTTCTTTCATGCTGAATCATAACCAGCGTGTCATGGGGTACTTGAACTCACCGTTGGCATTCTTGCCACAGATCAGATGCTCGTACACCTGCAGAAGTCCCCACAGCTCCGCGTCGTTGTTCACGGCTCCGTCCAGCAGCTCCGCGGTCACCGGGCAGCAGGTGAGCCCGCCGCCGCGCACCTCCTCCGCCTCCGCGGTCAGCCTCGCCGCCTGCAGCGCGCGTCCTGACACCTCTTCAATCAAGGTTTCCACGCAGGCTGCCAGACAGACGGCGGCGTACTCGTGCACACGCACCGACACGCGTGTTTCCACCATCCACCTGAAGAAGCGTCCCACGGACAGCGTCAGCCCGCAGCGTGCGGACTTGCTCCGCTGACGCGCGGTGTCGCCGGAGCTCATGCAGTGCAGGGACACCGCCCTCACCGCGGAGGAGATGCACTTCTCTGCCAGACCCCAACTCAGCACGAGCCTCACTGCGCTCTGGACCTCCAGGCGCGTGCACCGCCTGTGGAGCTCACTCAGCCGCTGCGCCTCCCGGGAGATCCTCACCAAAGCCCTCCGGAGCAGAACCGACAGCCGGTGGACAGCCTCTGCCGTGAACGACGCGTCTGAGCCTGCGACGTGACGCACGACTTCCCGCAGCTCCTGCTCGGTCCAGGGATACTCCTCCAGCTCGGGCAAGCAGGGACACTTGGCCAGGATGTCCGCCGCGTCCTCCGGCAGCGTGCTCACCGTGTCCCAGCTGCCGTTCCTGCTGTACAGAGAGCCGGCGTGCTGCCACCAGCTGCCCCGGGGAGGAGTGCTCATGTGCGCCTGAGACTCCCTCGACCTGCCCGAGGAGGACAGGCTGAGGGACGGGCATGGCTCCCCGGCCACATAACCTGAGTCCAGGCTCAGGTCTTCCAGGGTTTTCACCAACGCACTGCTGGACATGACGCACGGGGAGTTTTCAGCGCTCTAATCACTTTTACGCACAGCAGAACCGCGAGCTTTCCATCAACACAACCTCCAGTCTCAGTGTGATCCCCAGCAGCTGCACGAGACTGTCCCGCTGTGTCACATCTGACCAAAATATGAAGCGGAGGTGAGAAGCGTTTTACGCACGCGGACCAATCAGATCCAGAATACAGTAAAAACACAGGTGAGTGAAAAGCCGCCCGACAGCGCCTCCGTGTGGCCGCGACACCGACTGACACCAGAGCGCCCAGGACTGGGAAATGAGACTTCCGGTGCTGGTTTTCAAAATAAAGCCACATTAAAGGTGACGTGCTGCTTTTCTGTGTCAGTAACGCAAAGGTAATGGAAATAAACAACTACAAAAAATGTTAATTATAACATAATAATAATAATAATAATAGTTATTTAGTCATGATGCTAGCTTAGTTTAGCACTGCAGGCTATGAACAGTCTTTGAGCTAAGCTAACATTAAGCTAACAGCCTCTGTGTTGTATCAGCTTCTTTTTTCACATCCCACTCGGCAAGAAGAGCAAAATAATCTCAGGTTATTTCCCAAAATGTCGAACTAACACTTTCATAAACCACATTTCTCCAATTTTATGCTTTTATTTTAAAAGAAATGCTGCAAATTCCTGCATCTTCTGGTGTTTTTATGCTTTGAGTTTCTCTGAATGCTGCATCCAACATCTCTGGCTCTTTGTTATTGTGAGTTTAACTGTTGTTTAAGAAACTCTGCATATTTCTGTAAATCTGAGATTAAAGTCAGACGCACTCTTTAACAGAGGACACACACAGAAAATCAGTGAAGATAGAAGTTGTATTGTTTCAGCTCCAGGGTTTCAACAGTTTCTACAACAAATCTGTAGCCATGAGTTCAACACTCTGACCACGAGTGTTCAACAGCGTCACATCATTGAAACTTCATCTGAGAGAAAACTACCTGCAAATTCATTCAACTGAGGCTACGTCCATACACGGTTACTCATTAAACATGGAGGTTTTAGCATTGAAACATGGTCTAATGTCATAAAAAGGTTCATAAAATTAACCTGAAATTAGAGTTTGAATGTTTCTAATCAGATTTAAAATCATTTGGATCATTTCTAAAAAGGCCTAAACTCACAACGCTCCCGCTCCTCTGGGTGAGCGAGGTGGAGACATGCTTGACCTAAAGCTAACACAAGATGTCAGCCTTTCACTGCTCCTTCTACCCATCAGATGGGAAACCTACTTGTTCTACAACACTGTACATTTCTACACACAATGTTAATAAACCAGACACATCAAACTCCAGGTGCTCCTCTGTACAAACGCACAGGCTGTTTGCAGTGCTCAGGTGAAACGCAGCAGAGGTTCCAGTTCTTGAAGAGGACGAGCGGTCAGAGAAGGACCCGGAGCACTTTCCGAACAATAGATACTGAGCTAAAAACCGCTTATTTACCACGAGCTCAACAGGTTTCAGCGAGTACAATCGTGACAGTGAGCCAGCTCACCGTGCCAGAGGCTTCAGTCCAACGACCTGAAAGTCTGGTTTTTGTCCTCAGATGACGTCACTTCCTGCAACGTCACAGCATCCACAGGAGAACCGAAGCGGATCCAAATAAGGCATCAAGACGTGAGTACAAAAAATAAAAGAGTAACTCTGCTAGCAAACGTTTTACAAAGGCTGACTGAGCGACACGTTCTCCCACTGAAACGTACAAAACTACAAAATGTTTGTTTTACTGTAAAGGGTGATGCCTCAGAGACGCTCCCTGCAACGCCACCAGGCTGACCTCAGGTTCTCCAGGCTTTACCTGGAACAGGAAGCAGAGCGGCTGCGACCTCCCATGCTCCGGACCGTCAGTGTTTCTGTGTCACGACCCTCAGACTCTGGGACGTGAGCTCAGTCCCAACAGGCTCCGTGCACGTCGAGGTGCCGTGGAAGGTGATGGTGTGAAGCACAGATCAGGGTTAAACGTTTCTTTGAAGTTAAACTGTTTGTGTTTTAATGAATAAAGTGGTCGTTTCTCTGCAGTTTGAGTCGCATTAATCTCATTCACACTGCGGATTCATTCGCTCCGTTAAAGTCGAGATCAGTGAAAACCAAACAAACAAATCTTTGTCAAAAGTTTGAATCTGAGAACACAAAATCCTACACTTCCCATGATGCAACATGAAACCCTGCCTGCTGCACATCAGCGGTTTGTAACCTCCTGTTAAAGCTGGTAGTTATTTTACAAACCAGAGCAGACAAAGCGAGTGTGTATCATCGAGTGTCTCAGAGCGAGAATCCTAAAACATGTTAGAGACCAATGAGCCGTTCGGTTCTGGGTCTAAACAAAGTGAAAACTTTATTCAGGTCAACCTCAGACATCATGTCTCTGATATTCAGGACTCTGAGGCGTTTTGACCTGCTGACTCAGCAGAAATCTGGGTCTGACACTGCACGCAGGACTATAAACTACAGTGACTGGACAAGGCTGAATCTGAGTCTGTGTTTAGATTCATTTAGAAGTCGTCAGAGCGTCCTGCCCGGGCCGTTAACTGAGCAAATGTCTAACTGAATATCATTATTTAAGATCTGAGTCTGAATCTCATCACACGTGAACACACGCTGCCTCCTGGTTGTTGCCCACGGGAAGCGTCGCTTTGATCTCAGGTTAAGTTTAAATGATTCTGAATAAACACGACCTGCTGCAGCTGAAAACATGTTCAAACACTAAACTGATCAAACTCTCAGGCGCTAACATCGGTCCGGACATCGGAAACACACTGTAAAGCATTTATTGCTCGACGCTGATCATGTGACTGTTACATCGCGCTTCCACAGACTTGTGATCCAGAAACCTAATCGATGAACCGCAGCTGGTTTCACGACGTGTCCGGAGCCTGAGTGTCCTCTGACGCTTCACTGGAGTCCTGGTTCAGGTCCCTGTTGGTGGTCAGAGCCGAGGCCTGCTCCAGCAGCTGGGTCAGGTAGCTGTCCTCAGCCCTCTCTGCTGCTGTTAGACCCGCAGCCTGAGCCGGGTCCGAAGCCAGGGGGGCCACTGGCGCCGAGAGAGTCCGCGGGATCCTGCAGGAGGATCGGTCGGTGGCGACAGCTGAGCGAGTGGCTGTAGACGAGTCGTCTGTGGAGACGCACGACACTGCGTCTGTGGTCTCCCTCCCCTGATCTGGTGCGGGCGGGTGATCGGCAGCTGGACTCCCTGGGGGCTGGTAAGGCGGTGGCCCCAACAGCGGGGAGCCGTCGGGGGTGTGCGGGGCCTGGCTGTGGATGATGATGGGGTCCGGGGAAGGCAGTGGGGCCTCCTCCTCCTCGTTGGCACCGTCCAGATCCCTGGGGTCCTTGGCGGGACTCTGGTCTGGAGATATGGAGTCAGGCTGGTGGGAGATGATGTGGAGGCTCAGGCCCGCTCTGGGGAACCCGCTGGCTGAGGACGGCTTCCCTCTGGAGGTCTGAACTGGACTCAGCAGCACCGGCAGCTCCTGACCCAGAGGCTTCCGAGGCAGCTCGTCCAGCTTCCCTGAGAACAACACAGCAAGATAACAGATCTGACAATAGATCAAAGATCGAATCCCAAACAGGACAAACTCAGGTAGGTCAGTGTCAGAGCTTCACACCTGGAGGAGGAAGGTCCAGCTTCATCTTCCTCAGTTCGCTCATGGAGGCCTGAAGCTGCTCCACGATCACGTCGTCGCTGTAGAAGAAAGTCTGAGTGATTTGCTCCTGCAGGAACTCCCTGAGCTCCTCCAGAGACATCTTCAACAGCCGCTCTGCACACACACGCACACACTGAGTCAATACAACAAGTAATATTTTACCTTTAGCTTAGCTTTATGTTCACCGTACAGACGTGAAAAGGCAGCAATCCTATAATTTACCTGTCCCTGTAACTAACTAACCCTTTAAGACGTTGAACTGTCCCTTTAAGAGGCATTATAATGTCTTAATATTGAAATGGTAACATAGATTTAAACTGGGGGTGTTACTCGGTGTGTTTGTGGTCCTGGAAGCTTCAGACTATATAACGATTCATCGAGGCGGTGAAGTGTCTCGTCCTTACTCTTGTGTATCTTCAGGATGGTGTAGGACATGGCGGTGAGGAGCCGCTCTCCCTCCAGGATGAAGATGTCCCACAGGCGGAGGGTCAGCGTGAACGGCGTCTGCAGGAGGACGACGAACGCAACAGGTCAGTGAGTCACCGCCAGCCATTTGAGTTGTGTTTATGTCAGTGGTCTCACATATCTGCAGCCCCCCTGCGCCCCCACCCACCCCGTCCGGAGTCAGGAGGATTGTTTGGTTCTTTCCCAGACCTCTGAGGCCCGCGGGCCCCTCTGAGCTGAGCGACTCAGCGGGACAGAGAAGTGCTGACAGCGGCCGAATGCTGCCAGACCACCACCGCAGGATTGTGGGCATGCATGGAGGAGACTAATAGCAGTTTAGCTTAACAGCTCTTAATGCTCTCCTCTAATGCAGCGTCCCAGGGCTCAGATATCTGCAGGCTTTAGCTGAAACGCTGAAATCATGTGGAATTATCGTAAAAAGCCAGTCTGACACTTTGTTTTCTGGTAATTCTTGGGAAAAACTCGCTGCTGTGTTTTTCAGGCATTTTCCAGACATCAGCTGTCACTCAAACACAAACTCACAATGTTTCCTGTGGATGAAGTTTGAGGCTCTGTATGTTTGACATGATCTGGGTGTTAGCTGCAGCACGAGACACGCTGGGACAACAGCTGCAGTTGTTTACAAACTAATAATGAAGATTTAACATTAAAACGCATTTTTTCATCAGAAATGAGCAGATGGAGGTGAGCTGGTGTTGACGTCTGAAGGAATCAATGCTAATTTCATTAGCTTAGCTTCCACATTCATGCAATAAGATTATTTTGTTTTATTTATCTAAAATCTTTACTTCTTTATCATTTCCAACCATATAAATTTGCATATTTGTAATGTGGTCGTATATAAAGATGGCTGCCACGTCTCTACTTCCTCCCACAGCACAAACAGGAAGTCAAATATCATGGATATGTCACATGTCAGGTGCCATATCGAGGTCCTGCCCACTGTAGCTGTCAGTCATGATGTGACAGCCCCTTTTCACAGCGTCAATAACTGATTAAAAGAAAACTGACAGCCAGACACCAGGGGGCGGGGCTTATGAGCTGTACTGCAGCCAGACACCAGGGGGCGGGGCTTATGAGCTGTACTGCAGCCAGACACCAGGGGGCGGGGCTTGTGAGCTGTACTGCAGCCAGGCACCAGGGGGCGGGGCTTGTGAGCTGCTCTGGGCTCCTGTCTGGATGTGTGTTAAGTGTGATGTCATTTGTTACACAGCGGTGTTGGAGCTGCAGACTGTGAGATGCAGAGGGGTGGAACAGGATCCTCACCCTGTCGATGAAACACTGTAGGAACCATTTGGTGCTGTAAATCCCTGCAGACATCTGCTCCCTGTCCTGCAGACACACAGACAGAGTCACATATCCACCACGCATCACAAATCTGAATTCTCTCATTCTTCTCTGTGATCTCACCAGATGTTTCTTCAGCTTGGGGATGAGTTTGGAAATAATCTGATCGTGATGAGTCTGGAATCGCTGAAGTTTGGGAAACCCAGGAACAAAGAACCCTTGAAGAAGAAGCAGAGGGAGGGTCTTTAATCCCACATAACATGAGTCCGGATCACACTCGACAACTGAAACCCATCACTGAGAGGAGACACTTATTTCCTGTTCTGAGCTGCTCCTTCCTCCTCTCTGTGACATCTCACCGTGCATGGCGTGTTTCTGATTGGTCAGCAGCTGCGACAGGGCCCAGAACGCGTCTTCTTCGTTCATGTACATCAGCAGCAGCGCAGCGATCTGACTCATCCCCTGGCAGTAGCTCACCTCCTGCAGGCACCAGGACAAACTGAAGGTCATCACATGACCACAGCTTCACCACCGCTGAAGTACCTTTTACACCTGATGCACCTGGCTGGCATTTTATCTCATGTCTTCTGCATGATGTGCAGGTTAGAACCATCTGCATAGCATATTGTGGTGCTAATGCTAGCTGCGTGCAACTAAAGTGGCAGGAGGCTTTAAATGTTTAAACATTTAAGTTAAACAGTTAAACAACAGAATTATTACATTAATTTTCATTTCTCCTGACTTTTCCCTCCATGCCACCGCAGCTTATCACCTGCAAAAGTACTCACATTCCCATCATCCTCAGCTGCATTTTCTATTTATTGCTAATTTGCAAATGTTTGTTGCAATAAACTGAGACATTTTTATATCACTGAAACAGCAAAACACCACCAGGTCACATCTGAAAGAATCAATGCTAATTTTATAAAGCTAAGCTAACAAGCTTCCACTCAGACAGTGGAAGCTAGTTAGCGTAGCTTCCTTGTTTATAGGCTTATCTTGTTCTATTTATCTGAGATCTTCTTCATCATGGTGAGTTAATTGCTAAGAACAATGTTAAACATTAGCACGTTAGCATCTAGCACAAAGCACAGAGCCGTGATGCTAGCCATTTGGCTGTAATCTGATTTTCTCTGGTTTTTCTCTTGTTGCTTTATATATAGTTTATATAGTTTCCACATTTTTTCAAATATATAAAGTAAAAAACAAGTAAAATAAAACATAAACAGGACAAATAGAGTTTACACAGGTTTACCTCTGTGATGAACGCACCAACACATGAATACATCAGCAAGAAAAGCAATATTTATACCTTAAAACAACACTTTTTGGAAATGTATGAGCAGTAGTATTAGACGCGTTCTAGCGATGGTGTTTTGTTCTGAAGGTGGATGAATATGTTCACACATGCAGGGCACTGTTCCACTCACTATATATGAATATATTAGTAGTGAATGTGGCCACAGGCTGTCATCAACTAACTGTGTGAATATGATGCTGTGTGGGTGATTCCTCTGCTGTGCAGAGCGTTTGGAGTTGGCTTTGAATTTAAAGTGTCGCGTTTTTAAAAACACTTAAATCCCTAAAACCCGGCCTGCACCACAGTGTGGACCAGTACCGTCTGATCTTATCGGTTCCTGCGTCTGCATCAAATATCTGAAAATGATGATCTTTAAACAGCTCCTACATGTCTTTAATGCCACTTCCAGTAGAAACCCTGGTGTGTTTGTATCTACCAGCTGTGGTTTTAAAGTGCTGCGATAATAAAGTCCCGCCTGCAGCCTCTGGCAGCAGACCGGTAATCAGATACACAAGACTCAACTGTCAAAACTGAACAAACATAACAGAAAACATGCTGAACTGAGGCAGGACTGAATGGAAAAAAGGAAAAAACCTGATTTTTATCACTTAAATCGAGTTAAACTGTTCTAGTTTTTCATGTGATGGAGGAAAAACAGGCACTTACTGTGTTGTAGACGGAATATGCAGAAAGGACGTGGAAGAGGGACTGCTGCCTGCAGACAGAGGGAGGGCAGGAGACCAGGTGAAAAGACTTATTACAACATTTCTGAATGATGCGACACTGATGTGGTTCATTGCATATCGTCATGTCGTCCACCTGTCTGCAGAGAATCATTACTGCAGCTCATGGTCGGATACTATCCCACAATGCAATGCAAAAAGAGGTGCACAATGGTGCAACTACCATCATGCATTGAGAAAACAGCCAAAGAGATCAGTCTGGAGCTGTGTTTATGGTCTTTTGTACAGGACTGAAGGTGTGGTGATGTTACCGCAGGTCAGACTGACAGGACGTCTCACTCTGCACCATTTAATCTACAATCAAACACAAAGAAAGGAAGAAAACACTGAACCCAGACACAGAGAGAAACGTCTCTGCAGCTCTGTCACTATAAAAAGGTCCATTTCTGCAGAGCCGCTGAACTCCTATTAAATATTGAAACGTTCTGCTGCCCAAGACTTTCCACTGCCGCTCCAGAGCAGGCCTGCGGTCTATTAAACTGTCAGTGACATCACTCTGTGACAGGATCGGGTTCCACACAAACCCCGACGCCGTCCAACGCGCGGCCTGCCCGCCTCTCTCACACTCAGCACAAGTTCATGCTCAGGTCGCAAAAATCAGAGTTTGTGTTTTCAACCGGCCCAAAAAATCCCCCTGAACCTAAACCGACGAGCTCTGCAGCAAATGATCTGATGTTGGAGGACAAAGGAACATGTGGACACTCGGCCCAGCGGCGTGCTCAGTACAGTGAGTCAGAACTTTTCACCCTGATGAAAATCAGTCACAGATGGAGGCTCAGCAGCGTCCCATCAGCACTTACTTGACTCCGAAACGATCCATGAACATGATGTGGTTCCTGAAGGTCCGGTTGATGTCCAGGTCGATCTGTTTGATCTCAGACGAGTAGCGCCGGGCCTGCTCCTTCATTTTCTGCACAGACACAAGAAGAGTTCGGTCAACAAGGATGAGCTGTGCAGGTACTCGTGAGTGACGTGGCTGCAATCAAAGGCTGAACCTACCTGATTTACAAAAGATGTTTAAAATGAAATGAAGACACCTGCAGAGTGTCGATACAACAGGAAGCTCGGTATCATTAATGCTTATCTGAGATCAGTTCCCAAAACGTCTGAGTCTGAATATTTCTGTTGCTTTTTCATTATGAACTGATCGCTGAGAACATCATGGATATTACACCTGCCAAGCATTGGCACATTAGCATGCTGATGTTAGCATGCTGACGTTAACATTTAGCACAATGCACAGAGCCGTTAGCCTGACGTCAGACGTCGTGCTGTAATCTGATTTTCACTCTGGTTTTTCTCTTGTTCTGGATGTTTTACTACCAATTTCCACATTTTTTAAAATATTCAAGATAAAACATTTAAAATAAACAAATAATTAATTCTGAGCTGATAGTAAATAAACACAAACATGGAAAAGTCTGAATCATGTTGCTGGGCAGCAGGTGGAGTTAACTGTTATCTGTTACGGTCAAACAGCGTTCTGAGGGCTGTAGCAGGAGCAAACCGTTAGCTTGCTCCAGATTTCACCTGCTTCACCTTCAGGTTTGTGCAGAAACACAAATCTAACAGTGTTAACTCAGAGAACAAGGAGGGTCTGTACTAAAATCTGAGCAAACACAGGCTTTAAACAGTAAAAAGTAGAAATACATGCATGTCTACTACACGAGTCTGCTTCAAATAAAGGCCTGGGCCACTATTTGAGGAAATATGCTGTGCTAACGTTTCCTGTTAGCACCCAACATATACCCTGATAGAGCTTGTAGGCGAGTTACATCATATTTACTCCGTCTCATCTTTTCCTGCAGGGAAAATGCTTCTCCTGCACGTTTTTATGTAACATCAGCTGTTTTCTTCTCGAGCTGTCACTCATTTCACAAACTCTGGATGACGAGTGCACACCTCGTATTTGCCCTCGTTCTCCTTCTTCGTCCTCTCCACGTCCAGCATCAGCGCCCAGGCCCGGCCTCTGAGCTGCAGGGGGATGCCCTTGTACACCCGTTTCACCATCTGACGGCACAGAGCAGAGGAGAAGATAAACAGTGGGCGAATGAAAAGCCAGAAGGTTCAGAGACGATGCTGTGAAGTGTGAGTCACCGGAAAGTTTAACCGCCTACGGTTCGCCTACGACAACATTCACAGGAACAAAGCTAAAGTTTTTCACATTTGAAGCATATTCAGTGTAGCAGCGGTGTGTGTGTGTGTGTGTGACATGGATCCTGGAGCTGCCTGAAATAATAACAGCGCTTTGTTTATCCAGGTTGCAACACCACGGAGATGTTTAACTTAAATATGCAGAAAACCCAAATTAGCAGAATTTGAGCTGGAGAACGAGGACGTTAGCTCCGTTAGCTGCCAGAGTTAGCCACTTAGCTCCTGTTAGCGACACCAACGACAAAGAAGGCCAACTTTATTCTGAATCAGCCATCAAGAGGCTGCTGTAAAAAACTAAATGCAGCACAGACACAGCCACTAAACATCTGGAGCCTTTGGCTAGAGTGGCTAACCAGCTTATTACCAGTGTTAGCATGGTTAGCTAGCTCCTCTTGGCTTGTGGAAAGTCTCTGAAACCAGCGGTGACGGTTGTATGAAACACGTCCTGCACTTTCACCCAAAAAAAGCAAATCATCTGCTTTGTAAGAGCCAGAATCAGGAAACACATCCATGTTGTTTCACTGATGCATGAGAACAGCGGCAATTCACGACAGGGTCAGCTGATTGGCTGCAGGAAGCAGCGGCTGCGATCAGACGAGTATTGTTAAAGAGTGAGACAGTTAAACTGTTTTATCTTATTTTGGGGCAAAGTCAGCACCGTGAGGCGTTTTAAATGGTCTTCTTCAGATTTGAGGTGTTTCTACATTAGTTATTTGACAAATTATTGATTTATTCATACATTTTACGCAGTTTATTCTTGTGATTTCACAATTATTTATTTAATATTTAGCATATATTCAGCTCTACATATTTACAGCCCACACCTTTACTCCCATTAACTCAGTTTCCAGCAGCCGCAGGTGACTGAATACTTCAGAACAGCTGGAAACGAGGTCGCTTGGAGCACTGAGACTGAAACCAAAACAACATCTAGGTGCTAAAATGGGCTAAAAAGCTCTGTGTTGCCATGAATGGATGTCAGTGTTGCTCTAATGTGTCAGAAAGTCATTGAAACTTGCATAAACTGGGAAACTGTTCTGTGTGGGTGGACGTCCATTTATCTGCTACTGGACTCATATTTCAGGGATTAGACTCTGATCCAGAATGGGCGAGCGTCTCCCGCAGGAATCCAGTACTGTTGGACTCAACATTGACAGTCGCTGTGACTCATCCGGTGACCTCACAGCAACGCTGCGACCACAGAGAAACCAGCAAACCCTTCTCATGCCTGTCAGTGAAGCCTGAAGGCTTCAGCGGTGAAGTCATTGTAGATGTAAACAATAAAACATGTTCTCGCTCTCTGTGACGCCCTCCTCTGGAATGTGTGGGCCGTTACTCACCCTGTCGCTGTTCTTGTATTTATCCCACTTCTTCACCATCTTCAGCCACTTCTCTGCTCGCTCCACCTCCAGCTGCTTCCTCTGTGAAGGAGACAGGAACACGTCAACACAACCTGAACGTCAACACAACCCCAGCCACACACACCAAACCAGCCGAGCACAGACCCGTCTGCACCTCCCTCTTTACCTTTTCCTCCTGTGTGGTCGGGGCTGGCAGCTCATCCTCGCTGGGAAAAACACAAACAAACAAACAATCAGGTTAAAAACCGACAGAGATCCCAGAACAACTGCACCGACAGGAGGGAAACAAAGGAGACGTACTGCATGAAGCCGAAGCGATCAATGACTTTGTAGATACTGTAATCAGCATCTTCCCAGGGGTCGATCTCCACCCCGCCCTGCCTTCCCTGGAGACACACACACACACACACACACACACACACACACACACACACTTATTATACTGATACACACAGAATGTGAGTAACTAAAAGCAATACAAAGACATTGATTAGGATCATTGACACCAACCACAATAATCACTTGTGTTATTGTCGAGGACCGGAGTGGCTCAGCTGAGAGCTGCAGTTTGGGGTTAAAGCCTTGCTCGAGAGTCCCTCGGCAGAGCTAATCATCATTAACCATTTAATTTTCTAACCGGACTGAAAGACATTTCAGTTACAGCTCTTCCTGAGCTCTTGTTAGCTTGTTAGCTTTAGGGCTAACTGATGACATTCACCATTGTGCTGTATTGAGCTGCGCGACGTTATGAGATACACACAGTGCTTCATTGTTTTCTTCCTCCTGTCTCTGATCAGTCGCACTGTTGATCTTATTTACTGTCATTTGGATGATGTTTGCATACGGCATGGATGCAGGTACAGGTCGTTTCCTGCAGGATACGAGGTCAACGTTGCAACATCTGCAAACACATTGACTGAGAATTGTGTATTTCATGAGTTGGTGCTAACAACTGAACAGAGCGAGTGCCTTTTATATCGAGTCTAACTCAAAATGTCACAAGAAACAGGCTTTTACATGTGGTCAGCTTGTATAAACTGCTTATTCATCAGTTCTGTCTTCTGAGTTCTGGCCTGCATGCCCCCCTGGCCTGCATGGTCTGAGCTCCACCCAACACAGTCTAACAGATTCCAGAGGGAAACACTGTGGGTGGAGTGAGCAGCTGGCTGATAGATGCCATCTCTCTGCACCGCTACAACGGCTGGACTGCATGAATTTAAACAACCCATGCACACACACATTCGTAGAGATTGACAGGATGCACATGCACGCACAAACACTGAAAGAGTCCTTAAATGCAGCACTAACAGCTTGCACACAGGCGTGTTTAATAAGTCAAACTGCAGCAGTGAGAAACTCTCTGCAGTGAAACTCTGAGAGTCAAACGTGCGTTAACGAGCACAAAGTTCAGGAATAACGTTTGTATCATGGAAAATCCATTTAGGCTACAATCTGGTCCCAGTGTTGACATAACAGAGAGGGAACTAATCCTCCGACAGCCTACCGGAGAGGCTTCTCACTCCGCTCTGAATAACAACACTGCTGCGTGGTTGGCTGCTTGTCTGGAAGGCGGCCAATCAGCCTCCTGCTCAGGGCGAGGGGAGCGAGGGTCAGATTGTGCACACAGCAAACCGTGCGGCTCCTTCGCGGCTGAGTCGGCACACTGAGCCCCGGAGGCACCGCGAGTGATGTCAGCATCATGAAAGTGAGAGGACTAAAAATACTTCCTCAGTGAGGGCGTGTGGAGTGGCAGAGACAGAGCGGGCGACACGAGGAGATCAGAGGCTCAGTATTTACATCTCCACCGCTGATTTAACACCACTGAACTCAAACACGCCTCAGGAAATTCAAAATATATAACGAGTGATTCATCTTCATCTGCACCAACTCATCACGACACATCACTGTCAGAGCTGACACGTGTCGAAGGTACAACTGCTCTGAAGTCTGGTCGAATTAGGCCGGTTTGCAGAGTGGGAGCTGCACGGTGAGTGTGTGATGTGTGCAGGCGTCAAACGAAGCATCACTCCACCAATAATATATGTTGCACTTCAATATTTGATTGAATGTTTCCAGGTCCTGTTGCACGGTTTTTGGGTGAAATGCGACTTTTTCTCAAATGTTAATTTGCGGAGTGAAAATAAAACAGATGTCGGGTAAAAACATGTTAGATGTTTTAAATTAAAGCATCAGAAATCACTTTGGAAGCGTTTGCAGAACCCTTTGCTTTGTGTGATAGCTCCATTTCACCTTTCTGAAATGCCAACATGTAATTATCATTTGCAGAACAGTTTTTCTCAAATTGCGTGTCTTCAGCTCAGATGACGCTCTGTGATGCATCCAGGAACAGCTCATGAAAAGCAAAGAAGCAAAGATCAAGTTCAGCATCGTCGGCTGCAGAAACACATTCACTGCGTTCAGTTTATAATTCATCTGTTCACTCTGAGATGATTGACAGATTAAACATAATATCTGCTGGCCTTGTTTCAGCAGAATAACAAGGAGGCAGACAGGAATATGTGAGAGCTGCAGCTTGGTTAGCTTGTCCTGTCTGAAACCTGCATGAGACAGAAACCATCATGAGAGCGTGGCTGGCTTTTACCCAGAGTTCTCCTGGGATCAACAGCTGATCTTTAGCCGGCCCTGCTCCTCCTGTCTGCACCGCGCTGTACATGCGCCCGGAAAACAGCATCCCAACAGAGATCACGATGCCCGGGACGTCAGCCAGCCCCCGGAGGTCAGTGTCAAGTCGATTGCTGCGCAGTGTGTCACAGTTGTTGCTATGGCTAAACTGAGCACCCCCCCCCCAACCGCTCCACCTCCACCCCTCCGCCCCGAGCCGCTGAGCTAAATTTAACCACTGGCTGCCATCGTCTCCGTCCCCCTGTTCAACTCTGCATCAGCACTTTCACCCGTCGAGCTCCTGCTTCTTCTTCTTCTGCACGTTCAGCCTGAAAAGCTTTTGCACTAATGGAGGCTTTTATTTTGAAATTTGGTTTGTTTGTGCAGAAAAACCTGAAGCTGCTCTGCAGAATCTGACCAAACATCTGGAAACGATCTCAACACGCAGTTAAACATGCGGCTCATTAGCTCAACAGATGTGCACAGGAGGCATCAGGGTGTTGATAGTGAATATTGATGAGGATCCAGTGGAGAGACAAGCGTAAACCTGAATGAACGCAGTAAAACTTGACTGACTCCGGTTCATTTTACTTATTTATCGAGTTACTCAAATGTTTTTCATGCCTGGTTTTAGTGTGAGTTTCATTTTCAGTCAGATCACTCTCACACATCAAACCTCAGGCACAAACGTATCATTACACAACATGTTATTAATGCATCCATCCTCCTCCACACACACACACAGCGTATTGTCCTCCACACATGCAGAAATGCACTGCACACCAACCACAAACACACACATTTGAATTCACACTTTTGTCCTGCTCAGCGTGTCTGCTGGTTACCACAGAACTGACCGTGTGTGACCTCGCCATCCTGCAGAACAACACAGGAGGTTGTGTAGCTGCACGTATTGCACACTCAGATCATCCATAGCCTGCAACACACTGACAACCAAGGCTAACACCATCTTTAACACTTTAACATTAAATTAAAAGATGAATATTAATATTTTATCTGACTGACAGTAATACATGTATCCAACAGTGTTTATCTGGGTCTGATGAAAGAGGCTGTTGTGTGTGTGCTGGACGCACTCACCGTCACATATTTCAGGATGATATCAGCACGTTCCTCTGCTATTAGAGTCTCGATGTCTTTCTTCATGTCAATATCTGCAGAGAGAGGAAGGCAGGGACTACATGAGCAGGAGAACAACAATAACAACAACGACAACGACGAGTCGAAATGACTCAGACTGAAAAAAGGCACAGCTGATGGATGTGGGCGACTGTTGGCGTGTAAAGCAACAGGGTGAGCTGGCAGCGCTGTTAAACTGAAGCACATTTTGTTTGTGATGACTTCATCAGAGAGAGAATCACAGCTGTCAGTGACTGGTCGCATGATGCATCTTATTTTTGCTTAAAGGGATAGTTCGGCCGTTTTGATGTGGGGTTGTGTGAGGAAGCTGCGTGATGTGCAGCTGTGGTTCACCAGACTCCACTGATAAAAACACAAATTTTACCTCACAGATCACAGCTGTTCCTGGTGATCTGTTAGTTTGTTTGTGTTATTTGGTGGTTTTGGTGTTTTAAAGTGTTGGTTCAGATTTAACAAAGTCACACAGTAACAGAAACAAACAGAACAGAAACAAACAGAACGAGCGGCAACTTCCGGTTTTCTCTGAGCTAAAATTGCTGCTTTTGTCAATGGAGTTTGGTGGATTTCAGAAGCTGTCTGACAGTGAGGTAAAGCAGTAACATCTAAATAGAATGTTTATTTAAAATGTAGGTAATGCACTAACCATAGAAGTACTTCATTCAATACCACTGCACAAACATGAAGTATCCCTTTAAAATGCGTAAGATCTTTAATAAAATAGAGCTACAGAAAACAAAAAGGTCAATTCATCCAAATGCATTTGTAGTGTTACCTGCTAATGCACAAGATTTACTTTAATGGTCCTGTGAGTCCTGCTGCAACACAGGTACAGTGACGTTCAATGTAAATTTAATTAGTTAAACACAGGAAGGTGAGAGGTTGTTTGGACCAAAAGAGTCTTGGATCAATGCTAAATCATCCTGCATTGTGGCTGAATGCTAAGCTAGTGTGTTTCTGTATAACTAGCATGGAAAATGCATTGTTCTTTCAGATTACAGTATGGTCATAATTCAGGGATTATTTAGCTTTGTTCTGAATGTGTGAGAGTTTAGTAGCTGGGATTTAAAATATGGCCAATAATTAACTGATTAACTGGAACCAAGGATGTGTTTAACATGTCCAAAACATGGCGACAGTACAGGATTAACTTCAGACCTTTTAGAAACCTAACAACTGATCCAGGATCCCAGATCCAGGTTGTGAGTGGGTGGGTTTGTCCATCAGAGAGCTGTAGATGGTTTATATGGGGCAGAGCTGAGCTGCAGAGCTGTGTGCAGGCTGCAGTAATATAACCCCCTGGGAGCAATCAACCTGACAGTGTCCATATGACAGTAGTTCACACCACCAGCCACCGACATGATATCTGCCTCACACCAACAACAAGGCAGCAACAGGAAACCAAACTTTGTGGTGTGAGTGACGGGGAGACCTCTGATGACCCGTCTGGTTAGACTTCAGTGATTACCAAACAAATCACCTTTATCCAGAATGAGCATTAAAGTCCTGACAACACGATGCAGTTTATTTCACAGTATGGCATGGTGTGATATGGGTACGGTATCCTAACACGGATCTGTCCCACTTTTTGTCTTTTAAACAAAGCAGTCCCAGTCAGAGCCTGAGGGTCGCTGCTAAACCGTCCCCAAACAAAACAGCGAGGGTATTAGTCCTTCATCTACAAGCTCTGTACGGATCCATAGCAACAACAGGACCCGGGGTGGTAATCTGGACACACAACAGGACACGCAAACCATCTGGATTAGGAATATCTCCAAAGATGGATTACGCAATGAAAGTCTGTTATTCACCAAAGCAGGAACAAAGGGATGTGAACACTAAAGACATTCAAAAGCATGAGAGCACGTCTGCGGTCCCCTTTGTTGGGTTAATGGTCGTTAACTCCACAAGAAGCATCGATGATTCACACTCAATAAGCTTCATTTATCAAAGCTAACAGGATCGGTCTGTAAAGACAGAAATCATTGATCATTTGGGTGATTAATCAACGATCACATCCCCACCACAAACCGATCTGCTGCCGGACATTTAGTCCAGAGCCTTCACGCTGAACAACAATCCTACAAGTTATGGACCACGAACTCAGTCACACTGTACAAGATTGGTTGCGATGAATCCTCGGTTATCCTCGATTACACCATTCTGCATCACTTCATGCTGTTGGTTTTGTCCCAGATTGTTGGTCTGGATGAGGGTCAACCAGCCTGGAGCCTATCTCAGCAGTCATCGGGCAGGAAGCTGGGTACACCCAGGACAATTACAGTTCCTAATTCACCTCTCATGCAGGATGGTGGTTTTTGGGTGGCGGGAGGAAGTTTGAGTGACCCACATGCAACCTCAACACAGAAAGGACCCCGTTGGGAATCAAACCCAGAACAAATCAGACGTTTCATTATAAAGATACCAGAGCTCAAGCAGCAGTTCAAAACCTGAAGATGTTCAGTTTACAAGGATATAAAACACAGAAAAACAACAAATGCTCACATCTGAGAACCAGGAACCAAAGAACTTTGCTGTTGTTGTTGGTTTTATGATTAAAGCCATTGCTCATGATCTTTATCTTCAGAGTCCATGCTGGGATTTAAGGTGCAGAGCTTCATCCAGATAATGTTAAAAAGCAGCAAGTCCACATAATGATGATGCACAGGACCAGGGACAGGTCCACCTGACCAACACATGGTTGTGAAGCAGTCAGATGGCGGTTTAGGGTTTACACTAATATGTACGAAGGTCATGTCACGCATGGACCATCAGGTATCTCAGGCTAAATCAACAGACTTTTGGTTTCACATGGTACATAAGCAAGGTTCTTCAGGGTTCCCCTGGCTGAAAGTCCTGAGTTTCCTTCCTCCTCCTTTGGTCATGTCTCTTCTATGCCAACAGACGACCTATACGTCCATGTTTGGACATGTTCAACCCGTTAAAATCATCCTGAGATCTTGCTGAACTTCCCACCAGCACCACAGAGAATCCCATCGACTTAACTGATTAATGTCTTCTATCATGATTCCTCATTTCACTCCCCTGTTGGGGAGCTGGTTGGAGGGGTTTTGTTTCCCATCACGGTCTAAATGCTTTCAGCTGGCGGCCCTTTCGCTCTATAAACATCAGAGTCAGATGCCTGGAGGTCACGGACAACCTCAGAAATGTGGATCTCGACGTTTTCCAACAGATACTTGAGATATTTGAGATACTCGTTGTATTTCAGTTCTGTCAGCTGAGATTTGATGCATCGTAAGTTTGAGGGAAACTGATTTAAAAGGTACAAAGTACAGTTTCGTCTGAGCCACGGCTCCACTGAGGTTCGTGTAGAAAGGTTAAAGCTTACAGAAGCTTTAAATACGAGCTGTCATCTGAAGCATATGGCAGCGGCTGCATGTGGTCAGCGCTCTAAATCACAGAGCAGCTCTGGCAGGAGTCCCAGTAAGAAGGGTGGAGGCCCGAACTGGGGGAGAGCAGAGAGACTGGCCGGCAGCTCTTAACTCTACCTGACCGACAGACAGAGCTTCCTGAAGATCAACTAAACAGAGAGGAGTCATGTCACAGAAACCAGGACTGGGACTTGATTCAGGTGTTTGTGGTGCTGCTGAGATGTTACAAGAACTTCACTTCATTGACGTCAAGCTGCTAATGCTGAAGAAACACAAAGTTTAAGGTTAAAGAGCGACAGACACTCTGTAGAACCAGCTGGGATTACTCTGTGAGGATGCTCCTTGAACCTGAACCAGGCCACGTTAAATGAAAACATCATTTGCCGTCATGTTCGGCGTAAATCTGCCAAACCTCTAGAGTAGAAACTCAAACTTTAAATGATTATTTCGCTCCAAAATCTGAATTATAATCAAACTGGCTCTTGTCCTGATCAATAAAATGATAATTTCACTGTTAGCAGCGGACCTGGAGGACTCTTACATCCAACCAATGGGTCTCTGGTGTTGGTGTGCACCCTCCATCCAAGGCTCTGCTCAAACAGGTCATCTACATGCAGGATACTAATAATAAACTGTGTAGAGGGGCACTGAGCAGAGTTGGCGACGTGTGCACCAACACTCAACAGCTAAGTGATTCACTGATGGGACCCATGTTGGACCATGTGAGAGGGTTTGGACCAGACGTCCACACAGCCTTAAGTAAGTAGGAAGACTGGATTACTACGGTCTCTTTCATGATGAAACCTAAGCCTTCAGTGCTTCAGTTAGGCTAATCAATTAGCCACATCAGTCTGTTGATCGAGTAACCTGCTATCATGTCTTCAACCTGCTGATCCAGCAAAACCACGCTTTGCATCCATCCATTGACTGATTTATGCTACGAGAAGCGGTTTTCTGGTTGAACAGAAAAACAAAACAATGAATATTTGTTTATCCTGTCGTCCAGTGACATGATGTCTGGGCGGAGGCTGAACCGACGGAAAAACAAACACAATCCTCTGGTTCCAGGTTGACGCGTATGAACATTTGTTGGTTTTCTTGGTTCTGTGTCACTGTAAACTGATCATCTTTGGATTCTGAGCTGCTGGTTGTTCAGAATAAGAGATTGAATGAGTTTTAATCCATTTCCATCCAGTGCATTAACTGTAAACCTGAAATTCCCATGCAAAGCCTTGCTCCCGGTGCATGTTTTACTGTGTGCACACTGCAGATTTCAGCTAATCTGAGCCATGTCACAGTAAACCTCGGGCTCTGCAGCGCAGCAGCAGCTGTGTGTCCTCTCTGCTCACTCCTGCTGCTGTAAATCACATCTGAGTTGTTGGAAATTGTGTCAAACTACTTCAGCGCGTTCCCGCAGCAGCAGCAGCAGCTGTGAGCTCCCAGCAGGCCTGAATGCTGCTGCTGCCTTCACTGTCCCCCCTCACAGGGACGTGAACAGCCGGGCGGTGATGGCTGGAGGATGCTGATCGTGTCTGATGGATCTACAGACGCATTTCAGTCAGACCTGACGCGTCCTGACGGCTCAAAGTCTCCGTCTCTGATGGTAAACAAACCCGCAGCCTGCGGCGGAATGAGCCGTGATGCCGTGATCCGAGACGGCGCCGCAGCCTCGCGCGAGATCATTTTATTCTAATGAGAATAATAAACAAAGGCAGGAAAACAGAATTATACCGAATAAGAGTGGGATTACCGTGTTTCTCCGGTGTATGTCTGCGCTATCCGTGCAGTAACGCGGCTCCAGCTCCTCTGGGCATTCTCCGGTGAAAGTGCAGCTCCAGCAGAACAAACCACCGGGCTGACAACAATAGCCTCCCTCCGTCAATCCATAGGTTATCATCAGACAGCGCAGACACATAGGCAGTCAGACTTACACACACATACACACACACACACACACACACACAGGGCGCAGCAGGCGTACGGACAGAGGAGCTCCTGGTCCGGGATCCGAGCGGCGGTGGCGGCGCACTGAGCAGGCGCCGCAGCGTGGCACCAGTCAGCCGTGTGTGAGCTGGAGGATCCGGCCTTAAAGACACAGAACCTCCCGACACACACACACACACACACACACACACACACACACACACACACACACACACACACACACAGCCGCTGATCTGGGCTTTCTCCTGCCGCCATCTGCTGGACAGACGCGCTGCTGCACCGATGCTCCACACACCAGCCTTCACCATCAGACCTGAACCGAAGAACTGAGGGCTATTGCGTCACCTGACACGTGAAAATATTAATTACGAACTAATTAAATGAATTACAGTAAAAACAAATTGACTCTGATGTTTTGAAGAGTTTCATTTCTCAGTCTTCCAGTCCATTTTGCTGCTGATCTGGAGCTTTCAGCCACGCAGCATGATCTTCATCAGCAGAGTGAGTTTGTCCAGGTGTCGTTTCATTTGTATAAAGTTTTTGTTTATTTCTGAACAACATTTCTGGAAATGAAGCAGCAAAACCGTGGCTCAAATTACATTCAATGAGATTTTTCTCAGATTTAAAGTTTTGCTGCTTTGAGTCTTAAAACCACTCAGATGAAAGAGTCACAGGAGGGAGATGTTCCTGGACTGAACTGTTCACTCTTCATGATTTATATTTATATTCAGAGGAAGATTCAATCAAATGTTTCAATAAATGTTGACACCACAGTGTAAAACCAGGTTTTCCTTCTGAAAACAAATCCTGAAAGTAACAAAAGTCAAAGTATTCACTCAGACTGACCCATGGAAGAGAAAACTCAGTATCATATAATGGGATTATTGTTAATTATAGTTCATTTGTATTATTAATCTTCAAGTAATTAAAGTTGCGATGTTCTAGGGTCTGAGATCAAACTGAGATTTCACTTTTCATTTTAAATCAAACCCAACAGATCTGTGATGATGTCTGTCTTTATTGAGCACAGTGTGATCAGATCCCAACACAACAAATCATAGTGTCACAGAAAAGCTTAAAAACAGTAAACAACCATCAAACGAAGCGTGATCTGACTCAGTTTGGGCTAAATTAAAGGATTAAAACTCTGAAATCAGCATCATCACCATCTGGAATGACACAGGAACAAACAGCTGCAGCCGTGATTGAATATGTTCACAGGAAAGTGCAAAGACTTGGCGGCGAAGCGTGGAGTCAGTGCAAACAGCAGGACGACACAGCGCCAGAGCGAATCTAATGAAGCTAATGATCAGTCTCACTCCAAACGTTTCCCCGAGCTCAGGAGCTCTGCCGTCACGAGTCTATTTCCCTTTAACCATCAACAGGAACAGGAAGTGGCTGCGCCGGGTCAGTTTGTTTCCTGAAGCGTCAAATTTACATGTGAAAGTTTAAAAGAGGAGAACTTTACTGAGACGTGAACATTTAAAGACGCATTTTATTCCTGATATTTACCTCGATATTGCAAATTTTGATTTTTTATTGTTTACTCCTCTGCAGATGCAGTCATGTGCAGAGCATCTCTGTTGCCATGACGACCAAGAAACCATCCATCCATCAAGGCCAAGAGAAAGCAGCCAAGAACACTGGCTGTTTGTCTTTTAATTTAAAAAATCTGTTTTTAAGCTCAAACATTTTGTTTTTTTGGAAAAAAACCTAGTTTCTTTAATTAATGAGGCTTCTTTACTTTTTTCCCAGTGAATATTTAAAACCAACGAGACGCAGACGTGACCTCTGAAGCCGAACATCTGCGCTCAAAAGACAAACTTTCACAGTAAACCTCGTTATTTAAAACACGATTGTTGGTGTTTGCCGCCCTGCAGCAGCAGGATCCAGTGTTGACTGCATGTTTACAGGGTTTAAAGGGGCATTACGCTGATTTTACACATAAAGTCTTAATAACCACCTGTAAACCATCAGGTTTCTTCTTTAACTGCAAATTTAAGGATTATTAGCGTTTTAGCATCATATTAGCTAATGTCTGTGTACTGTTAGCTGTGCAGTGTAAATCCCTGCAGCAGAGTTGAGATGTTCAGGGCTCAGGCTAAGCTCTGGGTAACAACCCTCCTTCAACACGCAGAGTCACGTCCTCACATTTAAAACTGACTTCACATAAAAAATATAGATTTTCCTTCCATCTTCTGCAGAGAAGTCGCTCACTTTGGTCTCAGTCCTTCACTTCAGGCTCCTTCTCTCGTCACCGACTCCCAGTGTGATGAACATCGGCATCGTGTCGCCCGACCTCCGGCTCGTTAAAAAGGTCAGTTCACCCAAATTACAAACCATAAAACACTCAGTTT
Source organism: Datnioides undecimradiatus (assembly GCA_008933995.1). NCBI lineage: Eukaryota > Metazoa > Chordata > Actinopteri > Lobotiformes > Datnioididae > Datnioides > Datnioides undecimradiatus. Next base: position 9,001,143 of record WARS01000060.1, read on the forward strand.
CCTCTAAAAGCGACTCTTTTCTGTATTTTTGGTGAACTGACCCTTTAAGTCCAGGATTCACACAGTTCTGTTAACACTTAAGCAGAGAGCTGCACAGAAGGTTCAGTCGCTCACAGACGCTGCAGGCCCGGGCTACACGCCGCCGCCGGCTTCAGTTCATCCAGGCGTAGGCGTACAGGCCGTTCTGCTTCCACAGCTCACACTGAGCAGACGAGTGGTTCTGCACCGCCGTCAGCCTGTCGGACAGGAGAGCAGTGGCTGCTGGGTATTCTGGCCATTCATCCTCCATCTTACCTGCGAGACGGAGGAGGCGGGTCAACGAAACATAAACACACACGACACAAAGCAAAAGGAGCTAGTTACTGACAGTAACTAATTAGTGCATATAAAAGTAATTAGTTACTCTGTAAAGTAACTTTAATCATTACTATCAGTGTGAGTTTGACACTGCAACAGGAAGAAACAGGAAGTGACTTCACCTGTTTTGGCAAAGTTGACGAGGTGACGCGTGATGAGGCGCTGGAAGTTCCTGTCTGCGTCAGAGAGCGGCTTCCCCAGGACGGACTGCAGCCCCCCGAAGAAAGACACCACGTCCAGACAGTGGAAGGAGAAGCGGCTGGGGAACGGCAGCAGGTCGCTGGTCGCGTTGATCGGTCCCGACGGGGTGTGCGTCACCACGTATCGATACACGGGGCTGTTGAGCGCCGCTGCAGACAGAGGGTTGATTCAGTCAGTGACAGAACAAACTGATTTAACTGAAGCAGCTTTATTCATCATGGGTTCACAGTTTTAAACTGTGCAACGTAAAAAAACCCAATGAAGCGAACAGAAGAATCACCCACAATGCACTGCAGCTTCCTCTGCAGCGTGATGTCACTTTACTCAGAGCCTCGCCGCTGAGTGAGGTTAACAAGCCCCGCAGGCAAAACACAACACCAGGCCCAGCGAGGCTCCGCTCACAGAGCCGGGCTCTGATTGGTTATTCATGATGAAACGTCTTTTCAAACAAACGCTCAGATACTGCAGGACGCCGCAGGACGCCGCAGGACGCCACAGGACGCCGCAGGACGCCGCAGGACACCAGAGCACTGACGTGCAGCGTCCAGTGTCAGCGTCAATAACACAATGACTTGTTTCCCGTGTCATGAACAGCTGTTGAACGCACTCTGCATCAGCGACAGCTTCCCGGAGCGGTTTCGCCTCCGTGGTTTTGTTTGCAGCAGTTTCCTGAGTTTACCTGCAGCCCTCCAGGCCAGGTCGTTGTTGGGGCACGTGACCCTGATGTCGGAGACCATGGTGGTGTAGGACCTCTCTGGACAGCGGTCGGTGGTGGGGCAGGGGGCGGAGCTTGGATACAGCTTCAGCGCCTCTTTGGGGAGAGTCTCACTGAAGGACTGAAGTTTCTCTGTGAGGAGCATCAGTTTAACAGAAACATGGAAATAATGATTAAAGCAAACATCAGCACATTAGCAAACACGTTAGCTAGCATAACACGCTAACATCCTTTACTTCCCACGGCAGCTCTTACCTGTCACAAACCACCGCTGGTCCCCCCAGGTCCACATGGAGATGTTTTCCGCGGGGGGGCTGCAGAGGAAGCACGCACAGCTCTGAGCAGAGTCTGACCTCTTTAACCTGACACTGACACCTGAGGCAGGTGAGCTCTCACCTGTAGTCGGCCTCCTGCTCCGCCGTGCCGATCACAAACGGGACATCGCTGTAGCTCCCATTCTTCTCCCACACCTCGAGAGGCGGAGCCTCCAGGACAAAGCCGTCCACCACGGCGATGGGGCTGATGAAGCGCCCTCTGACAGGGAGGTCGGTCAGTTCATCACCTGCCCAGGAGGGGTACTCCTGCCAGGGGATGGCCTGGGGCAGGAGGGCGGGGCAAAACACAGAGCACATGACTCCAGAGACTGACGGCCTGATGAGCTGAGCTGCTGTGATTTAATGCTCCGCTCAGACTCTGTTGAGGAAAAACCTCAAAAACAGTTTAAATGTTTGGTTTTCAGCTTGGTTTTGTCTCTTCCTGTTTACTGAACCTTTCTGTGGTTGTAATTCCTTTTAACTGAGCGTTCGGGGGTTAGTAAAAGGTTTTTTGTAAATAAATAAAACTGTTATTAATAATTAATGATTAAATTTAATCATAATCATGCTGACAAAGATATAAAGAAAATACATTTACATTAAAGCTCAACGACTGATGCTACGGTGCTTCTGTAAAGTTTCAGGTAAATAAAGATGAAATCTGGGAATTATTCATATTTTTCTGCTTCTTGTGACAAATTAAAGTAAAAACAACTGAATAAAAGCTCTGGGATGTAAATTTTGGAGTGACAGCTGAAAAAACACAGTGTGACATTATGAAAAGTTAATAACGGTAATGTTCGGCTGACGGCTGCTGTTATAAAAGCTCGGCTCGTGTGTTTCATTTTATAAAATCCATTATTCATCCGCCGTCCCGCAGCTCTGCAGAGACTCTGCGTCTCATGCTGAATAAATCTTTACGGTTTCTCTGAGTGAAGGCGAGGAACGTCGAGTCTGCAGGAGGCTCGGGCTCCGGATGCTCCGTCAGAGACGCGCTCAGGTTCGTCCGGTGAGACGAAACGACCCACAGAGCAATTTCAGACTGATCAAACGTCTCGGCGTCGTAAAAACGATGAGCGGTGGATCTGATGTTTCATCAAATCCTCAAACATTAAACCGAATATTACAGAGAGAAACGGCCGAGCGCTGATATTAGAAATGACTCGATTACTTCTCCTCTGAGGAGCATCGACACAAGCTGCTGCTGAGCTGACAGAAGGTGTGGGGCAGGTGGGGCAGGTGGAGGAGGTGAGGCAGGTGGAGCAGGTGGAGCAGGTGGAGGAGGTGGAGGAGGTGGGGCAGGTGGAGCAGGTGAGGCAGGTGGGGCAGGTGGAGGAGGTGGGGCAGGTGGAGCAGGTGAGGCAGGTGGGGCAGGTGGAGAAGGTGAGGCAGGTGGGGAAGGTGGAGGAGGTGCAGGAGGTGGGGCAGGTGGAGGAGGTGGGGCAGGTGAGGCAGGTGGAGCAGGTGGGGCAGGTGGCGCGATAAGAACGTGATGATATGATAAGTGATGATAAAAATATAGTGATATCATAAATATAAGTGACACAAGATGATGCTGATGATGCAAATAAGTGAGTCATGACATATTATATGATGATAAAATATATGATGATGTATGCTTATCACAAGTATTACAAGTGATGATGTGCCATATGATGAGTGGGGGAGGTGGAGGAGGTAAGGTGAGGCAGGTGGAGCAGGTGGAGCAGGTGGAGCAGGTGGAGAGGTGCAGGTGGAGCAGGTGGAGGAGGTGGGGCAGGTGGGGCAGGTGCAGGTGGATCAGGTGCAGGCGGCTCCTACCTGCAGGATCTGCCTGACGATGAGGCGCCTGAGGCAGCTCGCGTCTCTGCAGCCCGCCCGCGAGGAACACAGGTTGGCGGCCTCGCCTGCTCCCAGTGTATAGCCAGAGGTATCAGAGTCAGCCATGTCCACTGGTGGAAGAGACCCGCCAGCGTGACGCTATCAGGGTCCAGACCGAAATGTCCCGCCCAGAGAGAGACGCAGGTGACCGAGTCCAGTAACACAAATCAAATATCAGAGGAATATAAAAGATAACGAGCTCAGTGCAAACAGGAAGTGCAGCTCGTGCAAAGAGGTCATGTGACCTCTATGTATTTAAGAGTTAAATGCGAACACAGAGCCGAGGTGCCCGGGTCTGTTTCTGCTGCGCAGCAGTTTCATTTCGGTGGTGCTTCCTGTTTTCATGTTAAATGCTGATGTGCAGAGACTCTGCAGCGGTCGGGTCGCTGCTGAGGAGCAGGACGTGGCGCTGATGTCACACCTGAGCTCTGACCCAGTATGGTGACTCTGCCCGGTCCGCCTCCGAACACGTGGATGTTCCTCTGGACCCACTTCAGAGCTGCGATCTGGTCCATGAAGCCATAGTTCCCTGTGGAGGAGAGGGATCGAATAGCAACCTGAGCCTGTTTTGATGGGCTCAACTCCTGTGTCCCATTTTCCCCCGTGAACAAAACCAGTCGCCGCGGCGCTGCGGCGCTCCGGCAGCCTGAACTAAATTTAACCGTTTTCAAGCTGAGGGACGAGGAAGTGGGCCAGCGAATCAGGAGGATTCAAAATTAGACGAGTGAGTGCGAGAGAAGCTGCTCCTGGAGGATGAAAGAGGGACTCGTGCCCTGCCTTCACGCCATCACGCCACCACGTCACGGGAGGCGCTCTCATTTAACGGGTCACTTCACATCATGTCACAGCGGCGCCGTTTGGTTTATGTAACATAAACGACAACGTGCTCATTTGTGTCCCGCAGCGTGCAAAGGCGTCTGTCCGGCTCACATTAAGCATTCACATCACGGAGACACGAGAGACGTCGACCATGGCGCAGAGCTCGGGGTCAGACGCCAGGAGACCAGCAGCAGCTGAACCTGTGGCGAACTCCTGATCCTGGTCCCAGCCTAAACCAGAGAACTGCTGATCAGGCTGATCCCAGAGTCTGCAACTCCATAGACCTGGAGCTGTCTGTGCAGTTTGTGCACCGGAATCACGCGCTGGCCTTGTGCAGGCAGGAAGTGATGTAACGCGTCTGCTGACTGACCTGACGTGTTCTTCGGGGAACCTTCTCTCAGGACCTCCAGGGCCAGGAAGCCGAAGGCGTTGAGTCTGTAGTTGAAGCTGACGTAAACCAACCCCGTGCTGGCGGCGAGCTCCTCTGTGGGCGAGTAGGCCTGCTCTTCGGCCCGCTGAGCATGTGCAGGAAACCCCTCAGGATCCAGACGACGACAGGCAGCCTGGCGCCCGGGTTGCAGCGTAACCACACGCTGATGAACAGGCAGTCCTCCTGGCCCATCACCTTCTCGGAAGCTCGACAGCTGGCGCACTCTGAGGGCACACGCTATGAAGCGCGATGCCGCCAGCTCGCTTTCAGCAGCAGTTCGGGCCGAGGCCCAACGAGGTCGGCAACGGGTGGAGCGGCGACGGCATGCTCCTTAGTTAGTAGGCCCCATTCTTCTGCAAGAGAAGAACCAAAGCTTAATGAAACAGAAACATCAACCTGCAGCTGCCTGAAGCCTGCTGCTCTCAGACCAGCTCCTCCGGGTTGTCACAGTCTCCTCCACCCTCTGCTGTCTCCACTCGACTGGGTTAAACTGATTCCAGCTCAGATTTAAAAAGTTTCCAAACTCCTGCAGGACAGCTCAGCTTACTGCCTGAAACACTGTTCACTGAAAACTGTCCATATGCACTAATGCACCAATCATCCAACTTCATATCCTCTTGCTCACATCCAGACGCTGCTGGTTCTGCATTAAACTGTTTAAATTGTTTTGCCGTCACGCTGCAGCGTTCCTGTTATTTCAGTCTTTGCATGAATGTGTTTGCACATATTCACATCATAATAAAGACTTTTCTAATGGTGCATAATGATGCATAAACATATAAATATCACAGTTTAAACCAGAACAGACGTGTTCACTGATCATCTTTGCATATTTAATATCCTGAAAAGTGGATTATTGACTGGATCAGCTGCTGCTGCAGAGGTCTGATGTTTCCGCATCATCTGTGCTAAACCTGCTAATTGAGGAGCCTTCCACAGATGTCACAGCCAACGCTGCAGCTCAGCACGTCTCAGACACAATCAGACAGTCAGGCGGCTTAAAACCAGGAAGTGGAGCTGAGGCCGTTTAAACTTTTGATAAAAACCAGTGAAATGTGCTTGTTTCTGAACGTTGATGTTTCTCTGACAGAAAAGTCTTTTAAACCTTATTTTGGGTCAAATCACCAAAGTTTCCGCGACATTTATTCACAGCCGCTTTTTACACACAGCTTATATTCAGCATCAGTGAAAGTTCAGAGTCTGTCCATGTTCATTCAGACAGTCTGGTCTCAGCCTGACTGAGGTTTCCAACATGCTGCTGAGCGCTGAAACTGGCCTGTGAGCAGTTTCCATCACTGACACTGAATTTGGATAAATACCAGATAAAACCTGGAACTGTCCCTTAAAGTGTAAACTGTGTGTGTGTGTATCAGACGCGACATGCTCAGCTGGGCGCGAGACACCTGACCTCTGGGCGCCTGGACTCACGTGGTCTTCCCCTGAACTCTCCGCAGTGTGTCGGCCCACACGCCCCGCGGCAGCGCCTGGGGCCACGAGTCTAGGTAGGTGGTGGCGAGGCAGAGAGCTTAGCACGCTTGAGGCAGATGAGGGCGATGCAGCGCCTGGAGAGCACCAGCAGCGGTTGATGTAGTGTCGTGACGGACGCATCAAGACTTCCTCGCCCCTCCTCCTAATTAGGTACTGCACTGGTCCTCTCCGACTAACGATCCTCATCTTCACTTGAGACAGAAGACCGGGAGTTCACCTGAGACCAGATCATGGCTCAACCGAACTGGGTCTACTTTATATTTCAGCTACTGCTACTCAACGACACTGTATGACGCTCACGTCACTTGCAGATTCACCATATAAAAACCTGTACGACACAAAGAGTCACGGAAAATGAAAATATTGATTTAATGTTGTTGTAGTAATAATTAATAATAATAAATAATAATTAGCACTTTGAATACTGTCACTACATCTGTTACATCAGAACCAGGTTTAGCCTGTCCAAACACGGAACATTACCCCGCTTTGTTTGTTTCTCTCAATGTATACACAAACTGACAAACAACAACTAAGAACAAACAAATAAAGCGCGTGAACGCAGGTTTGTCTGCGTGAAAAGGAAAAATGTCCAACTATAGAAATAAAAACTCTTCATTTAGCTCAAACATCTCTGCAGCAAACACGAGATGTGTCACACTGTCAGAGTATATTGTACTTGTTTTTACTGAGTAATTTGTTTTACTGGAGTACTGTTATTTGTTTTACTGTTACTTGTTTTACTGAGTAATTTAGTTTTACTGAGTAATTGTGTCACTGAGTACTGTTACTCTGTTTTACTGAGTACTCTGTTTTACTGAGTACTGTGTTTTACTGAGTACTCTGTTTTACTGAGTACTGTGTTTTACTGAGTACCGTTACTCTGTTTTACTGAGTACTTGTTTTACTGAGTACTGTGTTTACTGAGTACTCTGTTTTACTGAGTAATGCTATTTCTGTTTTACTGGAGTAATTTGTTTTGATTGAGTAATTGTTACTTGTTTTTACTGAGTACTTGGTTTTACTGAGTACTGCTATTTGTTTTACTGAGTACTGTTATTTGTTTTACTGAGTACTCTGTTTACTGAGTAATTGCGTTTTACTGAGTACCGAGCCATTTGTTTTACTGAGTACTCTGTTTTACTGGAGTACTGTGTTTTACTGAGTAATTTCTTAGTTTTACTGAGTACTGTCATTTCATTTACTGAGTACTCTGTTTTACTGAGTACTGTAGTTTTACTGAGCACTCTGTTTTACTGAGTACTGCCATTTGTTTTACCGAGCACTCTTGGTTTTACTGAGTACCGTTACTCTGTTTTACTGAGCACTCTGGTTTTACTGAGTACTGTGTTTTTACTGTTACTCTGGTTTACTGTTACTTGTTTACTGAGTAACTGCTATTTCTGTTTACTCGAGTACCGTTACTCTGTTTTACTGAGTACGTGTTTTTACGAGTACTCTGTTTTACTGAGTACCGTTACTCTGTTTTACTGAGTACTCTGTTTTACTGAGTACTGTGTTGTACTGAGTACTCTGTTTTACTGAGTACCGTTACTCTGTTTTACTGAGTACTCTGTTTTACTGAGTACTGTGGTTTTACTGAGTACTCTGTTTTACTGAGTACTGTTACTTGTTCTTTTACTGAGTACTCTGTTTTACTGAGTACTGTGTTTTACTGAGTTCTGTTTTACTGAGTACCGTTACTCTGTTTTACTGAGTACTCTGTTTTACTGAGTACTGTGTTTTACTGAGTACTCTGTTTTACTGAGTACCGTTACTCTGTTTTACTGAGTACTTTGTTTAATTGAGTACTGTTACTCTGTTTTACTGAGTACTCTTGTTTACTGGAGTACTGTAAGCATTGTTACTTGTTTTACTGTTATTCTGTTTTACTGAGTACCGTTACTCTGTTTTACTGAGTACTGTTACTCTGTTTTACTGAGTACTGTGTTTTACTGAGTACTCTGTTTTACTGAGTACTGCTAATTTTAGTAGCCTTTACTGAGTACTCTGTTTTACTGGAGTTCGTGTTGTACTGAGTAATTTGTTTACTGAGTACTGTTATTTGTTTTACTGGAGTACTCTGTTTTACTGAGTACTGTTACTCTAGTTTTACTGAGTACTCTGTTTTACTGAGTACTGTGTTTTACTGAGTACTCTGTTTTACTGAGTACCGTTACTCTGTTTTACTGAGTACCTTGCCTTTTACTGAGCACTGTGCTCTTTACTGGAGCATACTCTGTTTTACTGAGTACTGTTACTCTGTTACTTTACAGACTTTAATTACATTTTAACTGAGGTGCATTTCCTTCATTTAAACTCAGGCTCGGCCCTTTCACACTTTCAGGGCTGTTATTTTGTTTACCCGACGCTCGCGCACGCTGGCGCGCACCTCAGAGGAAGCAGTGAGGAACAATAAGCGGACATAACGGACAATAACGGGAGGAGAACGCGTTCTCCGCGTGACCGCGCAACGCGGGTAAATCCTGTAACACTCGGGCAAATGTTCCCGAGCCGTCCGCGCGTCAGACGGAGTGGGAACACGCCACAGACCGGACTCCAGGCACAGAAACACGGGTTCTAACTGCGGAGATGAGCAGCGGTGTCACACACTTCGCTGCAGCTCACACTAAACTTCCCCTGACCGATCCGTCTCCGCCGCGGCTCCTCATTCAGCTGCGCAGCGCATGAAAAGCAGAGAAACCCAGGACTCACCATGTCCCGCACACTCACCGCACACATGAAGAAGTTCACTAAACTCAAGTTTGACGCATTTAGTTCTTCACTGGGCGGAGCGCGCATGCCCCATAACCCTTATCAGCGATGTAACAGTTAAAGGGACAGTGCACTCAACTGTCAACGCAGAAACAAAGCACCAGCAACTAAAAGTAAAAGTACTCAGTCAGGTGTAATCAGAGTATTTAGATTAAAAGTAGTGTCTGCAGTGAAGTGGAGCACAGAACTGTCTTACAGCTGATCCAGAGTCAGTTTATCAAGCTGCTGACACACAGAAATGTGTCTTACAGCTGATCCAGAGTCAGTTTATCAAGCTGCTGACACACAGAAATGTGTCTTACAGCTGATCCAGAGTCAGTTTATCAAGCTGCTGACAACACTGACACATGCTCAGAGAGGAGGCGGTGACACCACAGACAGGAAGTGAAGCCACAGAGCTGATCTGGATTCAGAGTCTCTGAGTCTGAGTCTGAGGAAACACCTGAGATCATGGAGGAACACAGATCTACAACACGTAGAACATGACTCAACGATAAACACTGATAATGACTGTTTTTATTAAATCCGCCTGCTGATTGGCTGATTGATTAGCTGATTGTCTGATTGATTGATTGATTGATTGATTGGCTGATTGATTGATTGGCTGATTGATTGATTGATTGATTGATTGATTAGCTGATTGTCTGATTGTCTGATTGATTGATTGATTGATTGATTGATTGGCTGATTGATTGATTGGCTGATTGACGGCCTCTTCAGTTGAAACTTTATTGAACTTTGTCATCGTCTCGTTTCAGGCAGCAACACGGACTCAGCTCAGTCTGTTTTGTGGCAGGTCGCGCTGGTTTCACGTCTCATTGACCCTCACAGAGGCGAAGTCTCACCTGGCTCGTTGCTCAATTACCCGCCTTCGGCCTGTTGTTCGCCGCAGTCGATGAGCCGCATCCATAATGAGCCTGGAAGCCGCTCTGTCACCAGCGGCCCTACACAAACCACATTAGTCGAATCGATGCGGATCGATCGGCTGCGCAGTCACAGTTAAATGTTTTTACTACCATTGACTGAGGGTCCTGCAGGACCGGGTTCCTGCCCGGTCAGCCGTTTTACTCCAGTGAGAAAAGAAGCAGTGATGTAAACATTTTAACCACAGACGAGGAAAAAGTCTCTCAGATGAGCGGCTGATCTCCCGCCTCTGTGGTTTCAGAGCTTTTATGGACGTTCTCCAATTAAAAGAGTTAAAAGAACTTCCTGTTAAAGCGCTAAAGGTTTGTTAGCACATGATCTTTGTCTTCAGATGGGAACAGCAGCTGATCGCAGCTTTATAATGTAAGAACTTAAGTGTTTAAAGTCTTTAGGTCTTTACAAAACCAAAAACACAAGAGGAGGATGAAACAGGGGGGGGCTTTTTCTGCCTTTGTATTATTGTTACTGCACGTTTCACTTTTCACTTTTTATTTTATACTTTTTATTACATTTTGCGTGTCATGTTTACTCCACATTTTAAAGTACATTGTATGCTTATTTATTTATTTAAACCCCGTCCTGTGTTTTACGTGCCTTGGCCACCGGACAGTATTAACTTGGCCACACTAACAATATAATGTTAATATAATGACATCATTTGACGAGGTGAAAGGTCATGTTGTGACAAACCAAACTGTGATGGCGACGTGTTCGGACAACAGGAAGTGGCTGCAGGTACAGGCTGTGACCGCCTCCATGTGTCTGTGTCATCGGAGTCTGTTTGTCATGTGATGAACATGTGACACACAGCGTCAACCAATGGGAAGGAAAGTCTGCCAAACTGTCTGAAAACATGAGGACTGAAGCTAAAAGTGAGCAAATCTGGACTAAAACTAAACTAAACGACTCTGAAACTGACGAAAGGACCGACTCTAGATCCAAAAGTCTAAACTGACACTGACACAGACGCTGCACCTGTGGCAGGTGAGTCAGCGCTGGGTCACCTGCAGCATCAAACATCCTTCAGTTCAGCTACTTCCTGTTTTTACTGAAGCTTTTCCCGTGTTGTGACCTGACTGTCTTTACTTCCTGTCTTCAGTCTTTTCCTGCCTGTTTCCTGTCTCACCTGTGTCAGGTGTGTTAATTAGCTCTTCCTGCCTCTCGTTAGCCTCTCTCTGTCTTCATCCTCCTGTTGCCTCGTGTCTTTTGGGGCGTTTGGCATTTGGGATGCTATAGTGTGGATTTACACTCACCTGTCTGATCATCAGGTAAGTTTGAACTTCACACCAGTCACATCCTGACACGCAGCCATCGATTGATCAGCTGTTAGCAGCACAGAGCTAAGGTTAGCGAGCTAGCAGCAGCATGCTGCGTTCTCCTTTTCCTACACTGTTTGTTTAGCAGCAGCACTTCCTGTCACAGTTTGATGAGGCAGGAAGTGACAAAGAGTCCGATTGGTTTCAGTTCAGCCTCAGATGGATCAATCAACATGGATCCACAGTTTGGTTTCCTGTCCAGAGTCACACTGTGGCTTATGAATGACAGCTGACTGTGTGTGTGTGTGTGTCTGTGTGTGTGTGTGTCTGTGTGTGTGTGTGTGTGTGTGTGTGTGTGTGTCTGTGTGTGTGTGTGTGTGTCTTAAATATCTTTTATTTGTGTAAACGTCGGTTTCTTCAGTGTTTAATCTTTGGTCGTCCCTCGCTCAGTCATGACAGAGAGGTGTGCGTTAAGGTTGGGAGGAGGCGGAGCCACTGTGACATCACCCAGAGGTTCCTGCAGAGCTGGCAGATAGCTGTCAGTCAAAGAAGCCCCGCCCCTTCATTCTGCATAACTTTAGGTGTTAATCTGATTTAAAGGAGTGAGTTCTATATAAATTCAGCCCGTACAGTCGTCATGAACGGGGAAACTAGCTACAGCAGGGGTCACCAACGCGGTGCCCACAGGCACCAGGTTGCCTGCAGCGATCACGTGAGTCGCCCGCCAGCCTGTTCTAAAAATAGCACTTGCCCAGGGGTCGCCAACACGTCGCCCAGTATCTCGCCAAGGGGTCAATAATATAATGACACAACTTTGATTTGTCACTTGCTAAATTTCCATCCAATCAAAATTATAGGTGCCCCGCCCCCTGCCCGCGATGAAACGATTGTTTGTCAACTAGCTGTCAATCAAACATTTGCGCTATGCTGCTGTCAGACAGGGAGGGTGTGTGCGCTGTCTGCGGATGCGGTCAGACAGCGGGAGTCGGGCCTGAACAGGCGCTTCTGGTTTTCACTCCAGTGTGATGAGTCTGTGGCCTCCAGTGATACAGCACTGTTTTCATACGGATGCTGTTTGCACAAATGAACATGCAGGTGTATGTTATTTGGTTTTTTGATACAGTATTCTATTTAATAATTTTTTAGATAGAACATAGAAATAGAATACAAGATGCACATGCTTATGAATTTAAGTTATTATACATAATATGCGTTCTGAATATGCAAAACAAGCATATTCACTTGTTCTATATGGAAATTAGCTATGTGAATAAATGTTACTAAACATGAGGCTCTCCGGCACTTTCACTGTGTAAAAGTAGCTCACAGAAGATAAAAGGTTGGAGACCCCTGAGCTGCAGAGACCAAACCGTTGTTTGTACCAGGCTGTAAACATGTTTACTGCTGCATTTTAACATGGGGGGTCTATGGGGACTGACTCGCTGCTGGAGCCTCTAGTGGACGCTCAGGGAGCTGCAGCTCTGACGCTGCAGCTCCCTGAGCAGGGTTCAGCCCCGGAGGTTGTTGGACGTGAACGTCGCTGAAGGACTCAGCATCCTCAAGTGGAACACAGACAGCATGGAGGAGTTTTTGAGTGAGAAATTAGACCGGATATAAAAGCAAGAATCAAACTTTAACTTATTTCAGGGGTCTGTTCACCTGAACTACGTGACTCAGGGTCCTGGAGGAGAACAGTGAATACTTATTGATGAATTAAAGTTTAGAGTTCAGGACTTTTCCCTTCAACACAGTTTATTTAAATTATATTATTATTATTTTTACAAATCCAAACGCTTCTCTTGTCGTTTCCTCTCTTTGCTTCTTTTCATGCATCTCTCCTCTCGGGTTGTGTTAGAGGCAAACAGAAGATGGAAGTGAACGAACTGTTGATGCAATTAAGTGAGACGTTTCCTCTGAGGGCTCGATTCACGGCTGCCAATGAGACGCTGCCAGGCCCAAAACAACAACAAAAACACTTTGTGTGTCACAATGAGAACACGCATGTAGTTTGACTGACAGGTGGACGTGTGTGTGTGTGTGTGTGTGTGACAGCAGAGATGAAGACCTAAATAAAGATGAACTAAAGGAACTTTTCTCAAACCTCTGATGCAAACCACTGAAACTGCTGCAGAGTCGACCAAACAAACCAAAGCGCCGCCGCGCCGCCGACAACAAAGTCTTTCTATTCTTGTCTCCTGACGTGCGAGAGACTGAAAGCTAAAACACGACAGAACCATCACACTCATTACGTTCACTGCAGAACCAAAGCTGTCTTTACAGCAGCTGCACTGAGGTGAGACAGGACGGCAAGCCGCCAGGGAGACGAGACGATGCGACAGTCAGCGACACGGTACAAGCTGCGAGCTGCCGCTGCATGGCTTAAACATGGAGCACAGTCGCTGTCTGTAATTAATGATTTTAATAGACAGACAGAGGCACGTGCAGAGGTCCAGTTTAACAAAGAACAGAACTCGCTCATGCTGCATGTGTGTCGTCTGCAGGCGGGTGGAGGTCAGCGCGGTCAGATCAATGCATGTCCAGGACTGAAGTTTATGTCCAGTGGGTGCAGACGTCCTCATTGGTCCAAACATCCGCTCCTCTCCTCACTGGCAGATAAAAAAACATAATTTTTGCTCAAAATGTTTGAATTTCGAACATTTTCAACCTGATTTCACCACATTTTTGTGTCTAAATCACTGATTTGGACAGAATTCATTTAATGCATCCGGCACAGGGCAAGGACGCAGCAGCTGCGAAACACATCAGAGTTTCACCATCAGACTGTCTGTGACGCCAACACAGTTATTCTGTGTGTCCCTCACGTTAGAAAGTCAGATTTGCTTTTGTTTAACCAGAAACAGCCTTTCATAGCCACCAGACTCCAGTCAGAATTACAGTAATTTTACTACACAGATCATCGGAAAACCATCTTCTAAAATAAAACTCACCAAAACCAGGTTGGTTGGTCGGGTTTGATGGAAATAAAGCTTAAACTCAGAGTTAAATGTGGAAACACTCGGTCTAGATGCTGCCTCTCACTCTGTCTTATGCATTTCAGTGACTTTACACGTTGCTCAGCTTATGGAAGAAGAATTCAGCCTCATCTGAAGCTTGGATAGTAAATCAGTTCATTTGTTTGTTTTGGAATTAATTAAATCTGCAACGTGTGTGTTTGCAAACCTCTGCACCCTCATGTCACTGCTGTGTCTGCAGTAAAGATGATGTGGCTGCAGACTGGCTGCGGTCTGACGGGCCCTTCAGATAAACGACACAAAGCGATGCTCGCCCTCGTCGCGCTCCCAAACAAACCTGTCGTCAGGCTAAACACCGGGGACGCTCTGGCATTTGCTCTCCTGGCTGAGAGACGACTGTGTTTTATTGTTTGGAGCAGAGACGTGTTTGCTGGAGGCTTTGTTTAGCATTTGAACGCCACGGGGCAGCGGTGCTCTGTTCCAAAACAAAGCCCGACACAGAGAGCGGACTGTGAAGGCCAGAACGCTCAGCGACCAGCAAGGTCATCAGCAGCGCTGTCAGAGTGTTACACAGCTCTGTGCTGCAGGATCATAACAAGTCTTATCTATTAACTCTAACTCTCAGCATGGGGGTCAGGGTGTGTGTGTGTGTGTGTGCGTGTGTGTGTGGGGGGGGTTACCGGGGGAGCACAGCTGCTGCTCTGTGTGTCTGCAGCCAGCTGATCTAGAAGTGTGTGTGGCGTGGCCCAGGGGTGCACAGCGGTGCTGCGTGGCGCCCAGACGTCAGGGATGCAGCGGGACGATGATGATTCTGTTTCTCTTCTCAGACACGTTCACAGCTTTGACCCCTGTCACAGCCCGTCCTGTGTCTCTGTGCCTCTGCTATTCTGTGGAAACCTCTGGGCGCAAAGTTCCTGAAAGCATAAAACCAGCGAGATGATCCCGCCATCTCTGAGCTCTGCTTTGAGGTTTTTGCTGACTCAGCTCGCATAGGGAGACTCTGACTGTTCCTGCGCCGCAGTTCAGCCTCTGGAGACACCGACTGACGCATGTTTACATGTCTCCGGGAACAACAGCAGCGTCAAGATGCAGCTGTGCAGCGTTTCAGGTGTGAAGTCAGGAGGTTTTTATTGTTTTAAGATGAATGGAGAGAAGCATGAGACTGCATCTTTAGTATATTGTGTCATTACAAACAGGAAAGGGCGGAGCTTGTGAACAGGAAGTTGTTTTACTGTAATGCAATGAGTGAGGGTTAGAAGAAGAGGAGAGATGCAGCAAAATACCATACGGAGAGTAAAAGTAGTGTTTGCAGTCAGATGTAATCAGAGTATGTAGAGTAAAAGTAGCGTTTGCTGTTTTGTCTGTTTCCTGTTTTATTTTGTGTTTCCTCTGAGTGAACCCACTTCCTGTCCGTACTTCCTGTTCTCTCAGTCACCTGCTGTCTTGTCAGCTCCTCCTCCTCCACCTATCCAGGTGTGTTTGTCTTGTTAGCTCGTCTCTTTGCTCCCGATCAGCTCATCTTCAAACGTTGTACTTCCTGTTGCAGCGTGTTCCCCGGTGTTCTCCGGTGTTCTCCGGTGTTCCCCAGTGTTCCCCGGTGTTCCCCGGTGTACCCTGGTGTTCCCCGGTGTTCTCTGGTGTTTCCTGTTCCTGGATCCATGTTTTCCCTGAACTCTGCCTGGTTTATCGACTTCTGATCAGTTTTCCTTTCTTGAACTGTTTCCTGGTTTTGACACACCTGGTCTGACCTTCTGTGAGCACTTCCTGTTCACTTCCGAGTACGCCCAGTCTCTGCATCTGGGTCCAGCTGTTTCCTGTGAACAAGAAAACAGGAAACAACCAAAACAGAGACTCAAATCGAGGAAGAGCTGGACCTTTGGGAACTTCTGCAAAGTTTCATTTAAAACAAAACTTTTATTTTACGAAAAGTAAAGTGTTTATGTCCCTGGATCTGCAGATTAAAGTGTCCGTCCACTGCAGACGCACTGAAAACAGTTATTTATGTTTAGTGTTATTTTAAATGTGCTGATTGGCTCCCAGACACAGCGGATGTCATGTGACGTCAGTGTGTGGCGCTGTTTCTGCGCATGTTGCTCTAATCTGTGAGTTTGGACTATTTTTAATTATTTTAACTTGATTTCTGAGAAATAACATTTTCCCTTAATACACCTGCACAGTGACCGATCCTTACTATTACCCATCAGCCTCAGCTGCCGTTGCTATGGAGATTTGGCCATATATAGCATGAATCAGAGCTTTTAATCATGCAGAGCGATTTCAGAATAATGATTATAAAACACCAGAGAAATGAAATAATTAAGTGAAAATACTCAAAACTGTAGCGTATTTGAGTACAGCCGAGTAACTTTACTCACTGTAGTTACTTTCCACCAGTTTGAGGTCACAGTCTTTTATTTTGAAAGAGTAAAACTTCCGCTTGTCGTCGGTTGATGATGATGATTTATTTTGAAAGTCTGAAACGGAAGCGGTCTCTCACCGTGTGTGTGTGTGTGTGTGTGTGTGTGTGTGTGTGTGTGTGTGTGTTGACAGCGTGTGTGTTGACAGTGTGGAGCTCCCGCGGTCGGACCTCAGAGCGCTCCCAGCCCGCGGTGTGTGATCCCGGGTCGGCTGATCCGTCGGAACCGGAACCGGAGGTGAGTTCATCGGATGATTGATTTCATATCGGAGCCGATTATTGATGAACAGAGTCAGATATGATCACGTGCACTGTCAGACTTCCTGGACTCCGCCAAAATAAAGTGGATAACTGAGATAATTAGTGATGACGTAGCAGCGCGGCATCAGCTGATCAGCGTCACGTTAATATACTGTATAGTTAAACTCTTTATATTATCTATTTATTATTTAACCATAGTTAAATAGGGTTAAACTCCTGTATCAATATCTCAGTTGCACAGCAGCCAAGGGTCGAAGCAGCATCAACGCGCTGAGTGGAGCTCAGGCTAATCCAAGGCCCTTATCTGGAAAGCACTCTTAATGATGTGTGTGTGTGTGTGTGTGTTCAGATGTTTTCGTTTAAATTAGGATGAAACAGTAAAACAGAAGCCTGTTCAACAGTCTGCACGCTGCGCAGACCCGTTGTCCTGCAGCCGTCCTGCAGCCGTCCTCCAGGCGCCCTCCAGGCGCCCTCGCTCCAGGCTCCTCCCACCTGCACCTGTTCAGTGTGACGTGTGACAGACTGAAGGCGCTCAGAGCAGCGTCGGGCTGCAGGACATTGATTCTCTGAGTCTCTGAGCTCCGCAGCATCATTGTCCTCGTGCACGTCGCCCCAGACCCACCTCCCTCTGCTGTCCTGTGGACCAGGACCCTGCCTCCCCCCAGGATGAAGGTGATCACTCTGGTCTGATTAGCAGCGACTCTTCCCTCTGAGGGGGGCGAGTGGAGCCAGACCCCCCCCCCCCGCCGGGGTCACGCTCTCCGCTGCTGATAGTGAAGATGACTCATCTGATCACTCGGTTCCACGTCTCTGTAGACTGCAGCGTCCAACAATGACCCCCCTTCATACAAAACCAGACTCAACTGGACGTGCTCAGCATCTTTATGCACCTGCCGCAGTGCATGATGGGATTGATGACAGCTGCTGGGTTGTACCTTTCAGTCCACCTGTGTTTCATGTTCCTCTGCACAGACGATGCACATTCACACGCAACTTACAGTGCAAATAGCTTCAGGTGTTGTCGTCATGCAGAGGGAATGGTGGAGACGGTGTCGTCTTCTTCTTTTTCTTCTTCTTTGGTGTTATTATTGTTTGGGAACATGACGAGGAACCGTTCAGACCGAACACTGCTGCAGAGTTTTGTTGGTTTTCATATGTTTTCATGGTTCTGTTGAAGAGTCGAATCTTCTCATGTTCAGTCAGAATCAAACATCATATTCGGTCCAACCTCTCCTGCACGTCAATGTTTGCAGGTCAGCTGAGCCAGCTCGCTCCTCCCTGTGCTTCGGTTACACCTGCCGGTTAGTTTGTATACACATTGAGCAACATCTCATCTCTCGCTGTTCTGTAATGAAGTGATGCGCTAACGAGCTTCAGTTTGAACAGAAGAGCATCTGCTGCGGCGGCTGCAGAGCTTTGCTCTCCAGGAAACAAACAGCAGAAGGTGGAGGTGTGAGAGCTCTGCAGCGAATCCACCATTTAATGAAAAACTTGAGTGTTTTGGGCGTTTTCCCCACAGACAGTCGGTTTGTCAATGACTCATGGAAAGCCATTTGTTTTATAAATGTTCCAGCTGCAAGTGTGTGTGTGTGTGTGTGTGTGTGTGTGTGTGTGTGTGTGTGTGTGTGTGTGTGTGATGCAGATGAATTCTTTAATAACTGCACGCGTCAGAATAAGAAGTGATGGTTTTATTCTGCTGATGGATCAACCAACACCAGAACCGACCCACAGGAAGCTGCATCTTCCCTCTGACCTCTCAAGTCCCAGTTCACACACACACACACACACACACACACACACACACACACACACACTTTCTCCTGTTCAGTCTTCTATCACTTCATCTCTGCGCTCCCGGTGGAGTTGAGTGGGCAGATTTTCTCATCTCCATCTTTCCTCCCTGTGGAGGAGGCTGGAGCACAGACTGTATAAAGCAGCAGATCTCAGGGCTGCACATCAATCTGTGATGTTGCAGAAGCTTTAATCTATAAAAAAAGGTTTGTCGTTAACTTCGCTGCTGCAGCCGCAGCTCGCATGTTTGCTGAATCCAGCAGATCTGATGTGGCGTTCACTGACGCCTGTTTCCCAGTGGGACAAACAGCCGAGCCAATCAATTTTGGAAAAGCACCTCTGTTATTTCCAAAGCGGCTCGTCACGTCACCATGGCAACCAAAGATAATGACGCTGGAGCTAATGTTGCTCATATTTTAATATCTTGAATTATGCACCTCCTCACCAGCAGAGGACAAACACAGTTTCAGCTCCACGGCGTTGACGATCCGGCCTGAACCACTAAAAGATATTTATATTAGTTATTATATTTGTAAAGTGACTGTCTAACACACTGTACATCAGAAAGCTGTGCAGACAGCACACAGCACACAGGTTACTGTGCAGCACCGGGCAGTCTAACATGCATCACATTATATCAACAACTTATCGGATAAAACCACTAAATTAAACATTTTCATTCAACTTTACAGTATTTGGAATTTACAGTGTCATTGAACACACCATTAATGCATTTTAAGTATTTGTATTGTGTTACTGACTATTTGAAAATACAGCTGCCTACATTACCCACAGTGCAACAGGGCTGCACACAGCCGGGTTGTTGTTATGCTAGTAGCGGCTAATGTAGCCTGCAGCAGAGATAAGGAGCAGCTCCAGCGCGTCGCCTTCAATCAACGCTGACTCCAGTGACATCACTGACTCCATCACTTCAGGACATGTATCTTCACAGCTCGGTTAAGCTTCCCTCTCACAGCTCTACGATGGTTACGCTGATATTTTGTTTAGTGTTTTTTATAATTGAGACGGATTTATGTTAAATTATTTTAATGTTTATGATTTATGGAAAATCCATTTTAAAGAAGGCGTAGATGTTTTTAAGTTTAATTCATGCTGATGATTTAAATAATAAGGACTCCATCAGCGCTCAGACTGATCCACTGTCACGACCGAACAGACTCTCTGCAGCTCATGAGCCGAATGCTAAAGTTTGGTTTCAGCACTTTCAGTATGAGGAGTTTAAGGGCAACAGTGCAGCTCAGGGACAATAAGGAATGGCCGCCGTGCCTGCAACACATCCACAGGTGGTGCTGCGTTCACTGTCCTGTCCTGCTGAAGGACGGTTCAGCAGTTAGTTTGAAACCTCGATCCTCAGGGAGGCTGCAGGACGATCTCACTGCTGCTTTACCCTGCTTCCATATGCTTCACACACACTCACACACACTCACACACTCACATCATATCTCTGAACAAGCCTCTCTGCGCAGCCACCAGATGCGTTAATGTCTTCGGTCCTCACGGATCCTCTCCTCCTCCTCAAACGGCTTCTCCGCAGCCTGCGAGCAGATTCCCGGTGACGCCCGGTCCCCTCGGGGCTTGGCTGATTGGCAGGGTGCTTAATTGCGACCACCTCTTTGTGAATAATAGATGCTCATCTCGCTAAGTGGAGTGATTAAATATTAAGAGGGCAGGAACATGCCACGCAAGTCTATTTTTTGCTCGGTACATGACCGGGAAACAAACTGGGGGAGGAAATCAGAGGAGCGCCTGGGTTCAGCGGGGGGCTGCTGCTTCTGTGCAGCCTGTCACGTAGCTCACTCGTCTCGCGCAGGAAGTCCCCGCAGGAAAACTCTTCCTCTGTCTTTATCTCGGCAAAGAACGGCGTCCTCCCTCAGCTCTCGGTGACAAAACTCTGGGTGAAGCTGCCTCATCCGGGAAACTGACAGGAAGTAAAGACAAAGATGCGTCAGGCAGCAGCAGACCTGAGGCTGCACGCCAGAAGGAACACCTGTGCATCAGTGACCTCATTTCCTGCTGCTCATTAACCTGCGATCGGTATCTGAATCAGGTAAACCGCATGTCGGTGCACAGAGGGGGGCAGCTAAGCTAGCTAGCGTCTCAGCAGGCTCTGCTAAGCTTCATCGTCCCCCATCCTCCCTGTTGCACTAAAGTGGAAAGTAACTGAGTACTTTTACTCAAGTAAAGTACTTTTACAGGTTTTTGTTGAGACACTTTTTATTTTCTGCTTCTGATTCGTTTTGTTTCTTTTCAGATTATTAAAACAAACTTATCAACAGATGAATTATGTTGCGGGATTTGCAGATCTGATTAGAATCGGATAATATGTTTTAATCTAAACTGCGCCGCTCTGACTCTTACTGTGCAGAGTGTTTCTACTCTGCAGCACTAACACTGTGACCTGTCATCACTGCTGTCACATGACCATCACCACGCATGACGTCACCCTGTTCGCATAACATGACTTTTACTGCTGAAAGTAAGATTTTTTTAATTTTGTTTCCTTCTAAAGACTGAAAATATTAAAATGTTGATATTTAATCATCAGCGCTGTCGGACTGCAGCTGACAAACACTGGCACGTTTACAGAGATGTTGATCATTTACAAATAAATAAATAAATAAGTGAGAATAAATAAAATAAAAACACTTTTATGATGAATGAGTCATTTAGATGCAGCGACGGTGTGAAGACACATGATCAGCTCAGGTTATAAAGTCTAATATGATGCTGGGCAGCAGTGCATGGATGTGTGTGTGTGTGTGTGTGTGTGTGTGTGTGTGTGTGTGAACCATTTCCAGGGTAATGAAAGTGTGGAGATTGTTCAGCTCTCACACCTGGTACAGGACAGAAATAGACGCCATAGTGACGACTACGCTGAGTGCATGTGACAGCCGTATTCAAACGAGCCTCCTGTGTGTGTGTGTGTGTGTGTGTGTGTGTGTGTGTTGGTCTATGTAGGCCGCTGCAGCTCTGCCTCCTCCACACAGTGCTGCGACTGTTTCAGTCCAGAAAGGAGCAAAAACATCAGTTTATAATTACACTTTCTTCTCTGCTTGTTTTTATTTATTTATTTGTTTGTTTATTTATTGTCTTGTGTACAGTCATTACAGCCGGGCTCTGTGCTGCGGCAGGTGCTGTAAATGATGTTTTATCTTAATAAAACCAGCAGAGGAGCCTGTTAGAGCGAGCGGCGCTGGACCTGTTATGAGTGTGCCGCCGTGGTTCACATCCATAACGAGGCCTGTTGCGTTAAAACTCTGATGTTAGGGAAGAATAACGCGACGCCGTTTACATTCTCTCCAGCAACGGCAGAGCGGGAGCGTTTTTATTCCTGGGGGGTGATTTTTACAGAAACATGTCTGCGCTCCTCCAGGAGTCAAAGTGAAACATTAGTATGCTGCAGACGGCGGCGGAGACCTTTGTGGTGTTCATACGGGCTCCCATTAGAGCAGGACCTGCAGCGCAGAGAAGAAGAAAGACGCAGCACTCAGCCGAGCAGGCTGCAGCTAAATGACTCGAGTCCGGCTGAACCTCCAACACTTAGCGTCGTGTTGATGGAGATGAAAGGGAGCGCCGTAATAACACTCCATATCCTGAGGGACAAAGGCTCTGTGCGCCGCGCATTTCTGAAGCTGCAGCCTTAAAACTGAAAATTACACATTTCTGCTAAAATTAAGATGAATTTTGATCTTTATCATCTTCATTTCCTCAGGAGCAGAGTTAAATCAGGCATCGGGCTCGTGTGTCGAAGCAGTTTGATGTGTCTCAGTCTGAGTCGTGTTGTCTCTGCAGAGAACACAGGTGGCAACAGGTGTTTCCACTACTGTGAGTTTGCAAGGTCGTTAATTCAACATGCAACTTTATTGAAATGTCATTTACACAACTGTGGTGTAACCACAGAGTCTGTGAAGCTGCAGTTTAACATCAGTAGCTATCTGAACACTTGTCGTTCTTGTCTTCAGAGCTCAGGATATAATAAATTCCATGTTGTCCATAAACTGAACTGGATCTAATGTTTGATCTTTGTCTTTGTGCAGCACGGATGCATCCATGTGCTCGTCATCGCAACCTTCCATCAAACCCGCTGCTGAACAGCTCAGACATGAATTCACTTTGACCTGTTTGGTTTGAGTCGGTCTCTGGTGAACGCCGCGACTGAGCAGAGTGTGTGTGAGTGTGTGTGTGTGTGTGAACACACGGCTGCTGTTTCTTGTCAACAGGTGGGTGTAAACGTCTCAGGATGAATTTATATAGAACTCACTCCTTTAAATCAGATTAACACCTAAAGTTATGCAGAATGAAGGGGCGGGGCTTCTTTGACTGACAGCTATCTGCAGCTGTCTGCCCTGTTTCAGCAACCATGCATCATTTGGCCTCACCGCCGCCCACCTGACACCTCTCTGACCATTGTTTGGATCAGCAGGGAGTTAGGCGACGTCACACGCTGCCAAGATGGCCGACGTCCAGATCCACCACACACCGAGCCTCACCCTCTGGGTGACTTCACACTGGCTCCGCCCACAAGTCTGTGGTATTTACGGCGTGCCACAGACGTAAACGAGGCGCTGAGCTTCTATTCTGCTCATTTTACTTCTTATCCAACCGCCCAATCACAGTGGAGAGGGGGCGGGACAAATAGCATCACGCTCTGTATGCCGACAACATTAAAGCAGAAACTGTTGTTTTTGAAAAACCTCTTTGCTGGACGCTGAAGCTGTGAGAGAAGCTGCTCTGCGTCGTGGATCAGACCTGACGGTTCAGTCCGGCGACGCCCCGGGAAGGCGTCGAGAAGGTGTCGCTCAGACACCTGGAACGACAGGAAGTGAAGTATGCACACATCACAGCAGCTGACACCTTCTAACAAAGAGCCCAAACTGGTGTTGTTGAGTGTTTCTGAGAGCTTCCACTGTTCCTCGTCTCTAATTGAATCCAAGTGTTTTCCTAACAAAGTAAATAATCAAATTAACGATGGTAATTGTCACTGAAAGCCACGCGTCCGTGCTCCGGCCTCTGGGGAAAGCTTTTTGAAGCTGCTTCAGAAGCAGCCCTCGCTGGTCTGTGCTTGCTCTCTAATTCAGTAATTATGTTGAGAGATCACAGGGCTGCTTCATTATAAAGACTCCACAGTGCAACGCTGAAATGGAAAAGGGCTGCAGAGTACTGTGAGATTAAAACTCCTGCTCCACATCTATTATTCTGAAAGGATATCTCACCATTATCTCACCGCGCTTCCCGGCTCGCCTCTGAACAAAGTCTTATCTGCGTAATTGTTCCTAACCTGGGTCATGTTGTCGTTGGTCCACGGCACAGAAGATGCCTTGGTGTCTAATCACAGTCTGTGATTCTGTTGTGTTTGTCCAGACTGGGGTCGTGATTTGTGCAGCACTGGTCGTCATTTCGTGAAGATTTGGAGATTTTACTGTTGATTGAGAACAAGAACCACCTCAGGTATCGATGAATTCCTCAGGAACTGATTAATCAACTATTTGCTTCAGCTTTAAAGCGAATAACAAACAACAAAACAAGCAAAGGTGGAAAGTTTCTGCAAGAACGTTGGAGAATAAAACTCTAACATCCTGACCTTTGGTTCCTGGATCCTGTGTTTAGATGTTTGGAGACGCACCAACACAACCTTCATCATCAACTCTGCAGCTCTGTTTGTGACTTTTAGCCTCTGTGGTGTTCAAGCATCGACGAAGCTCTGATGGACCCACAGGAAACGCTCAGCAGCAAACAGCAGATGGACACTGAGAGAGACGAGCTGTGGACCCAGGAGCATAAAGCAGCAGGTGGAGATCAAACCAGAGCTGAGAGCAGAGGGAAGACGTCCAGTCACACACGCCTCCTGCAGGATGGTTTTGTAAAAAGGCAGTTACCAGCTTCCAGAATCAAACAAACGTAAATGCGACCGTTAGCCTGTTTCTTCTCTCTCTGACAGACACTGCTGAGCTACAGAAGCTTGTTCTCTTTGTGCTGAAACAAAGCTTCACATCTGATAAAGTCCTCCTCCGTCAGGCTGCAGGTCTCTTCAGAGAGCTCCCAGCAGAGCGCCGTGAACCCAGGGGAGCTGCCAAACGTCCTCCTGTGGGAACCAGGAACATGAATTTTAATGTAATTGCTTAACGCTTAACCCCTCCGCTGCAGCGCATCAACAGCGTGAAGCTTGCATTTCATTTTTTGTTGCTCCGGAGGAATGAGATGTGCAGAGAGCTCAGAGAGGAGCCGCGATGTAATTGGGTGATTTACCTCGCTCCCCGGGGAATCCACCCGTTAATCGATGAAATGGCAAAGGCCGCAGAAGGCCGTAAAGACCATCTGCAGGGAGTCATCAATCACGAGCCGCGAGCTGTGAAGCAGTTTTAAGGACATCTGAGACAGAGACAAAGGAAGTGTGGGCTGGACTTTAAAGGTTGATCTCAACAGGGGGTCTCACTCTCCTCCGTCTCTATCACTCACCACAACAACACACAAGAAACGATGATTATCTGCTCAACCTGAGCTGCAGCTGTTAGCAGGTTTGGCTGATTTTGCATTTCCTTTGTCGGAAGTTGTGGATGGAGCCAACAGAACCGCTCTGTCCAAAACGCTGTTGGTGCCAAACAAGGGAAAGGTGGATCTGATTGGTCTGCAGCAGGTCTGGATGTTCATGGGTCTGCAGCAGGTCTGGATTGTCAGTGGTCTGCAGCAGGTCTGGGTGATCAGTGGTCTGTAGCAGGTCTGGGTGGTCAGTGGTCTGCAGCAGGTCTCTGATTGGTCAGCGGTCTGCAGCAGGTCTGGGTGGTCAGTGGTCTGTAGCAGGTCTGGATGGTCAGTGGTCTGCAGCAGATCTCTGATTGGTCAGTGATCTGCAGCAGGTCTCTGATTGGTCAAGACAGGTCCCTTTAATGGGACATGGGGCTTTAGTGTCTTTTAGCATGTTGTCATGAGCTCAGGGCAGGTTTGGGACGCAGTTTGACGGGATTCTCGTCTGCCAGTGAGGTTTCATACAAGCTGCAAATGAGAAATCAGGACACACTCTTTTGAAAACATTAAGAGTCGTATCGTTAGTGACGAGGTGACTTAACGAACCGTAGATTAACCAGAGTCACCCTCTAAGGGACAGACATGAGACACAGACGTCCTTCCCTGTGCCACCCCTCCCGATCCTCTGATTCATCCACAGTTAAAGGTAAACGGAGGTGTGCGGCGGCTCTCGCCCGTGGTTCTGCCTGGGCAGCAGGTTAATTATCTCGGCGGGTTTTTGGAAACAGCTGGTCTGAGTCAGGACCTGCTGTGACACAGAGGGAAAGGAGGAAAGGCCCTCTCCCTGTCTGCCTCTGTGTTGTTCGATCTCTCCTGCAGGATGTTGTCAGTTTGATGGAAGCTGCTGAGGTGTCGCGGGCTTGTGAGTAAAGACTCAAACGCTCTGTAGAGGTTTTGTTTCCTGGCTGCAGCTTCAGGAAGCGAGGGATCGGCGGTACATCCTTGCTGTGAAGGTGAGAGGAGGAGATTTCTGATTTATTGTGACGTTCCTGCACGAAGCTCTGGCTTCTTGTCAGGTGTGTCATCTCTGCTCTGTCACAGTGTTTCAGGTGGGGGACCTCTCCACAGTGCTGCCAGCGGCCCACTGCTCCAGCCTAATGAGCCATCTGGGCTCTGTGATGTACTTTGGCAGCGGAGTCATATGTGTCCTAGCAGGGCTGACACGAGCCTGCACGGCCTCAGACCCAGTAAAAGGCATGCTGGGTGAGACTGTTGATGCAGCCTCTGCACTGCAGCGCTGGTAACGAATGTTTTAAAACCGTGTTGCTTGCAAACACCTGCTGGGAAAGTCGTTTCACCGTCATGTGATCGTTTTCTCCTTTTTGCTCTGAGTCAAACCATCTCACCTGCAGAGCTCCTGGCACTAACTCCTCCGCGCTGCGCTCCTGCTAAGTCTGCAAGGGCTTACATCTGTCCCACTGTCAGATCGTCAGGTGCTCCGGGTCTCTAGTGCAGATATTTTAGGACCTCCATAAGTCTGCATTTCTTCATTTCCTGAGGATATTACCCACAGTTCATTGCACCGTGGTGTTAAACACAGTTATAATCAGAAATGACTCTCACAACCATGAGAAAGAGAGAAGTGTCTGAAGTTTTTGATGAAAAGAGTAAATTGCTTTTCTTTGACCGTGAAGAAGGTCCTGCCATCCTAAATCTGTACTTTCAGGCCATTTGCAGTCAAGTCTGTGAGGGTCCAGGGCTTCGGGCTTTAAGGGGGGTCAACGGAGACTGGTGTGAACCCTGCATGTCTCTGTGCACCTCCCACTGTCTGATTGATCAGGGAAAACCCCTGCACTCACATGCTGATGGGCACGCATGTTGCCATGGTTACCACATGATTTGCATAAGCATTGCCCGATACAGATCAGTGACAGTTTCAGACCTGTTCGGCTTTGTTCTGCAACTTGGACCCGACCGCTGCGTCATGCCATCGCTCCGTCTTTGTGTGTTATGCCGCTTCATTCATGCACACGCCACCAGCCCGGTGTGGTGTGTATCCTGGATATCTGCACGTTAATCTCAGCGGCTGGTTCGTGGTGGGCAGCTGTTTCCTTCTCGACCTGCACTCTCTGTTTTGTATGTAGATGACTGCAGCTGCTTGGTTCTCCGTTCAGCATTTATGAGGTGAACGACTGTGTGTGTGTGTGTGAGTGTCAGTCTGTGTAATAAAGCAATAAACTGAATCTCATCATGCTGCACACGCTCAGATCGGGCGAATACCTGAACGCGAGCAGCTGATCACATTCAGAACCTTCAGACTCTTTGCTTTTGTCTGATCTGTCAGTGCGAGAACAGACCTGCATGAACAAACAGATCATTTCCTGTTTGTGTCGATAACAAACCTGGTGCCGACTTTGTTCGAATGATCCTCCTCAGAGCAGGTGAAGCAACAGGTCGAGAAGGTTCCTTCTTGATGTACATGTGCATGAATTTAAACCTGGAGGAGCGATGTTTTACGATTGCAGACACCTTAAATTGAAATGAACTGGTTCTTCAGCTTGACGTCAGCTGAACGTCTCGTCCGCTGCTCCTTCCCTCTCTCCTGAGTGAGCAGCTCAAGACTTCAGACATCAGGACAGACGAGATGCTGAAAGGATTGTTCTGGTTTTCCTTTACACCCTGCAGGAAAATGTGCCCCCCCCCCCCCAGTCTCCAGGATTGTCATTGTGTTATTTGCACTCTGCTTTTGTTCAGTGGCAACAATTGAAGGTGTCACACTCGGCGTGCACGTGCCGTCAGCCTCCAGAGACGGGAAATACAGATTGGGTCATTAAGCGAAGCCTCAGTTAATGCTGACAACGGATTCGAGCCCACCCTCCTGCGCCCCCAGCAGGGGCATTTTAATAAAGCCACATAATTGCAGGATGTCGGGGGAGGTGGCCGGGGGGACCGGGGGTCGTCCGTGACGAAGGCCAGCCTTAATTTGAACTGTGCCGCAGCGGCACGACTCGGGATGGATTCCTGGGCTGTAAATCACGCGGCGTGCGCTGAATGCCAGATACAGATCACAGCCAACTTCAAAGAACGACATTTAGCTGCAGCAGCTCCACGTGTGTCCTTGGCGAGCACAGCAGGCCTTGACTGATCCGTGTTTGTATCAGTCGACCGCATGGATAATGCAACGAGCTCTTCTGAGTCTGAAAGCTGCGTCTGCATCAGTGAATCGATACGTGACAGCACTCACAGTCGCTGGAATACATAAATAGGTTTCCAGGGCAGTCGGTGTGTGGAGGCACGGCCTGAGAGCAGATCGCTGCCGTGACTTCAGCTTCATGTGACCTGACTCTGTGATGTGATCTCTGTCCTCCATGGGTTTATATACAGACATATAGAGACACACCCCAAACTGCAGATAGACCCTTACAAACACTTGAATCCGTCTTCACTTCTCTCCAAGGTTACCTTCTGTCTCCTCTCACAGAATCATTTCTCCGTCTTTATGTTTTAATGAGCCTCTCAGCCGTTTGTATCTGCTGAACCTCAGCCATTGTGCCATTGCCTGGAAATACACTGGAAACATGTGTCTCCTCTCAAGCACCGCATCTTTGCTCCTTTGCATCTCTGTGTTTACTTGCTGGCAGTGCTCTGACCTGCTTCTTGCATTAAACCCACCTGTGGACTCTGTAAAGCACAAAACCAAATCTGAACTTTAACTTTGAGCTGCGTCTAAAAAGTTTGCAACAAACAGAAACCGTCCCCACTGGGACCCTGTCCTCCGTCCTGCAGCGTGTCCTCCTGATCTGACACAGACTCTCTTTCAGACTGTTTGGTCTCAGGTTCCAGGTCGTGGACCCCACCTTTGTCTCCACATGAAGCTTTGTCACAGGTTTTATTTGCTCTCTCCCAGGTTTGACCTCCGCGGAGATGATGTGCAACGCAGTAATGCAGATGCAGATGTTGCTTACATGACAGCACAGAGCACAGACTCAGTAAAGTCGTTGCTTGCAGCTTCTGCACGACTGTGTCACGCTGCGTTTGTTCTCAACAGGAACCCTCTCTGCACCTCATAATAAACTTTTACCTGCCGTGTGCTCTGAATGCATTTTGGACTGTTGAATATTGATTATGTTGCCTGAAAGTGTGGAATTACATTAAAATCATCTGTTTTCAAAGATTCAAACATCATTTTCTCCTGAGTTTCTCCAGCTTGCCCGAGGAGACGCTCATATGAAACACACAGAGTTGATGGCAGCCTCGGGCCTCACGGGAGCAGAGCAGAGTCCACCTCGCTGCGAGATGATCCATCCTCGGGTGTCTTCATGAAAGCCGGCCGGCTGATGAAGCTGCCGGTCGGACGGCTGTGATGGAATGAGAGGAGACAGGGAGGAGATTGGTTTGTCCGGTGCTGCCACAGTGATGGATGCAGGGGGAACCTGGAGGAGCACACACACACAACACAAACACAACCTGCAGCCCGGCGCATCTATATTTAACCGTAATAAAACACGATGAGGTGATACATTTCAATTCACATGAAGCCGTAACCACATCACAAGCTCATCTGCTCCGGTGTTCGCAGGAAGTCTGCGGCGCCGCAGCCATTTCAGCGATGAGAAGGAAATTCACTTTGTGCAGCCTGATGTGGTTTTCTCTGTTTGTGGGGTATAAAAGCTCAGACCTGGAGCTTTATTGTTGTTGTTTATCATAAAAACCAGTCACAGATAAAGGAGGACGGTTGTTTACTTTCACTGTGGAGGCAGCTGAAAGCCCCGGACTGTGTCATACTGTGCATGTGTGAAGGTCACGTGTGTCATGGTCACATGGTTAGAAAACACCTTCAGCTGGAAGGAGAGAAAAGAGTGAAGCCTGATTGGATCTGGACTCAGAGCGTCGTCTCTGCTGTTTGGCTGTGATACAACTTTCAGCCACAGGTGGCAGCACCGGGCTGACGCCTGCTCAGCATCATGTGGCTTTACTCACGGTCTGAACGCAGGCTGAGGTGGGCGGAGCCACCGTGACAATGACGTTTGGCATGTTGGGCGCTGCCATCTTGTTTTTTTGGAGCCAGGTGTGACCAGAGGCGGAGGACAGGGCGGAGCATCTGGGCTACGTTTTCCGTTTTTCCTCTCTGAACCCGGGTTAACCCGCGACCTTTCTCAGGACCTGATCTGATCTGATTACAAGCTGCACGCCGGACGCGCTCAGCGTCACCTGATGGATTCATCTGCACCCACATGACATTTCCTTTGTGACTCAATCCACTGATTAAAGCTTTATTTAGAGTTATGTTGTTTATGACGGTGTGTTGGTGCAGCTGCCAGTGTCGCGCTGATCACACACACACACACACACACACACACACACTCTGCAGAGGAAAGACTGTTATAGCGCTGTAATGTGGGTGATGAAAACATGGCATGTGCACATATGAACGCTGACACACGTGACATTTGTGCACACTCTCACACGCACATGTTTTCCCTTGTTGGCGTGTGTGTGTGTGTGTGTGTGTGTGTGTGTGTGTGTGTTGGGCTTTAATAAACTGTCATTTGCGTTAATGTGGCAGCGTTTCCTATAATTGGCTCCTTCGTGTTTGTGGCTCAGCGTCATCATGTTTAATTAAAGTCAACACTTGTCGAAATGCTAATTCGCAACATCCACGTTCTCCTTGATGGTGTGAAGCACGGACTCTGTGTGTGTGTGTGTGTGTATGTGTGTGTGTGTGTGTGTATATAAAGGTCAGACAGTCAGCTGGAAGCCTCCATCACAGCCTTCAGGTGATCTGCCTGCTGACCCTGATGACACTGTCATTAAATAACACCCCTTGGCTCTGACATAGGACTACAGTGTGTGTGTGTGTGTGTGTGTGCATGCATGTGTGTGTATGTTTAGTTTATCTTTTGCCAAGTGCGACAGCTGCAACAAGCGATGCATCACAGCTTCACACGGCTGCTGCTACACACAGGCTACTGTATGTGTGTGTTTGTGTGTCTGTTGTTGTTGTTGTTGTTGTTATTGTCAGCTCACCTAGGCCTCATTCTTGCAGTTCTACAGTTTTGACGTTACATCAAACTGCACGTAACCATAGCAACAGCACATCGCACCACAAAACCTGTTAATCAGCTGCAGTTAAATTAATAATATTTAAGAAAGAATTTTTGCTTCTTTGTTAATTAATTAAACTATTTTATTAAACTGCTGGAATATTTTTGATGACTCATCATAAAAACGTGGTCATAATGTAAACAGCTGTATCAAATCAGATCTGAGCTGATTAGCTTGCCCCCTTCCATCATATACCACCGTCTCTGATGTTAGCCTCCGTCTGCAGTGGGCAGAGTTATATCAGCAGTGTTTGATGGAAGATGTTCAGATGTGTGTGTTGGACGCGTGTGTGTTTCACTTCCTGCATTCTGCAGATGCTAGGCAGGAAGTTCGTTAGTGTCGGCGACAAACGTGAAGTGGCGTTTTGCTGAATCGTCCAATAAAGACTGACGATGGCTGATGGAGGAGGATTTAAACGCTGCACTTCCTGTTGTTGCTTCATCACCCACCTTATTTCTCTGCCTCTGCTCATGTCATGTGATCAAACCATGTGACATGCAGCTGTCTGTCTGTCAGCGCTGATGGATGTGTCGCTCACACACACTTTCAGTCACAGTTGAAACACCTTCCTCCTGGATGAGTGTGTGTGCTGGTGGAGGTCATCGGGTGTGGTCATCTTCAGCTCCTCCACCTCTGCACTTCCTCAGTCTCTCCAACAGGTGGAGTTTATTCTCCACAGAGAGCAGTGAGAAGCACAACTCGCTCATATGCAAAAACACCCAACACACACACACACACACACACACACACACACACACACACACACACACACACACACCATCCCATAAAGTGCTGGTGTGTCTGCCCTGTTTGTGCTCCCGGGCCGTCATATCGGCGGGATGAAGGCTGGAATCCGGAGTGCGGCTGCCAGCAGCATCATGCAGCGTCTCATCTGTCTGTAATGAAGAGCTTTAGGAGGTGAAGCCTGTTATTAAAGGGTCAGCGTGGCTCAGGCTGAGCCTCCTGGTGTCTGCAGGGAGAGAGCGGTGCAGTGAGCGGTGCAGCAGAATATGATACAGAGTCTGGCTTCGTCTGAAAACACAGATCAGAGGAAACAAAAAGTGCTTCGTGGTTTGTGAAAATACTGCGAGGGAACGCAGAACGGGACGATCAGCAGCTGCAGCGTGGACATCACGTTGCTCCACACGTTCATGACTCCTGAATGCTGCCTGCTAACATCCTGTAACAGCATCAGGTCAAGATCATTCCATGTTTAGAGCCAACAAGCAAATGTTCTCATGCTAACATGCTAGGCTAAGATCTAAACATGCTAACCTGCTTAATGTTAACCTCTATTCACGCTGCACAACAAACCTGCTAACACCTGCTAACATCTGGCTTCTGTCTTCAGTGTAAATGCGTCCAATCAGGATTCAAACCCAAGTCACATGACTCTGCAGCAGTCCCAGGTGTTTATTTGCTTCAGCTCTGGGTAGACGTTGGCGTGTAAACAGCTGATTAACCAGGAGCATCACTGCTGTTTACAGTCTGTGGGAACAACGGCTGAGTCTGGACCTCAGGATGTCGCGCCGGCAGGGCGGCCATGTTGGCGTGTTACTGTCTGCTGTGACACTCGTTCACAGTGCCGTTGTGATGGCAGATGTGATGCACCAGAAGAAGCACGACCTGCACACATTCGCTAATTTTGGTGGTTAGCATCGTAACTGTTAGCATGGTAGCATCAACTTTTATACATTTACTTTGTAAACAAATTATCTTTAATGCTGACAAATCAAATTTTTAAGCTAATCTGAGTCGCTGTACATGGAGGTAACTGACTGCTGCAGCCTTGTTCCATATAAACAGTGAAATATTGATTTGCATGAGTTAATTAATAAAAAGTTATTAAAAAGTTAACGAACATTTACTGTCCTCCGCTGTGTTTCTGAGTATTCGTCACGCCTGCGACTCATCGGCTGAAACCTTCTCTGTTGTTGTCGTTTCGACTTGAGGAGGCGTTCGTGTGAACTTCCCCTAAAACGCTGGCGCTGATTGGACGGTGAACAGTGACAACAGGAAGTGTCGGTGCAGAGACCTGCTGGCTCCGCTGGAAGCTCTGAAACATAAACCACAGCTGATCCAGAGGTCGACTTCATCTGTGGACCTGTCTGTCTGTCACCTGTCTGCCTGCGTACCTTTCTGTCTGTCACCTGTCTGTCTGCGTACCTGCAGTGTCAGAGGCCTCTGCTGTCTCACCCTCACCTCATTTACCGGCGTCTGGTTGTAATTTAGCTTCAGACAGCTCAGGCCTCCTCCTCTGTGCACCGGGGCTGTCATTACTACCTCACCGCCGCTGCCGCCGCCGGCCATCCACAGCCGCCGCTGCTGCTGCTGGGGAAGTGAGAAATCAGAAAAAAAGAAAAATAATGCAAACTTCCCAAACTTTCACCCAAAAGTGCCTCTGCAAGCAAAAACCTGCAGCTGCACTCGAACGGAGGAGCGAAGAAGAGGAAGAAGGTGTCAGACTCTTCACCTCCGCCTCAGCTCTGCTGCTAAAAACGGCCCAAAAACGTCAAAACACTTTTTTTTGCTTACAAAGCTTTTTTTGGAAATTAAAGGGTCAGTTCACCCAAATAACAAGAAGACAGATCTCACACCAGTTTGACCTGCACGTTCAGACGGCAAACAGGTGACGGGTTGTGTTTGTGTTGATGGAGTTTCTGCAAAATGTGCATAAAAACAAAATGATGACATCACGGCGGCAGAGTATGGAAAGCGTCTTAGAATAAAAAACACGTTTTAGCTTTTTATTCAACCCTTTTAAAGCCTTAAAGACCTTTAATGCAGCGTCTGGACAGATGTGGATGTAAACAAACATCCGTGACATCATTGTGTCCTCGTGTCAGAGTTCGTTGCCCAAACATGGCGCCAGCGTGTGACTTCCAGCAACACTGCATCTTCTTACCTTTACCTGGTATTTCCAAACACGTCAGCGATTGGCCGGAGGCTGATGATGTAATTAAAAGCCAACATTTAAAAGTGAAAGCTGTTTGATG
The DNA here is from genome assembly GCA_008933995.1 of Datnioides undecimradiatus. Classification (NCBI taxonomy): domain Eukaryota; kingdom Metazoa; phylum Chordata; class Actinopteri; order Lobotiformes; family Datnioididae; genus Datnioides; species Datnioides undecimradiatus. The sequence continues at coordinate 9,035,306 of WARS01000060.1, forward strand.
GATGAGGCGTCCGGCCGCGGTCCTGAAGGCTGGATGACTCATTCTCAGACGCTGACGGGTCGATTTGTTTACGGCTGCGTTGTTTTTTATTCTGGTTCAAGTAAAAACGATTTTAGAACGACGGAGACACTGAGACGCTGACTTCTGGATGTAAAATGCACATTTAAAGTGAGTATTTTCATATCTATAATATTCTATTTCTATATTTACTGAATATAGATTAAATATCTTTATCTAAATATTGAGTTTGAGTCATCACACAGAATAAACCCCCCTGACTGTGGGGTACCTGGTCCCAAAGAACGAATTAATCAAAGCAAGGAACCGTTTGCCAGATAACGATGTGTCCATGGGAACAGGAAGTCGACTCCCTTTCAGTGTAAAACACCAAACAGCAACTTCCTGTGATGAGAAACTAAATTAAAGCACAGCGACTCAGCAATTAATAAATAAATCAGTTAATTAAATTAAAATAAAATATATAAATGTATTAATTTGCATATTAGATCTGTGTATGTGTATCGGTGTGTAGACTGTATAAATGATCTGTTTCCACCTTCACTTCCTCTCTCTTTCTTGCTCACACACACACACACACACACACACACACACACACACACTCCCTCTCCCTCTCCCCTCCAGAGTGTGATGAACTGTTGGATTAAAGGTTAATGGATTCTTGCAGCTGTGAGACTTTCGCCTTAATCGTGTCCTAATTAGGGTTCATTCAGTTTTGCTCCTTCAGCTCGTCTCCAGCCAATCAGCTCGCTCCCTGCAGACAGTGGCGCGGATGGGGTCACGTTGGGGTTCGGGAAGCGTATCCCTCCTCCCTGTTGGGACCCTGAGGGGAGGCGGGGTCAGAGGTGGTGTGGTGAAACCAGACAAGGAGGTGGTTTCTGAGTTCACTCGGTCCAGTTACAGCCCGGGTACGAACAGAGCAGGTTCAACACAAGCAAAGGTTGGGGTAGGATGGGTGGAGGGTAGACCTGGATGAGGGGGTTCAGGTCTAACAAGAGCTGGTTCAGGTCTAACAGGAGCTGGTTCAGGTCCACCAGGAGCTGGTTCAGATGTAGTTCAGTGAGCGAGCAGCGACTGGGAGCCAGTGGAGGGAGATGAGCAACAGAGTGATCTGAGCTTTGTTGGGTTGGTTGAAGACCAGACCAGCTCCTGGATCCTGGATCACCTGCAGGGGTTTGGGTGTGCATGTGAGGAGACCAGTGGTCATTGTGGGATGTGATGAGGTCCTGAACCAGGAGCTGCAGGCTCAGACAGGTCAGGTCTGATCTTCCTGACGCTCAGGGTAAAGCGACCCCATGTGAGCCTTGAAGCTCAGATGGTCGTCGATGATGATGCACGGGTTTCAGGGTTTTGCTGGGATGATCAGGAGCTCCGTCTTTGAGTGGTTGAGCTGGAGGTGTTCTTCATTTGGAGATGAAAGAATAATTATTGTTTTATTCCGAGTTGCACTGGAGCTTTTTATTATTTAGGACACAGACGTGTTTGCATTGGTTTAACATCGTGCAGCAGCTGCATTTCACTGACCGGCGCTGGGCTGTGAGCAGAGCTCAGTGTGCTCAGGCTCCTCCACACCTCGTCCTTCTTGCTCTTCATCCTGATGTTTTCCAGATGCATCTGCTCTCTGCAGGAGGCAACAGGATGATTGGTGCATCACCTGCACGCAGCACTGGTCTTTGGTGTGTGAACTGCATGCAGTTAGATCTTTTAAAGGAGCAGTCCGTGGGATTAAACACCCCTCCACCCCGACGCTCCTGTTTATAGACTGCAGAGAAACCGAGGCCACGACAAACAGGACTTTAGTTTGTCCGCTCCAGGCTACTGTAGAAACATGGCAGCGCAACGTGGAGGCACTTCACCTTCTCTGTAGATACAAGCAGCTGGTTTTAATATGAAAAAACTAAAAAACTCTTATTTTCAAGTCGTTACAGTCAAATGAAAATGAATACACCCCCACACACACCCTACACTCTGCAACTTTAAGTCTAAACTTCCCCAGAGCTGTGCTTCAACTTTGCCTCCCCCATCCTCCTGCTCCTCCACCCCCCGCTCCATCAGCCCTCTGGTCTCTGCGTGTTTGACTGGTGGTGGAGAAACTTAACAAATGTACTTAATGTTGCAGTAATGTGAGAACATGCAGGGCTCGGTGCAGTGGAGTGTGTGTGTAGCGCTGCGTGTACGAGTGTGTGTGTGTGACACTAAGAAGTTGCAGCGTCGACTCAACGAAGTTTCCTGCTGTGTCTCTTTGAATCAATGATCTGTGTCCTCGCTGAAGTGGCCTGAAGTCGAACTTTGGCTCCTTTTCTGAGTCGAACTGGGACTAAAGATGAAACCACATCGAGCGTCTTATTGTTTATTGTTCGTAATAAATAAGTTATACAGACTAACTATAAGTCAGAGATGGAAATATTAGTTAGCTGCAGCCTGAATGTGCTCGAGTTATAAAGACTGTTTCCTGTCTGAGTGTCAGCTTGTTCATATTTACAGCTGTGCATCGTGATCAATGACTCAGAACAGTCAAAGTCTCTGATTGGCTCTTTTAATCTGTAATATTTAATCCCAAACACTGAATCTGAATAGAAACGGATCACTCACTGATCACCTCGCACTGCACAGAGAGCAGAGAGGTGCTGATGCATTAGCCTCCTGCTGCTACATCAGTCAGTCTGTTACCTTCACTCACGTTAAAATGCTCCATTAAACTTTATTAAACTTAACTCAGTAAACATCAGACAAACTCTGCTTCATGTCACGTTTCAGCCTCAGTCAGACTCAGACTCTGTTGCTAGGAGACGCATCAGAGCGCTAACTGCAGTTAGCATCTTTGATTTGTTTGATTTGAACACTCGTGTGCAGATCAGGATTAATTGTTATTAATAATTAGACAAAATTAATTAAAAACCTTTCACAGCATTATTTTGGTTTCACCTCCCTTTGACTTTAATGCCTCCACCCAGTAAAACTAATATCAATCAAAGTATTCGAACAAGTTGATTCATGTGATTAATAACTAATTTGACAACCTGATGGTAAAACTAGCCATGATAGTTAATCTTCATGTGTTTATTGAATAATAATTCAATTTAAATAGGGATAGATAATATAAATATTTTACATGTATTTATAATAAATTTATAGATTTCTAAATATTTTTATACACACTATATAAAACAGATTAGAAAATGCTAAATAACATGAAATGAAATGAAATGATTTTTATTAAAAACACATTTACAGTCGTGTTTCTGTATAGAAACTAAATGGTTTTAAAGTTTGTCCCTCCGCTGTTTGGAGAAAGTGCAGATCCAGGATCAGTCGTCACTTTTGATGTGACGTCTCTCTCAGAGCAGCGAAGTGGTGTCATGTGACCTCAGAGCGAGGACGACTAATGAGCGTGATGACCTTCGCCCCGTCTCCGTCCAGTCCCTCGCTGCTGCCGCTTCTTCCTCTGCGGCTGAAGGACTCAGGGATCAAAGACACGTTACGACGACGAGTTCACTGCAGCTGAGGCCGCTCCTGAGTGACCGTCAGGGTGATGGTCATGACATGTACGGAGGCTCAGAAAGGACAAACATGATCTGTGTGTGGAGACAGGGACAGTAAGAGATCAGGTCAGCTGGATCTGTGATGCTGAGATTAAATCTGTTAATATTCAGATTTTAACTACACACGTTTATTTTTCTCAGTCACAGGAAGATTGTTTCTGTGCATAAACAACAACAAAGATGAGAAATCACAACGAAGAAAATTAAAATCTGATCTTTTCTTCACCACAGGGTTAAAACATGATATTAAACAATTTAATTAATTCTTTAATCTTATCTTCTTAATCATATCTCTAACCAGAGAGTGACAGCGACAGCATTTAACTCAGTGAGGTGGATGAGTGTATTTGACGTTTTATTGTGATTTTTATTATAATAAACAAAATATAATAATAAAATAAATCTCCTTGCTGATGGATGATCAGTGCTCTGATGATTGTAGCAAATTAAATTAATTTATCACTTTAGCTGCTTTTTTAATGTGTAAACTTATTTTTCAGAACGTCCAAATGAAATGAAATGAAATTCAATCTAAGATAAAAAATAAAAATAAAAAAATCAAATAATCAAATGAAGAATTTTTAAATTTATTTTTTATTATTATTAAATTATTTTATAACCATGTAAAAATATTTTTATAGTTTTGCTTCAAACTAAAAAACCTTGAAACTTTACTTCTGTGCAGACGATCTGATCTTATAGCAGCATCATGGCTGAAGCACGTTAGCTTCATGCTAAAGTCTCTATGACCTACAAACACGATGTCAGTTTACAGTTTGCTAATTAGCTGCTGCTGCTAATCAGCCTGTAAACGTACCTGCAGACCTGTGGGCAGTCAGGTGTTACTGTGTGTTTACTGATCCAGTCTGAATCAAAGCAAATAAACATCAAACTCTGCCTCATGTCACGTTTCAGCCTCAGTCAGACTCTGTTGCTAGGAGAGAGCGCTAACTGCAGTTAGCATCTTTGATTTGTTTATGCTGTTTGTTAGCTTGTTAGCTCGTGACTCGTCTGACGCAGGACGTTGTGCACTTCTCACGTTTCCACGTTTGTGTTTTACAGTAAATGTTGTTGTTTTTAGTTTGTTTGGTTTTTAATGTAAACAACCAGCAGCGAGACCTGAGGCTTCAACTGTAAATAATAAACAGAATAAACAAGAATCACATGCACTCATCTGTTAATTATTACCTACACTAGCCTTCACAGCATTATGTTGGTTTTACTGGACCTTGCCTTTGACTTTAATGCCTCCACCCAGTAAAACTAATACCAATAATAGTATTTATATAAACGTTTATATAACAAATTAAAGCTCTGTATTCTCAGCCTCAGTATATAGCCTGATGCTTTCAGGGGTGGACGCTGTTCGCTGTGTGTTCAGGGTTAAACACTGTGTTTCTGACACGTCTGATCCCGTCTCCGTGTCCTCACCGTCGTCTGCGTCTTTGTCTGTTTCTGCTCTGTGACTCAGTGACGTCTCGTCCTTCAGCATCAAAGCCGACGTGTCCGTCTCGTCTCCTCCTGGACGTCCACTCGTCCGTCAGGTGGTTTAATCCTGCTCACGTCCGTCTGAAGAGGCGGGAGGATCCATCACAGCTCACTGTGCTGCTCCTGAGGAGGCTGACCCCCCGTGATCCTGTGTGTGTGTGTGTGCGTGTGTGTGTGTCTGCGGGTGTGTGTGTGTGTGCGTGTGTGTGTTTCTGTGGGTGTGTGTGTGTGTGTGTGTGTGTGTGTGTGAGCGTGTGAGCATGTGAAGACAAGGAAACGTGGATGTAAACAAAACAGGATTTATCATATGAAAGTCTGATATTTCGTGTGATATCATGTTTTTATTGGTAAATTACATCTTAATTGGATCAATCACCAACAAACATCGCTTTCTGAAATATGTGATTCTCTGCTTTAATCAGTCAAATGTCAGAAAAAACAAAGTTCACCTTTTGTTTTTGTGTCTGATCCAAAGACGCTAAGTCAAACATTCAGTTTGCAGCTGGAGCCGCTGATTGTGGAGGGAAGCGACCCCAGGACTGTCGCCAGCACTCGATGCTGCACACGGCGTGCAAAGATGCTATGGTTGTTATGATTTGTTACGATTCAGCATCACATCTACTGTAAAACATGTCACTGAGGTGTGAAGATGATGTCTGACGAGCTTCTCCAGCAAACTTCCAACAGTTTTATCCTGTTTCACTCTTGTTGTTGTTCCTGTTAGCATCGTCTGTACATCGCTGTTACACCTCACACATGGGAAACGTGACATCTTTGTGTGTTAACCTGAGTGTTTGTGTGTCAGCAGGTTCAAACCCTGAGTCTGGAGGTTTCTGTCGCCGTGGATCTGTCAGTCAAACCCGAGCGGACGCTGCGACTCACCTGCCCTCACAGGTACGTCTGCTCGTTTCCTTCTCCCCGAGCTCATGCTGTATGTGACGCTCCACAGCCAATCACATCTGTGCGTTCAGATCAGGTGTCAGGTGTTTGTCCCTGTCTACACAAATCCTGTGCAGACGGTGACAGACTGGTGTTAGCATGTTCTTGGCCTGCAGGTGTGTTTGGGTTCGGTTTCAGGACCAAAGTCCAACATGTGGATGGGTTTTGTGAATCTCTGGTGGGAGGAGACTAAAGATGCTGATCGGGCTGCTGTAACACAGCTGCTCGCATACGCACGACGCAGGCCGGCGGTCGAAGCAGCAGACCTGAGATCTGAGCACAGGCCGCTGCGGTCTGTATGCACACGTGTGGTGGAGTGATGAGCTGCAGCTGTGTGTGTCGGCTCTGTGCAGAGGAAGCATCACGCTGCATCACCGTGACGATGACTGATGGACACTTTCCTGCTCTTTAATAACACTTAAAACTTTGTAAACTCACTGTGGGCAGCAGTGTGTGTGTGTGTGTGTGTGTGTGTGTGTGTGTGTGTATATGTGTGTGTGTGTGTGCACGCGCAGGTCAGAAGTTGTTGTAACTTCTTGTTTAGTCACTGCCGAGCCTCGCTGTTCACGCCGCTGCTTCAGCTTTGTTCCTGTCAGCATGACGAATCACTCAGCTGATTTCAGACCAGCTCTTCTCCGATGGGACACGAGTCATTTCGGTAACAAATTGGCCTGATTACTTTCCAGATTGCTGCTGAAGTGACTCTCAGTCATGTCGCGTCGCAGACGACGGCGTGAGCATTTTAATAATTTCACCTGAGCTCTGGAAAACGTCCCGTCCACATCCGTCACCAGTCGCAGCTCCACCCGCCCCTCCATCCTTCACCCACTGCCTTCCTGCTCCTCCTCTTCCTCCCTGTTGTTTGCAGCTGCACTGAAACTCCATCACCTCCATCAGTTTTATGATACCAAACCAAAGCATTATCATTATTATTGATGTTGTGCTGAAACGGTAATTTCATCCATTCATCAACGTGCCGAGACTGAATTAATGTGAATTAATTAATGACATAAAAAGAACTTTCACCAAAGCAGAAGTAAAACCGTCGAATGTTCAGCGATAAATTTGTTTGTCAACAAAACTGGCAAAAAACAGGTTTTTAAAAACAAAATCGAAACTAAAATCGAATGAAAACTTTTAATGCATTTTAACGTCAATAGAAAATATGAACAGTTCCAATCAAATGCAACCTGCAGGCAGCTGTTAGCTCTTAGCTAGTCTAATTAAGCTAACATTAGCAGCAGGGCCAGCGTTAGCTGGACGTTAATGGTTCATAGACAAACATTAGCAATGTGGATTAAAGCCGCGTGTCAACCAGGGGATCATGATTCATCGAACTTCAGACCAGGTCCTGCACAGTGTGACGGTTCAGTTTATCCTGCTCACAAAGCCTGATCCAGAAACATCCGGAAGAGCTAGAACCAACGGTCAGTGGCTTCACCGCCATCAGTAAAGCGACGTTTGTGTGTGAGCAGGTGTTTCCTCACAGCTCTGACCATCATGAGGTTCTGGAGCTGGTTTGAATTGACAACGGCTCTTCTAACTCCTGCCGCTTGGCTCCGTCCAGCTCTGCCGTCGTCCGTCTGAATCCTCCAGATGTCTGCTGAAAGGTAACTGCTGCGTTAAAGTCCAAGCTGCTCCTCTAAAGCTGAACCCGGGCAGTGGACGGCGTCTGAGCCGAGTGCAGCCTCTGAATGATGAGCTGCTGTGGAGACAGGTCGCAGCGATGATGCAATGATCACCGCTGAGCAGAGCAGCAGGGTCGAGTGTCTCTGTGATGACTCCTGCAGGAGAGTCGGTCTGTGGAGGCTGAATCTGCTGGTTTCATCTGAGAACACCTTCAGCTGCAGATCAGAGCTGCTGCTGACTGCGCTCAGTGTGTCCACAGTGAGTCCACAGATGCTAGTTTTCAGACTCCACTTCCTGTTTGGTGAAAGCTCCTTGTATGGTGATCAGCAGGCATCCTGAGGAACGGGTCAGAGGTCGTTTTGGATCATCTCGTTGCCGTAGTTTCCAGCCCACGTCAGCCTGCGCACGTCTCTGAATGTGCCTGCTGATCCATCTTGGACGCTCTGTGTGGGAATGTCCTCAGACACAAACAACAGCTGCCGCTCTGAGTCATATCTGCTGTGTCAGATGCATTAACTCTTATCAGCAGCGTGCACATGTATTTAAGGACTCTCAGCTCCGTGCAGGGTTGATTTGTGGCGTGTGATTGGCCGTTTTCGTGTTTGCTGTCAGCAGACCCGGAGACTAATGTGTCATGAACGTGCTGCACAGATCTCAGGTCAGGAGGTTCCTCCTCCGTGCTGCTCAGGGAAACTATAGATCACCTCGCAGACGAAGGCAAGCGCTTTGTTAAATCAACAGTAAACAATAACTTTTACATTTCAGCGTTTAATATCAGAGCTTTGTGTCTATGACTCATAATTACAGTTGACTCTCAACCTAAACTGCAGAGAAGACCATGAATGATAGGTGTGAAAGGCAGGGCCAGGGAACTGAGACAGGACGGTACAAACAAATACAGGTTCATGCTAACTTGGTCAGTGCTAAGTGTCAGTTTGTGAGCATCTGTATAAATCATACAGTCACAGCGAGTCGGGCGATGCAACACTTGACAAAAACAAATGCATGCTGCAGTATTTGTAATGCAAACACACAAAGCTGCTCAGGTCGATGCATCTCACCTGAGGAAACAGACGATCAAACGCTGTGCTCCAGGTTTATAATGGCCTGCAGCTAACGTTAGCATTCCTGCAGCCGGCGGCGAAGTTCAATCCGTGGAGGACGAGAGCCAGGCGAGGCAGCGCCATCTGCAGGTTATTTAGAGGACAGCTGGGGAAGTTTTTCAAATAACTGGACTTCTTCTGTTGCATTGGTTCATGTTTGTAGCATAAAGCTTAACATTAGCTTAGCACTTTCACTAGTGTTAGCTAAATCTTACCCCCGGCTGCAGGTGACAGACTGGAGGCTGTAGGGGCGGTTTGGGAGAGGAAATGGTTTTTATTTCTGTGCTTTGTAAAATATTCAGAATTAAAAATGTTAAAATTTAATGTTTTTACTTATTTTTTTACAACTAAAGTTATAACTTTGCTGCAACAGAGCGACGTCCTGGACAACGGTCCAGCTGGGTTGAATCATGTTGAACTCCAGGTTCTGGTTCCAGTATCAGTTCAAATGTGAACAGAACTCAACAGCATTTAAATGTGTACAATGTTTAAACAGTACAATATGTGTAATATGTGAATAATAAGAGCTGTCCAGGGTCTGCTTCCATCTCCACTGTATGTCCTGTAGTTGTGTCCTCACTATTTGCATGCGCAGACTGTAACATATGTACACATCATATATGCAGCTATAGTAAATGCAGTAATAGTCTCCTCTGTCTGGTTTAATCTAATGTTTCAGGTTCACTCTCATTTAATGTTTCTTTATTCTTTGGGAGCCACGTGGTAATGAGCTGAACAGTCCTTCAGGGTTGTGACTACATTTGAATTGTGCACCTCATACTAATATTCATGTTGTACAACAACACAAAGTGTTTTTAGGTTTGTGTTCAGTGGATATACCAGACGGTTTAAAATGGAGACGTTTGTTTTGCAGTAGCTTCCTGTCGGAGTGAATCTGACATGGTTCTCCTGCACGAGCACGTGTGAACATGGAAGCTCTCGTCCTTTCACCCTCCTGTCCAATCAAACAGCCTTTGACTGACATTACGCTGGTTTGTAGTTCAGAGCGTCGGGCTCAGGGCCAGTGTGAGTCGGGGGGTGTTCCATTTCATTTTTAGATAAGAAACACGATTCACTTCCTGTGAAAAGAGCCAGTTCAACCTCACGTTAGCATCTTTAGCTGTTCAAACCATATCTGAAACCATCAACATCTCGTTCCATCCCTGAACCAACAAAGGCAACAAACAGCAGCCAATCAGCAGCAGGCGTGCAGAGTCGGGGCTCTGTCTGTGGTGACGGCGCCACATCACAACACACGTGATCATACGGGCGACTACACTGTGATCAGCTGTGAGGTAAAGCTGCGAGCATCTCACCTCACTCCTGAACGTGACGTTGTGTTTGCACATCAGTTGCAGTTTTCTATGAGCGTCACGCTGCGCCCAAAGGTCACACAGAGGTCACATGATGCTCGGGGCTTCACTTTGATTTAAAGGCACCAAAAGTCACGTTACCTCAGTCTGAGGTGTTTACAGGCAGCCTCGAAGCTTCATATGAGTTCATAACAGTGGGTTAATCAAGTGTGTGTGTGTGTGTGTCAGCTGTGTGTGTGTGTGTCAGCTGTGTGTGTGTGTGTCAGCTGTGTGTGTGTGTGTGTCAGCTGTGTGTGTGTATAAATGTCATATTTACCCGCCTATGCTGCAGCATTAATTAGGTTGGTCCTGCGCCGCCGTGTCTGCGTGAGGCTGTTGACTGACCCCGCGGGGCTGGGCATTAGCAGCGGCGCGCCGTCGTCAGCCAGCGCACTTAAAGCTCAATTTGTTCTCATTATATCAGCAGAAAACACTGTCAGAGCTCATTTCATACAGCGTGCAGCCGCCGCTCTTTGCTGACCCGGTGTTTTTCTGTGCTGGGGGTGGTGCAGCGATGCGCTGCGACAGGCCCTGATTGAAAATGCATCTTGAAACGACGACTTGGCGCGTGAAACGAGTCCCGACCGCACCAAGTCGCTGACAGACCACATGGACAAACACCCCCCCCACCTCCACCAACAGACTGGGCTCATATCAGAGACATGCAGTCAGTGATAACGACACATGAAACACACGTGTTCGAACCTTTAACCTGAACAGACCTGCACCTTCCACGGCTGAGCGACGGCTTCCTCTTCCTCTTCACACCGCATGACTCTGAGTCAGCGGCTGTTCTGACAGTTTAGTGCAGGTGGATGGAGCAGGACGGATGTATGACTGTTAGCTGTGTGAAGGTGGAGGGAGAGTAGGAGCTCGTGTCCCACAAACACACGTTTACCTTTTTGAATTCTTCTTCTTCTCCTTAGCGGTTTTATTCTTGACAGCGTTGCAGCAGAACGATTGGATGATCAGCAACACGGGACTCACTGCATCTGCTCAGAACATCTGTGAAGAAACAATCAACAGCTTTTTGGAAATAAGACAGAAAGGAGGCGAGTGAAGGCATCTGGATGTTAAATAGGTTTGAGTTGTGCGTCGTGCAAACGTGGAGCTGCAGCAGGGCTCGTGTTGGGTGGAGGAGATCGCAGCTGGGGTCAGACAGAGCTGTGCAGCGAGGAGACGCTTGTTAACAACTGACGCTGTCCCTGTTTTATAGATATAACACTGTGCAACATTGAATTCAATGATAATAAAGTAAATAACTTCCAGTTTAAAGGCCCAGTGTGCTGCGCCGTTCAGCTGCAGCGTGCACGGTGGCGCAGCCTGACTCACCCCTGTTTCTGCTGTTTTTTAGGTCTGATGGTGTCACATAGTGTCAGCAGCCCTGCAGGTCCACACACACACACACACACACACACACACACACACACACACACACACACACACACACTGTCAGTGTTTCTGCCTCTGCACAGGAAGGTAACCGCAGGCTGCAGATCCAGGACCACAACAAGTCAGGCCTGTTTACTCACCCCGTCATCTTCAGCACAGAGACAGAAGCTGCTGAGATGTTAGCCCAGAAACATCTCCACTGATCCTCATTTCACAAGCTGCAGGCCGAGAAGCAGAGAGTGCAGGTCTTTGTAGTTCTGTTTGGACACAATGAGACGTTTCTGTCAGACGAGTGGAAGCTCTGAAGGAAGGTTAAAACAAACATGGAGGAGCAGGAGGAGCAGGAGGAGTGTGTTGCTGCGTCCCGCCGCTGCTCAGGCTCGATCCTCAACTTCAACACCTCCAGGAGTTTCTTGATAATTAGACGACCACGTCATCTGACATTAAATCATGATCTCCGTCTCTTCTGACTGAACCAATGTTTAGCTTCGTGCTGCGTGTTCGAGTCTCCGGCAGTTAATCTGTTTGGTTTCTTTGCTGTTAGCTTGACCTTACAACTGTCATGTGAGTGTTTTCAGCTGATTTTAATGAACCTGGTGTTAACTTTCAGTGCATTACGTGTCCCTGATGCAGTTAATAGAAGCAGAACATCTCTCACTCTTTTACAACCCAGGGACTCTGTTGTTTGAAGCATGATTTACAGAGACGTTGTGAATTCGGTGACGGTCCAGACATCTTCGTGCTAATGATTCACAGATGTTGTCGAGATGAAGGACACGACTTCTCATCTCAGTCGCAGTGTGAAGCCGTCTCACTCCGTCTTAATGTCTCACTTGGCAGGAAGCTGAACAAGGTTTCTGAGGTCCAGAGTTCCCGACCCTGAACATCTCAGCCTCAGACGCTAAGCTGTGCTTGTTAGAAACATGAGATCTGAAGGGTCTGTGATCCTGGTCCAGACTTTTCAGGTCCTTCTTCCTTTTTCCTCTGGACGCTCCTGAAATCCTCATTTCTCTCCCTCCTCTGTCAGCAGATGAAGTCCCTGGTAGCCCGTTTCACTGTTAGCTTGTTCTGCTAATATCTCGTTAGCCTTATGGATCGCAGCATTGTTAAGATTCCCTACAATCTGCTGCCACCAAGCTGAAAACACATTAAACATCATTTTATGCTGTAACGTCGTGAGTTCCCTTCATTTCAACTTGAATATAAGAAATAGTCAAACACCAAAGTGTCCAAAAGTATGTGGACGCCTCAGTGTTTAGGTCCAGTGGCAGGAATCACGATGATCAGAAACTCTGAAGTTCTCGGCTCCGCGCTTCGCCGCGACCGTCTCGCTCGGTTTGGACGGTTTCAGAAATCTTTCCAGCCCTCAGCCTCCAGGAGATTATACTCTTACAGGGGATCATCACTCAAATTAAAAATTAATGTTGCTCCAGCGTTGGATGTCAGGGCACTGAATATGGATTAATATGAACAACTCTGCCTCAGCCAGGAGCCCAGATCAGACCAGAGGCTGCAGCCACCAGCAAATATGAAACCTTCAGCAAGTCACCGGGCGATCGTTGCTGTCAGCATCTTCGTTACAGAGCCATGCTGCTTTGTTGAACCAGGTCGCAGTGTTTAAGTTCATCCCTGTTGTCTCAGCTGCATGAAGCACAACATCTGGAATGATTAAAGCGTTACCAGCTCAGTTAAAACATCTGCAGCGCTAGTCACGTGTTTGTTTTCACCCCTGTTTGCTGTTTACCTGCCTTCTTCTGTTGTTGGCTAACAGTTAGCATCAGTTTTCATGTTAAACATTGTTAAATGATTTAATCAATGTTGCTGCTGGTTCTTTGTAATATCCTCACCTGGGTGGTTGTTGATTAGCTTTTTGCGTGGCCACATTCGCCCTGTTTGTCTCAGCTGGGTTAATGAGGGCGATGGCAGATTGATCTGAAACATGCTTCAGTAGCTCAGTAGTTTGATGTTATTGAGCCTGATGAGGTTACTGTTAGCTTGTTCTGCTAACACGCTTGCAGAATGATAGATCGCTGTTAGCATTTTCTGCTAACATGTTAGCTTTGTGTGTGTGTACTTCAGATTTCTGACCTTTGTTCCATAAATGTGTTTCTGTCAGCAGACATTAGCTCATTAGGAAATGCATGCTTGTCCTGCTAACAGCGTGTTAGCTTCACACCATGCGTGCTGCTAGCTGAGCTCTGCTAATGTCATTTGAACTTGAAACATGCTCTTATGGTCTCTCAGTCGACTGGCTGTCAAAGAAACCAGGATTTCAGCTGCTGTTTCTTCAGATACGTGTTTTAGGCTCCTACAGGGCAGCCGGACGTGGCGGTCGTATCACAGCTGCAGTATCACGATAAGAACCATGAATCTAACGCGTCAGTATGAGCTGCAGTGACCGCCACACTGAGTGTTCACAGCTGCACAGGTTGATCTGCAGACCGAGTGCAGGAAATGCTCGAGTTCATCGTCCAGACTCTAAAACAGCGTCTTCCTGCTCAGGTTCTGCTCTTGTGTCAGTTTCTGCTGCAGTCGCTGACAAACAGCACGCCGCCGCAGGCTGACGAGCAGTTTGACAACAAAGTTTTGAAGCGTCTTTGACAGATGCAGAGTCCCGTTAGTAATCTGAGATGCCTTTCGCTCGCTCTCCATCTTTTGAAGGACATTTTTGTTTTTCAGCTCCAAACGTCTCCAAATGACAGTTATTGTATCTGCTCTGCTGCCGCTGCTGCTGCCGCCGTCCACTCCCAGCCTCTCCTCTTTGAAAATATCACTCATGGTTTTGATTCTTCCAAAGACAAATCCAGATATGTGACAGCGCCAGTTATCTTACCTGGGTCTCATTATCAGAACCTGTCGGTGTCAGTCTCACCTGTGAAACTGGGATCGTGTGTGACAAAGAGTTAAATCCTAATAATCACCTTGCACCTGGAAACCTCATGTTACCTGTAATTTAATATCGTTTCTCATGAAAGATCCTGTTTTTTTAACATTTAAGTCCAGATTTCTTGTATTCAGCTGTCTCATTTCAAAGAAAACAAGCCTATAATTATCTGAAAGCACCACAGGAAGCTTATTCATGATTTATTTTATTATTTGTGTGCATGAGATAGTGATGAGAGACAGCCACTGGCAGCACATTAAAGGCAGAGACACTCAGTTTGGAGACGCTGAGTGTTTCTCTGTATTTCTGTCCTTGCGTGCACCCGTTTGGTATTTAGCAGCAGTGCTGACTCACCGCAAGCCGGACTGAGCCGTAGTGTGAGGAGATGTGCCGTGCGATGTGTTATTTCGGTGTTTGACCCGCTCCGACCAGCTCAGAACGAGCTATTTTCATCTCGTCTCGTCTTTAACGGGCCGACGCGGCTCTCTGCACGGATAACAATCTGCCTGCGATAAGCTGCAGAGCCCAGGAAGCGGATTGTTTTTCATTCTGACTCTGGATCTGCTCTCAGTAACAGACGTCTGACAGCAGTTTGTTCCCTCAGTGATGAAGAGGTCCGACCCCTCCAGCCTGTCGGAAACAAACTTCATTTACAGCTCAGTGACTCTTCAGTCTCCTGAACTGAGCCGGTGTCACAAATCTATTTAAAGTCCATGAGTCCTGCTGGCTCCGGTTCAGCTGATCCTGTCACCATCAGGGCGTCACATGTGGGTAAAACAGCAGAGATGAGTTAATGTGTTTAATGGAGACGGGAGCTGATTTCATAAATAACCTTTAACATGACTGATGAGCTGTCTCTGCTCTGCAGGAAGACACTGGACGGTCCTGAGATGCACCCAACTTTCTATCCTAGATCGCCATGGCAACTGCTTTTGTTTCCCTTCCTTCTTCTTCTTTGGTTTACTGCTTGCTAGCAAACAATTGGTTTTGTTTCCGGTTCACGGCTCTAATGAAACGACAACTACTGATGAACCTACGCCTGGTGTCGTCCAACCTGCAGCGTTGTAAACCTGGCCAAAGCGCTGCAGACGAGCCAACGATACCTCCGCCTGCGTCTGTCACACAGCAGCATCACGGGCAAACTGACATGAAGCCTCATCTGCACACAGTGGTTTATTTAAGGTGCTGCACATCCTCTGCAGCTTCTGCATGACAGGAAATCAGTGTGGACTGACCGGACTGTGAGCAGCGTCTGCAGCGTCTGCACAGCCTGCAGCATCTGCACAGCCTGCAGCATCTGCAGGGTCTGCGCAGCCTGCCGAGCCTGTGCACCAACATTTTCCTGTTTCTCTGCTTCTCTCCGCACTCGGTCGTCTTTGACCTTTGTCTCCATTTTCTTTTTCTGGGGGCTCATGGTTTCCCATTAGCAGGACGTGGCCCCGTCCCAACTTGGCATCAGAGCTCATTCTCTCTGACAGAGTTGTTCTAAAGGGGGGCAGCGGCGGCTAATTGGAGCTGTGCTATTTTCAGCTAAGGCAGCAGCCAGTGCTAGTTTTGGCCTTTCATCATAAGCAGGATCTGATGTCAGCTGATGAAAGAGTCTGTCAGTGTCTTCATGGGGGGGGGCACAGCTGAGACACAACTGAGTGGGTAGACCCTGTTTTTAGCAGCGGGCTCTGCTGGGTCAGGACCTGTTCTCACTTTTTACAGTAGAGCATCACTCAGCTCCATTACATGCACCTTCTACCACATGCTCCCTGTGTGTAGCACAGTCAGTGGCTGTGGGAAGCCTTCAGTCTCTGCTCAGGTCTCACTGTGGTGGTGGTGGACGCTTCTCATCTCTCCCTGGGAATAAACTATATATAATAAACTGATGGTGCGGAGGCAACTGGCAGCAACACAAGCTGCACCACTCGCATATCAGCCTGCATACTCTGTGTTCCTGGAGGATTACCGAGCAGATCCAGCCAAACCGTCCCCGACCAACCCGAGTTGGTCTTGGCAGCTATTTTTAATCTTTTATTGCTTATTAGTTTCAGGCACTTTCAGTTTTTTTAACCAGTCGTTAAAAGTTACGACGCTGTGTCTGATCAAACACAGCCCCCAGCTGACGGTGCTCTCTGACTGATACCTGAGCAACTGGAGTGTCGCTGGGACAAAAGACTGAAACCTGTAATCACATTACTCTGCCCCGGACTGACTGACACTGATGGGAATAATCCAGACTGTGCCCGCTCTTCGTGCTAAGCTAGACTAAAAGCGCTCTGCTCGTATCAAACTGTCCACGCCACAAACCACAAACCACCGCTGCTGAATGTTATCAGGGTTAGTTCCTGCAGAGTCAAGGCTCCTCGGGCTGATCTGACATCAGCTGACATCAGCTGTCAGATCAGCCTTTGAATGATAGATACCCTGGAAGCAGTGACTCAACGTGCCACATCGCCGCCGCCACATCGCCGCCGCCACATCACTGCCACCACATCCCTGCTGTCTCCTTGGATGGGCGGGCCCGATGTGTTTATATAAAGCTCTGCGTGGCCGGTGTGATGAGTGAGGGCGTGTAGCGCAGGGGAGACGGGAAATTGGATGAACCAAGAGCTTCATCTCCACCCAGCTCCTCCGTCCTGTCGCTCTCACACAAACTAATGAGATCACGGGGAGGGGGGGGGGGCCTCACGCTGACCTCTTGACCACAGGCGAGAAAGTTAATCATGAGGTGAACTCAGGTGGTTTCCTCCGGTTTAAAGAGCAGAGCTGCTCTCAGGAAGCCGCTCTCACCGTAAAACAGACGACTTCCTGTTTCATCAACGTGTTTCCAACGTTTAAACTGAATAAAAGTAAAATAAATCATTAAACAGCGGTTTGGTTTCAATCATGTTTCTGTGCACATGATCAGAGCAGTGTGCAGGTCTCTGACCGTCTGTCTGCAGGTGTGTGTGTGTGTGTGTGTGTGAGACGCCTGTGAGGAGCCGCATCACCGAGGCCCAATCTGACACAAATCCAGGAGCTTTGCATCGAAGCTGTTTCCAGGCTGTGGAGGCAGCTCTGCGCTCACGGGGGCCGAGGCTTGGACCCCTCCCCACCTCTCCTGATGATGATGAGCGTCAGAGTTGAATCACCTCCTCGCCCCGCCCCCACCACCTCCACCATCTAATCACTGATTCCTAATTGCTGCCTGTTATTTGCACAGCAGTAGCGGAGGACTGATGAGCTCCTCCTTTGCTTGTTGCCCAGCAGGTGTGTGAGAGGAGGCGAGGGGAGCAGGGTGAGTGAAGGAGCGCGGGGAGACGTGTGCATGTGTGTGTGTTTCAGTTCGCCGGCTGCGCAGCCCCGACGCAGGAGGACTCAGGTTCTCCCTCTCGTCTGCTGTCGCTGGTCGTTGCTCAGTTTGATCAAATCCCGGGTGTCTGTGATTTCTTATTTCTGTGACAAAACATTTAAATCTGATGTAAAATCTGCGTTTCAGAGCTTGTTTGTTTATTTATTTATATGCTAATAAACATGGTGTGTTATTAAAATCAAAACCCAGGTCTTAGCGAGGAGGAGAGCGGGTGTTAGCTGTTCTGCAGAACATTTCATTCCTCCGTGCCTTCAGGTAGATGAATACATAACAGTGGAAGGAGGATGGTCATGCTCCTCAGAGGATGAACTTCAGTGCTGACCCTTTGAATTAAGGGTCAGTTTTATATTATACTTAATTTAACATGTTTTTGCCATAAAATAATAAAACTTACCTCATCACCTGTAAACTCACACATTTCAGTGAGTGTTTGTTTCTCATCTCAGTAAATGTACGTGTTGACTGTTCGTCTTGTGTAAGATGCAGGTTTAGTTGAATCAGTTCATTCTGACTCTTTAATCCTTAATCTGACCGAGGTTTGCAGTCTGACTGTGTGTTGATGAATCTGTGGAGCTGAAGCAGCTGACCTCCTGTCAGTTTCATCTTAAATCTACAATAATCTCTAAACTGTGAACACTCAGCTGTCTGCTGTCTGGTGGCCTTGTGTGCTCTGTTAGAGCGGAGTCAGGATCAGCGTGACGAGCAGGAACACGGAGGAGTGAGAGGATCATAGAGACACACGTCCTGTAATATCCCTGGAAACACAGCCGCAGGCCACACCAACAGGCTGCGATGGGACAGATGTTGTTAGCGTGCTGAAGCAAATCGAGAGTCCAGCTCCTTCGTTTGCACTTTGGATCTCGAGTCTGGAGTCTGCAGATGATGCTGTCACTCAGTTAAATGTGTTTCACTGAAGTGTGTTTGTGTTAATACATGTCTGTGCTGAAGTGTCCTCGAGCAAGGCGCTGAACCCCCAGCCTGCTGGTGCTGAACCCCCAGCCTGCATCACACTTCACTGATGTCACAGACCAGACGATGCTAACATGCTAACTGATGCTAAGGTGTCACGCTGCATCACACCTGGGCAGGGAAAGCAGGTCGTCTGTTAATCGCAGGATGGCGAGTTGTTTGGCGGTTGTTGACAGTCAACACACAAACAAATGCAGACGGAAGCAGGAAGAGCAGGAAGTCTGTAGGTCTGACTACAAACACAAGAAAAGCAGGAAAACATGAGGGTGAAAGGTCACATGACAGACGATGATCTGACGAGGGACAGAGGAAGTGATGCAACAGGTTTGGATAATTATGGGATATGCATTCTGGAAATGTGTTTAGATCATTCAGAGTGCGGCGATTCAGTGCACGTCTCCTCTCTGACGATCCCACGTTTCGCGTTGCTCCGCTCCTCATCCCTCCGCCCGCCGCTGTCACCTTGATTCTCTGACTGTTCGCACGGCGAGATCCATTAGAGTAATAGCTGTCTGTCCTCACGCAAGAATTGGATTTCGCTCCCGCTGCTCTCGGGCCGGAGCTGATTTACAGGTGCTCAGACGTGCATTGTAATCAGCGGTGCGGCGTTGGGAGGTAATTCATTAAAAAAAACCAGCCTGAGAACGCCATCGATGAGAGGCGGGAAGTGAAGAGCGGGAAAGCGGAGGGAAGAAGGCGAGAGCAAGGCGGGTCGAATAAATACAGCGAGCGGTGGAGGACGGCTTCAAGGACTTCCTCCGTTGCTCGAGCACCATTTCCATTTCCAAGTGTGGACACTCATGTTCGGCCTCGTAACATCAAACCGCGAGCGCGTGGACTTGAAGCCCCCGTTGAAATAACAACTGTAATGAGGCTGCCGACTCTCCGCCTCGTCCTCTGCAGCTGTGAGGTCACCCAGGCGCCATGGCAACCATCCTTCAAAATTAGCGTTTCTGAACAATGACCGGTCTGAATGAGGACGTCAGCAGAGCGACGGGGGAGGGGGGTGAAGTGAAGTGTGAGACTGTGGAGCGGGAGACCAGCTGTTGCCACGTGTCTGAGGACGCAGCGTGTTCGCGTGGTTTGCAGGAGGCGGCGAGCGGAAGCGAAGTGAAACAACACGAGGTTAAAGCTCTCCTGCAGGATCCTGCAGGACCTCCTGCCCCACGCTCATTCGCTCCAGCGCAGAGTCTGAGGAGGTGCCTGAAGCTGCAGCCAGCAGCTGGCTAACTTAGCTTAGCATGTTTTCACACGTTGTCCTCTGTAGAAACTAAGCAAACAGGATGTAAAGTGCTCATTTTGCACGGCTGCAGATTTTGTTGCGTCTGGAGAGAGACAGGCTAACTGTCTCCCCATTTGCAGTCTTTGTGCTAAGCTAAGCTAACCGTGTGTGGGAGTGGTGTCAATAAGGCTGTAAAGGTGCGTCCAGACAGAACAAGTCAGCTCTGTAACACAGGACCACCATCTGTTTGTATCTGTTATCCAGTTGATGAAAGAGGCAAATGAGAACTGAACTGCACCAATGAAATGATGCAGGCCAGCGTCCAGCAGCATGTTACTGCTGTTTGCTACATCTGCAGCTTATTATTGATCTCTGATGCTTCTTTTGTTTGTTCTTTGTCTTATTTCCTGCAAATTACCTCCATGTTTTACATGAGTGAAGCAGACCTGGCTGGAGATTCATCACCACATCAGTCAGGATGTTTCCTCAGCATCAGGAAGCTCGTGGTGAGATCTGGACCTTCGGCGTGTGGCGACAGATGCAGGCGAGCTGCAGGTTGCACAACCTCCTCAGCTCCGCCTGAGAGCATCAAAGAGACGCAGAGTGACGCAGGAAACAGTGTCCCTGCTCGGAGGAGTCCAGGCTCATGTTTCCTCTCTGCTGTGATTAGTCTGCCTCTCACTGGAGTCAAACAGTAATCCTTAGATACGACACAGAGAGGAGGCAGTTATCAGAGCTCCATCAGTCAGACCAAGTTCAAACGCTGTTTCCTGCTAAAACCAGTGGACCCCGTCCCATTACTGCTGCCGACCTGAGCCGCCTGCAGGATTAATGATGGCTGTGGGTGGAGCTGTGGGTGGAGCTGTGGGTGGAGCTGCGGGTGGAGCTGTTGGCAGAAGGTTGATCCCGGTGTGCCGCCCCCACAGGTGTCTGCTCTGCCCCACTGAACACACTCGACCCCGTCGTCTCGACGCTGAAGGTGTGTTTTTGTTTCTTTGCTGCTGCACAGGTGAGGCCTTTACCTGTTACCTGCCAGCTCACATCAAATCAGCCTCAGTGTGAGTGTGTGTGTGTGTTTGAGTGCGTGTGTGTGTGTGTGTGCGTGTGTGTGTCAGTCTGCTGGTCACCCAACCCGGTGAGTCCTTCGCCGTCAGGGCGAGGCTGCTGGGAGTCAGCTGCAGCCTCCTCGCTGTCTCTCTGTCTGTTGAAGCCGGCAGCTGATTGGATGAGAGATGATGTCAGAGGTTTAACGAGCTGGATGAGGTGTTTCCTCGTTGCGTCTTCACCATCTTTGTGTCTGCAGACCTCGTTATCACTGTGGGGTGACTCCGCTCCGATTTATTGTATTTACAGGTTAAACATTAAAAACAGTTTGGCTGTTCGATAAAATAATTATCCTGCAGCTGGTTTAATTCAGTCAAAGCTGCGCCTCTCACACGTTACTGATGTGTGACCGGCGAAGCGTGGAGCTCAGCGTAGCTCTCCGTCCTGGTCCTCTTCTTCTTCTTCCCACTCTTGGTAACTTTCAAGCTACTTTGGAGCTTTCGCGTGGTATCTGAGGAATGTGCAGAGAGATCAGTGCTGCAGAGCCTGTCTGATGCACAGCATCCTCTGGGGACCATGATCACGCTCTGGTTATTGAAGGCATGTTAAATATTTCTTATATCTTCTTTAAGATTAGAGCCAAACAGACTCTTTCCATTGATATTAGGAGATAAAATCACATCAAACAGTTTTTCATGTTTAGCACAGAAACATAAAACACTGATGCATCAGCTCCTTGTTAGCCCACATTCACGCTGATGTGTCAATAAATCTGTGAGATGAAGATGCAACTGTCCAGTGAAGTAGCTGCTGACGGGTTTCAGCCACAGTCCTAAATGTGAAGCTGCTGGTGGCGCCACTGAAAAGTCAGTGCATCACTAACGTAACTCTGATTCATCCTCTGGGAACCATGAAGTGATAATGTGTTGGATCGACCGACGTCACGTTATATTCTGCAGGTGAGATTCAGCTGTGGTTGTGCCAGTCTGAGATCACAGCGGTCACGAGGAGCGATCCTCAGGGAGCACGAATATTCACAGAGGACGCTGCTGTTTGGTCAGCAGCTAACGACGTGCTCTTCCTGTTTTCAGCTCATGTAACAGACGACGTTGCTCCCGTTGGTCCAGGAACCGTCGAACGTTTCAGATCCGCCCATTAAAATCAGTTTATCTGTTCGAACCTGCTGTCACTTCGCTCTCATGCCTGAGAGTTCGTCCTGTTCCCCGTCAGGACGGAGCCTCTCCACCAGCCTTTGAGGAAAAAGCATATCTGCTGCTTCATCTTCCCACAATCCCTCTGGCCCCTGAATTATTAAAGAGGCCAGTACTTTGGGCCAGAGTGGATTTCCACTATATTTTGGAAAAACACTTTTCTCTGCAGCCCACACACACACACACACACACGCAGATGAACTCTCCACCTGAAAGAGTTTCCAAATGTGTTGTGAAGCCGAGCGCTCATGCAGAAGGTTGCACCGGTTGACCTCGTCCTCCTCCCGTCCACCCTCCGGTTCACTGAGCCCGCTCTGGCGGCGGGCGGGTGCAGAGCGCTCGGTTCCCCTTTTAAACGCCACCTTCCTGCCCTCTCCCTTTTAGCTTTAACTCCTGCCTGGGTGCCTCCCTGAAAGCCCGGGTGCTGCGGGTGCTGTTGACGCCATGTTGCAGCACCTTTGTCCTGCACATAAAGGTCAAAACGGCCATCATGGAGAAGTGGAGGCGACGCAGCCGCGTGGTTCGGACTTCAGGCTGCAGATCGCCGACTCGTCTCTCTGCAGACAGAGTGCTGCGACTGGGCTCTCAGAGCATCTTCAGAGCATCACAGCTCCACGTGTGGAGGTTATTGATCAGTGATGAAGCTCAGCGCAGGCCGTCACGCCGAGCTGGAGGACGATCGCTTCACTTTCAGCTGTTTGAGTTGATTTAAAGGTGGAAACAGCTGCTTCCTCGAGTCCTTAAAGACTTTTCCACCACAGGAAGTCCTGAGCCTTATTCCAGGTGACAAGAACAGCGGCTCCTGTTTGGTTTCACTTTGTTACTGGACCTGGATCCAGAACCGGCTCTGGTTTGTTTCTGAGGTTTCTCCTTGGTTTCAGGCCCAGCGTGGAGTTAAGGCAGAGATTCATTCTGGGACATGTGGATCTTGTGGAAAGCAGCTAATTAGAGGCCGACTGAAGCTGAAGCTGCAGCTGCAGCGTTTTCTCCTTCAGGCTGGAGTTTCAGTCTTTATCTGCAGCAAAATGTCCCCAGCACCGCGCAGACGCCACGTCCCAGGCACCGAAACACAGTCACAGGACCATGATGTGCAACTGAAGCTCGTCCCTGCGAGGAGGGAAACGAGTTTCTAAAGGATGATCAGCTGAAACTTTGCTCCTGCAGCGAGGACGACACTGATCAGAGGGCAGAGGCAGGAATCGGTGCTGATGCTGTAGCAGCAGGAAGTAACGATGTGTCTCCAGGTGCAGATCAGCTTGATGCAACACTCAGCATTACAGCTTTCACATCAGAGGTGGTGCACAGGTCCCACAGACAAAGCTACTGTAATCATTTATCTTAGTATGTGGGTGCATGACTGTGGGAAGCAGCAGTTTGACTGAGCTTCTATACAAATGTATTGCAAATCTGCAAAAGTGTTAACGTTACATGTGATTAGTCATCCTGTTTGAACCCGCCCCCGCTTCATTTACACTAAACATTCCTCGGGCTGAGTCTGATTCAAAGGTCTCCTCCTCATCGTGGAGCGTGGCCGCTCAGAGCGTCCAGATGCAGGTTTACAGTCAGGTTGTTACTGTAACTGCAGATCTGACCTTTTTGATGCTGTTGATGGAGACATGAGGCTGTGAGTCAGAGGAGGAAGGCGCAGTCACCGCGCAGCAGCAGCAGTCGCAGTCACTCAAACTCCGACTTGTCCCTGCGCCGCTCTCCGTCGCTGCACAGCCAGTCCGCTGGGGACTGACTGCAGGTGAAACCTCTGAGTGCACTTCGCTGTCCTCTGCTCTCAGCAACATTAAAACAATAAAACAATCAACACAGCTCCGCAGGGTTTGTATTATTAAGCTGCTGCGACTGCTGCATGGATTTAATGTGCTGCAGTGTGTTTTAACGCTGGCCTGCATGCACTTCCTGTCACTGTGGATTAGCGCCGAGCTGCTGCACGTCCCCCCAGAGATCAGCCGTTTGGATAATTCAAGCTTCAGCCTATCTCCAGATTTATGAGGGAGACGGTGCGACAGCAGGAGAACTGACACAAGCCCGGTGTCAGAGAATCTGTGCAGACTCTACCTGTTCACCACCGCACCATGTGACACCGCGAGTCCTCAGGTGGAGCAGGTGGAGCAGGAAGCCGGACAGGCTCAGGACACGATGTGATGCTGAATGTTCCTCAGCATCTAATTCACCTTTAATTAGGTTTTAATTTCACTTTGTCCTGACTCAGTTTCAGCTGACCGACGCCTGCTGTGCCACATTAACCTCGTCTCCTCTTCTCTTGTTGTTATTTTGCAAACGAGCTGTTGTTCTTGCGGTGAGGCCTCACTCCAACGCAGACAGGCTGAGGTGATTAATTCTCAGTAAGGAACATTAACCTCATTCAGACGCTCTTATGTTCTAATGTTCTTGTTTAATCATGAGGAAAAATGATGTTTTCCTAGATGTTTGTGCACAAAGACCAACGGCACTGACCGGGGAGGGTTAATCAAACTGCTGAAATCATTGGTCCTGCTTTATCTCAGCTGTTCAGGTTCAGTTCACGGCTGCAGCACCTTCATCGGTTCAAAGTCTCCTAAACTGAAATATGGAGATCACGTGAGGAGTGTCTGCTGAGCTGCGCGATGAAACCAGAAGATAATCACATCCTGCATGTTTATCGTCGGTTCTCAGGATATTTGTGTTTGCAGGCCAGTGGCTGCTGATGTAACATTTCACTCTAATCACACGATGAAAGGTTTTTAAGAGAAGATGAGGACGCAGCAGAAGCTCCACAGCTGAGGAGGTCTTCACATTAACTGAGGAAACTCCAGCTCACAGTCGGCTGTTTCATCACCGCTGCCGACTGCATGAGAGCCGCAGACAGAAGCAGAGCTGCAGCAGCCTCTCTGCCTCACATCGTTCATAGTCCTGATGAATTAACGTTATCTCTCAGCTCTCTGACATCGGCTCTCTGTGCATTGATACGCATTTATCTTGTGCTCATTAATTCAAACATGGGAACGTTTTGCATCTCCTGCAACAACAGCAGCATTCACAGCGTATGTATGTGTCGGCTTCTCCGAGGATCTGTTAATGTTCCTGTGGGTGGGCTTGAATCGGCCCTCTGGTGTCCCCGACTGCAGCTCTGCTCGCAGCTTCCTGCCGTTGTTTGTGTGACCTCAGGGCCTCTTTAGCTCCAGATGAAGAGCTCTCGTTACGAGTCCAACAGCTGGAGGAGACACTCAGAGAGCGAGAGGAGTGGGGCCGCCGGGAGCCCGGAGAGTAGGGAGGAACACCAGCGCGGCGAGCGGAGAGGTTAACATATGCGTTCAGGCATCATTAGAGCATCGAGCAGCGAGAGGCGAGTCGAAGACAGGACGGGAGGAGTCGAGGGACGGCATTAATGAGTGAGCGATCGGAGCAGCAGAGAGGACGAGCAGCTCTTCATACTGAGAGAGGAGATTAAAGAGCGTGAGTTTCAGAGGAGGAGGAAGGTGATTCACACGCGAGGACGTCACCAACTTAATGAGTAACATGCTCAGCAGTAGGAAGTATAGAAGCCTGGAAGCCGGCGCCCTGGCCCTGCAGAGTCAGGATGTTTTAATGTTTGAGTGGTTTTATGTTTAATCCCCTGCAGGTTTATTCCTCCTCAGAGGTTTGTGCCACTTCGTCTGAATCCGGAAACAACAGTTTCATTTGTACGAACAATGGCATTGAATTCAGTTTGTGCTGCGAACACAGACGCAGCTCTCTCTGTGGGCGCTCTGCAGCCGAAATGTGCAGCTTTCAGGTCGTGTTCCCAGATATTTCAGCCTGTAGTCACACAATCTCACAATGTTTTTAATACCTGAAGATATATTTATACATTACAGTCCTCTTTAAAGCTTTCGGGGGCAGACTGGTGGTTTCAGACGCTACAGCACAAAACCAGCTTTGTAAACTCTGCAGCGAAGGACATTTAACATCAAACGAGTCCTGAGCTCAGCTTTAAAGAGTGTGACCTGCAGGAATCACTTCTGCAGCTGCTGTCGTCGGTTTAAAGGATGGTTCACATGGAACACTCACCTGCATCATATACCTGCTGTACATGCTCTTCCTGTTCCTGTGCGTCCTGCACTGAAGCGCCGTGCAGCAAAATCCACATTTAAGACGATCGGAGGCTTCAGCTCCGCTCGCTGTCTCCAGAGTCTGCTCAGTGTCTCCAGCTGTGATTTCACATGGAAACACTTCAGCTTCCAACATCTCAGATGTGAAAAAGGTCAAAACATCACGTAAGTCTATGGTGTGTGAGGAGCAGAGCTGTGCTGCTGCGTGTGCTCCAGCCTGAAACAGCTTAGAGTTAAAGCTCCTGTGGGTTCATGAGACAAAGTGTGTGTGTGTGTGTGTGTGTGTGTGCGTCAGGCTGTAAGATATCACTGTAAATAATCTAAATTTCTATTCTGCAATACTTTGATTTTTATGTATTAACGATGGGACTTTGGTGCAGAACAGCTCAGCTCGATGAGACCTGGAAACTGTTTGCTCGAGCTCACCCTGCTTTGACTCCAACAGTTTGGACACAGAAGCTTCTGGTTTAATGAGAAGCTGCGTCCGTGCTTTGGCTCCTCCATCTCCGACTTAAAGTGAAGTCATCGCCTGGAGTATTTACACCTGATTGTAACGGGAGGGCGCCGTGTCGTCGAGGATTTCCACATTTCACTCAGCTCAGACGTGAAGTGTCTCAGAGCGAACGCAGCGGGGACGAGATGTGGCACATTTAGAGAGCGGCGTGCAAAATGTGTGATCTGTGAAGCCGCTGAGGGCGAATTTAAAGGGATTACGTGGAACATGAGGGCTCAGAGAGAGAGATATTGGCCATATTATAGTGTCGGTACAGGCTCACTCATTCACCGATCAAACAAAAAGCCACTTGAGGAAACAAAGGCCCTAATCAGCCTGTAACGCACTCTGCAGCTACAGCGTCAAGAGCGGACTTCATACGGAGCCGGGCGGATCAGGTAAAACCGAACAGAGGGAATTGAAGTTAAAATGCTGCGCGAATAATCAAGTTAATGTCAAATGACTCATCTGTATTACATTTCCACATTAACCCAGACGCCTTGGCGGCGCGGCGAGAGTCCGGCGCCACTTCAGTAATAACCTAAAGATCGGATCTCGTCCCTTTTCCCGAGCTCCCACGCTGAGCGGCAGGCTGCTGCTTTATTAATGAGAGCCAGGACGCACGAAGATGTCTCATTATTCTTTCATGTGTATCTACAGAGAAAATGAAATCTTCTGCCAGACCTTTCAACCTCACCTTCCCGCCGAAAGGAAGGAAACAATAATCAGGACGGGAAGCGCGTTATCGAGGCTCAGTGCTTCATTCACAGCTCGGCCGTCCCCTCGGCGAGCAGAGAAACGCAATTTATTCAGCTCACTGAGGAGGGAGCCTTATCTGAGAGGCAGGATAAAGGGAATTAATGAGACACACACACACACACACACACACACACACACACACTGTGAGTCCCACAGTGAGGAGATCCACTCGGCTTCCTCGGACCGCTCTGATGTCGCCATCACCGCTCGCCGTCACCGCGCTCCCTCGTTTGACCTGTTTTCACAGTCATTTTAAATCCGGCCATAATCTTTATGTTTCGATGAACGCCTCCGTTAAACGGCGCCATATTTTAGTCATGAGATATTAATTAAACTGATGATTTGGTCATTAAAGCGGCTCCGGAGCAGAATCGACTGATTCTGCTTTGAACTAAACTGAACACAGTTTCATGGCAAACAAACAAAGACAATAATAATATTTAATAAAATCTATAACTTCTCTTGCTCCGAAGGGACTGACTCGTGTTCGGAGGAGGAGACTGGCTCGTTTACTCTGATGAGCGTCTGCTTCGTGCTTTGCTTGAGACGTGGTGTCGCTCTGCAGTTACTGAGCTCGTTGGATGATGTTGTGATAAGTGCACGAACAGAATGACAGATATTAAAACGCAGGAAGGGGAAGAATGAGCGCGACTCTCAGGAGGAAGTGTCGTTTCTCGCTGCTTGGCGGCGCAGGAAGCGCCGTGTTTTGATCGTTGTGATGCCTGATTATCTCCGTGTAACATGAAACAGTTCACTTATGACAAGATAAACTGAGTGTTGCTATTATTAGAAAGGTCTCCTGTCGTGATGTGGCAGGTCTGTGTGTTGAAACACGCTGACACTGGTGTAACAGCAGCACGAAGAAGATGAAAAACCGGGTTCATGTATCAGCGTCTACACCGTGTCTGTGTTTCAGGGACTGTTTAAGGACGCTGTCCTCTCTCTGCTGCTTCAGGCTTTAATGTAACACATTCATCAGGAAGCATCAGAGCTTTCCACTCATCCTGCTGGTTCAGATTAAGTTTCAGCAGACGCTGGTGAGAGTTGTTGGGCCTCCACAGAGGAGGATCTGTGGCCTCCAGTAAAGCGACTCGAGCTCTGCGCCACGTTGAACGTTGAGTCGCCCGCTCGATGAGTCAGGTTTCCCCCGGTTCACCTTCGTGTCCCCATGCCGTGCAGCCGCAGCTGCTTCTTCTTCTCTGCTCCTGCTGCGATCCCTCCAAAACAAAACAAGCGAAATATTAAATGTTCAAAATCCACAAACGCTCCTGAGTTTCCTACACAAATCTAAATAAATTGTGTACAACACATCGTTGACCTGCTGGAGTACATTTACAAATGCTGGACTGAGGATTCGCCGTTGGATTTCGTTGATTTCGTTGCAGCACAAATGGACGTTATTTATTTGGATAAACGTTTGTGTTTATTTAGACAGAATGAAGATATACGAGTTGTAAATTATTTATTTACATTTATTCTCATGACGAGTCACACATACAAATCAAACTGCATGTATTTGTTTGTAAGGTTAATATCTTTATTTCTCATTGATGATATATACCGTATACATATCTCACGTGCAGTCGTGGGTGAAGTCACACTGAGGAGCTGCAGCTGTCAGTCACGTCACAGCGTCACGTTATGATCATGTGATGAATCATCGGGTCCAAACGCAGAATCAGTTCAACTCTATCACAAACCTTCAGTCTGCAGTGTACTGTCTGTAGTTTAGTGTGTGTGTGTGTGTGTGTGTGTGTGTGTGTGTGCAGAGCCCACCTGTTCCTCTGTTGTGCCAGATTCCCCCCGTCCTCCCCCCGGCCTCCCCCGCCTCCCGCTCCCTGCCTCCCTCCGCCTGGTGCAGGCTCTGATGCCGGGCCGACCTGAGAGACGGATGAACAGATCAGCCGTGGCTCTGAGCTGAACCCCTCCGCCGTCTCCTCCCGCTTAAAGGTCTTCTAACCAGCTGACGACTCCGGAGGCCGCAGGAACGTGAGGTGGCACTAGACGCTCGGATACTAAAGAGAAGATCCACCTCATGTTCTCTCCTCACTGCTGCTCACAGCCACAAACCACACAGCCAATCAGAGAACAGAGAACTGCGAGGTCAAAGCATGAGTTAGGAGGGTCTGTCCTCTGTATGGTGGCCATCGTAGGACATCCAGGATCATGCAAACATCATGCATTGTATTCATGCACGCACACACACTTTGCAGTTTATCATTTACTGCAGCTGTAGAATGGTGCAGAGTTTTGGTATCTGATAATATTGATGGTTGGATGGAGGACAGATAGATGGAGGATGGATGGAGGATGGATGGAGGATTGAGGATGGATGGATGGATGGATGGAGGACAGATGTAGGACAAATGGAGGACAGATGGAGGATGGATGGAGGACAGATGGATGGAGGACAGATGGATGGAGTATGGATGGAGGATTGAGGATGGATGGAGGACAAATGGAGGACAGATGGAGGACAGATGGAGGACAGATGGATGGAGGACAGATGGAGGACAAATGGAGGACAGATGGAGGACAGATGGATGGAGGACAGATGGATGGAGGATGGATGGAGGACAGATGGAGGATGGATTGAGGATGGATGGATGGAGCACAGATGGAGGATGAATGGAGGACAGATGGAGGATGGATGGAGGATTGAGGATGGATGGATGGATGGATGGATGGATGGAGGATGGATGGAGGATAGATGATGGATGGATGGAGGATGGATGGAGGACAGATGGATGGAGGATGGATGGAGGACAGATGGATGGAGGATGGATGGAGGACAGATGGATGGAGGACAGATGGATGGAAGATGGATGGAGGATTGAGGATGGATGGATGGATGGAGGACAGATGGAGGATGGATTGAGGATGGATGGATGGATGGATGGAGGATTGAGGATGGATGGATGATGGATGGAGGATAGATGATGGATGGATGGAGGATGGATGGAGGACAGATGGATGGAGGATGGATGGAGGACAGATGGATGGAGGACAGATGGATGGAGGATGGATGGAGGACAGATGGATGAGGATGGAGGACAGATGGATGGAGGACAGATGGATGGAGGATGGATGGAGGATGGATGGAGGATAGATGGAGAACAGATGGATGGAGGATGGATGAAGGATGGATGGATGGAGGATGGATGGAGGACAGATGGATGGAGGATGGATGGAGGATGGATGGATGGAGGACAGATGGATGAGGATGGAGGACAGATGGATGGAGGACAGATGGAGGATGGATGGAGGACAGATGGAGGATGAATGGAGGACAGATGGAGGATGGATGGAGGATTGAGGATGGATGGATGGAGGATGGATGAGGACAGATGGATGGAGGACAGATGGATGGAGGATGGATGGAGGACAGATGGATGGAGGATGGATGGAGGACAGATGGATGGAGGACAGATGGATGGAGGACGGATGGAGGATAGATGGATGAGGATGGAGGACAGATGGATGGAGGATAGATGATGGATGGATGGAGGATGGAGGATGGATGGAGGACAGATGGATGGAGGATGGATGGAGGATGGATGGATGGAGCACAGATCTTGCAGTAAACTGAGGATGGTGGTTCAGCTCTCTCCCTGCACTTGTTGCTGCTCCTCCACTCCTTTAATCCACACTCACTTCCTTCCTCCGCTGAGTCACACAGAACAATCTCATAAATGTGTCTCAGCTCCGGCTCAGGCTGCCGGCCTGCAGAGAGGTGAGCGAGGCCCCACTGAAAACAGCTCTAATTAACTCTGCTGTTGGCTTTAATGGATTAAAGTCCACGTTTGAGTTGTAACAACAGAAACGAACAAAGACGTCTCCGACTTCCACTGATTCACCAGCCAGCCTCTGAGACCTGAGCCTGTGGGAACGGGACGGTGTTTTAGGAACAGCAAAGCATCCGCAGTGTACCAAACCATTAACGTTTCTCATGTGAGAAGTGTTGTCACTGCCTGTGCACGAGACAGTTTCCTATAAACAAATCAGCCTTAACCCTCATGCACAGAGAATTATGTTTATCTGTGTTCAGCTGGTGCATAAACACAAAGGTGTCCTGTGAAAAGACATCAGTGACTTCATGAGCCTGTTTGCACAAACATCTAATAAATACTCTAAACCTCAGGTGGAGGTGTTTATGATTGGTTCTGGTGGTTTGTACTGACCGGACCTGTATGAGGGGGCAGCACAGCTCCTGGTTCAGGACCTGATCACATCCTGCAATCCACATGCACATCCAAACCTCTGCAGATGATCCAGGATGCAGCATCTGGTCTGGTCTTCAACCAACCCAACATCTACATCTAAACCAGCTCCGGGTGGACCTGAACCCCCTCATCCTCAGCCATTGACAGACGCCAAGTCCCAATGTCACATCTGAGCCTGAAATCACGAGCTGGACTCTTCTCCTCTGTCGTGGATGAGTCACAAAACTCCATCACAACCCTGTTGTTTCAGGAACACCTGCTCAGCTGAAGGTGCACTGTTTACTTACATATCAACTATGCAGTCGACACCTTCATCACCTGTCAACACCTGTGTCCTATCACAGCGATGCAGATGTAGAATAATCACAACACAAGCGAAGATCTAGGAAGGAAAGACAAACCAGATGTTTTGAGTCTCAGGTGTCACGCCTGGCGTGAAGTGTAGTGTAGTGCATGATGTCAACTGCACAGGGTGTTTGTAGATAAGTAAATAATAGTGCACAGTTAGCTGAGCAGGTGTTCTGCAGACATTAGGGTCTTTAGTTGTTTCTTGAAGGTCTGCAGGTTGAATGGAGTTTACTCAGTCCACCACCGAGGAACAACAGAGGAGGAGAGTCAAGGTTGTGCTGAGTGCCTCAAAGAGCTCAGGAGGAGTCTTCAGGAACTGAAGCGCTGCCCTTCCTGCTTTTATAACACTGGCTTTTCTTCTTCTGTGCTCATCCCAGAGTCTAATTAATCAGCTGAAAGCCTTGCAGAGACAAAGTGTGCAGTCTGAATAATTGATCAAATACCTGGAACGTTTCAGTGACGTGTGCTGGAGTCTGTGGTTCATCCCCTGGGGAGAACAAGTTGATGCATGGGGTGCAACACGTGGAGGCGAAGAACTAGTGATTTTGGGACGAGACGCGTGGAAACTCTGAAAACTCGACGCTACAGAGAAAAACTCTGCATGATTCAGAAGCAGAGCTGGTTTCCTCTGCGTGAGTTTGAATGCACTGCAGTCGTGTTGATGGTGACTAACGCAACTAAAAGGTCAGCGCGTGGGTGAAACCTGCGGTTAATCAGAAGCTAATTGCCTCAACACACAAATCTTAATTGAGGTATTCATTAAAAGCTTCTGTGTTCAGATTATTCATGGTTACATATGAACCATGAGTGCTCGGTCCTCGGGCTCCCGCTGACCTTCTCTCTGTATTGTTCTGGCTCGCGAGGCATTAAGTGCAGCGTTGTTCCAGGAGAACCACTCGAGTTGCTCCCGGTGACCTTTTCCTTTATTTATTTTTAAATGCGCTGTAGAACAGTCGAGCGCCGCTGCCGGCTGAGTTGAAACTGTCCAGATGACGCTTTAAAGCCAAAGTTGTGCAGGATGGAGCGTGACCTCATCATATGTTATCAGGGAAACTGAGCTGTGGCTCCTTAAACACTGTTGACTTTGAAAAATAAAGACAAATCTTTGGAAAGTTGCCAGGATATGAGCGCCATGTGTGGAATCCATAATCAGGAATTAATGCACTTCCTGTCGTCCATTAACTCCAAACTATGGACACCTGTTTGGAATCATCACCTGCAGCTGGATAACGGGAACGTCTGTGCAGAACCAGGCTGTGAATATTTGCCTCAGAAACCACCACAAGAGTTGCTCAGAGCTGCGGTGGATCCAGACCAGCTCAATGGGACGATCAATGGAGGCGGATGGAGCTCCGCTTCCACCTCGCGCTGCTGGTTACATCCTGTCATGTGACATGTGGAGGGCAGAGCTGCTGCAGACTGAACATGTGAACACACACATTCCTGTCATTAAAGGGACCTTCCAGATCATCAGACCTATTTTGTGGGGAAAGTTTGCAGTTTGGTGGCTCTGGTGAACTCAGACCTGTGATAACATCGTGAACATGGTGCAACAGTGAATAAGCTCAGCTTGTTTCTGACAGGAAGTCACCAAAAACACAAAACTGATCCGGCTTTGATGAAAACAAACATCATGGTGCACAGTCACTCCAATATTTTCACGGTGGCCTTTTTAATGAAAAGTACTGCAGTGCTTCTTCTTCTGTGCTCGTCCAGAGTCTAATTAATCACCTGAAAGCCTTGCAGAGAGAAAGTGTGCGGTCTGAATAATTGATCAAAAACCTGGAGTCTGGACGTTCCTGCGACATGTGCCGGAGTCTGTGGTTGATCCCGAAGGTAAAACGAGTTAATGCATCACGTGACTGAAACATTAAAGCGTCGGCCGTGGAGCGGAGCAGAGCTTTTGTCTTGAATCGTGACTTTACTTGTTGCCGTCCTGAGGTAGCTGCTGTCAGTCTGTGTGGTGGCGGTTTGTTCAGGCCTTGTAAGGCCTCCAGAGCTGAACGCATCAGAGCTGCAGCTCCCTGAGCGTCCACCAGAGGCTCCAGCAGCGAGTCAGTCCCCATAGACCCCCATGTTAAAATGCAGCAGTAAACATGTTTACAGCCTGGTACAAACAACGGTTTGGTCTCTGCAGCTAGTTTCCCCGTTCATGACGACTGTACGGGCTGAATTTATATAGAACTCACTGCTTTAAATCAGATTAACACCTAAATTCAATTCAATTCAATTCAGTTTTATTTATATAGCGCCAATTCACAACAAAAAGTCATCTCAGGGCACTTTACAAACAGAGCAGGTCTAGACCACACTCATTACTGTTAGTTACACCCAACAGTTCCACCATGAGCAAGCACTTAGAGACAGTGGCAAGGAAAAACTTCCTTTTAACAGGCAGAAACCTTGGACAGATCCTGGATCAGGGTGGACAGCCATCTGTCTTGACCGGTTGGGGGGGGGGAAGAGAGAGAGAGAGAGAGAGAGAGAGAGAGCAAATGACAGCAATAGGCAGCAGAGCACACGGGGCAGGTCAGTGGAGCCACAGGTCAGATGTTCAGCTCTGGAGCCACAGGTATCTGTAGAGAGGTCCAGAGAGAGAGAGACCAGAGAGAAACAAGCACAGCACTAGGGGAGAGAGGACACAGAGCTAATGGAGTTTAAGGAGAGAGAGGGAAGAGGAGGAGTGTGGAGACGATCATGGGATGTCCCCCAGCAGCCTCGGCCTATAGCAGCATAACTGGGGGATGGCATGGATGGTGTAGTTCACATGGTAACTAGAACTAGCTGTAAGCTTTGTCGAACAAGAAGGTTTTAAGCTTTACTTTAAAAGTAGAGAGGGTGTCTGCCTCTCGGACCCAGACTGGCAGCTGGTTCCACAGGAGAGGAGCCTGATAGCTAAAGGCTCGGCCTCCCATTCTACTTTTGGAGATTCTGGGAACCACAAGCAAACCTGCACTCTGGGAGTGAAGTGATCTGTTGGGTTGATAGGGACTTAGCATCTCATTGAGGTACAATGGAGCTTGGCCATTAAGGGCCTTGTAGGTAAGAAGAAGGACTTTAAAATCTATTCTGGACTTTACAGGGAGCCAATGAAGAGAAGCTAAAACTGGAGAAATATGATCTCTCTTGCTAATTCCCACCAGAACCCTTGCAGCAGCGTTTTGGATGAGCTGGAGGCCTCGCAGTGAGCTAGTCGGACAACCTGACAACAAGGAATTACAATAGTCCAGCCTTGAGGTAACAAATGCGTGGACTAGCTTTTCAGCATCATTTTTGGACAGGATACTCCTAATCTTAGCTATGTTGCGCAAGTGAAAGAAGGCAGTCCTAGTGACCTGCCTAATATGGGACTGGACATATCCTGGTCAAATATGACTCCCAGGTTCCTCACGGTAGAACAGAACTGGAGGCCAGGGTAACACCATCCAAAGTGACTGCGAGGTCAGATAACCTGTCTCTGAGGTGTTTAGGCCCAAACACAATCACCTCAGTTTTGTCTGTATTCAGAAGCAGAAAATTATAAGTCATCCAGGCCTTAATGTCTGTCAGACATGTCTGAAGTCTGACTAATTGATCTGTTTCTTCTGGCTTCATAGATAAATATAGCTGTGTATCGTCCGCGTAGCAGTGGAAATTTATGTTGTGCTTCCTAATAATATTGCCTAGGGGGAGCATGTATAGGGAGAACAACAATGGTCCAAGCACAGAACCCTGTGGAACTCCATGATTAACCATTGTGTGCACGGACGAGTCGTTATTAACATGGACAAACTGGAATCTGTCAGATAGATAAGATTTAAACCAGCTTAGTGCTGTTCCTTTAATGCCAATGACATGTTCTAGTCTCTGTAGTAGGATATTGTTATCAATGGTGTCAAATGCAGCACTGAGGTCTAGCAGGACAAGTAAAGAGACGAGGCCATTGTCAGAAGCTATTAGGAGGTCGTTGCTAACCTTAACCAATGCTGTTTCTGTGCTGTGATTTATTCTAAATCCTGACTGAAATGCTTCAAATAAACTGCTCCTCTGCAGGTGATCACATAACTGATCAGCCACGGCCTTTTCAAGGATTTTAGAAATAAAGGGGAGGTTGGATATTGGTCTGTAGTGCGCTAAAACACCAGGGTCAAGAGAAGGCTTTTTGAGTAGAGGTTTGATGACAGCAACCTTAAAAGCCTGTGGAACATAACCTGTTAGTAATGACAGATTGATCTGGTCTAATATAGAAGTGCCAATCAGGGGGAAAACATCTTTTAGAAGACGAGTTGGGATGGGGTCCAAAAGACAGGTTGAGGGTTTGGATCTAATGATTGTTGAGGACAGTTCAGTGAGATCTATAGGAGAGAAATGATCTAGAGATAAATCAGGGCCTGCAGACATTTCAGGGGCTGCTGCAGTTGACACACATGGATCTCTAACATTTGAAGAGAGTGTGTAATGAATTCTTTCCCTAATATCTTTGATTTTACTAGTAAAGAAATTCATAAAGTCATTGCTGCTGAGAGCTGAGGGAATAGTTGGCTCAACAGAGCTGTGACTCTTTGTCAGCCTGGCTACAGTGCTGAACAGAAACCTGGGGTTGTTCCTATTTTCCTCTATTAATTTAGAATAATAGGCAGTTCTTGCCTTACGCAGGGCTGATTTGTATGTTATAATACTATCTTTCCAGGAAAGGTGAAATTCTTCTATATTAGTGGATCGCCACTTCCTCTCTAACTTTCGTGCGGACTGTCTTAAAGTGCGTAACTGTATGTCAAACCAGGGAGCTAGCTTCCTCTGCTTGATTAGTATTATCAACAAGATAATCTACACCGCGTTCCACATTATTATGCAAATTGTGTTTAAAGGTCATAAAGGTCATTTTTTTGTCTGTCAGTTTAAACATATGGATGGGAATGTGTGTCAGGGCTCTTCCAATCACTCCAATCAATCTCAGATACCTGTGCCAATTAGTTTGCAGGTGAGTCCAAATAAAGGGAAAACTACTTAAGAATGGATGTTCCACATTATTAAGCAGACCACCATTTTCCAGCAATATGGGGAAGAAGAAGGATCTCTCTGCTGCCGAAAAGCAAGAAATAGTTCAATGCCTAGGAGAAGGTATGACAACTTTAGATATTTCAAAACAACTTCACCGTGATCATCGTACAGTAAAGAGATTTGTAGTCGATTCAGAACACACACGGGTTCGAGCAGATAAAGGCACAATGAGGAAGATTTCTGCCAGACAAATGCGTCGGGTTAAGAGAGCAGCTGCTAAAATGCCACTGCAAAGCAGCAAACAGGTATTCGAAGCTGCTGGTGTCTCTGGAGTGCCAAGAGCATCAAGGTGTAGGATCCTCAAGAGGGTTGCAGTTATGCATAAACCATCATCATCATCATTCAGCCACCCTTAACCAAAGCTCAGAAGCAGAAACGCCTGCAGTGGGCCTACACGTACATGAAGACTAATTTCCAAACAGCGTTGTTCACTGATGAGTGCCGTGCAACCCTGGATGGTCCAGATGGATGGAGTCGTGGATGGTTGGTGAACGGCCACCATGTCCCGACAAGGCTGCGACGTCAGCAAGGAGGTGGTGGCGTCATGTTTTGGGCTGGAATCATGGGGAGAGAGCTGGTCGGCCCCTTCAAGGTCCCTGAAGGTGTAAAAATGACCTCTGTGAAATATGTGGAGTTTCTGACTGACCACTTTCTTCTGTGGTACAAAAAAAAGAACCGTGCCTTTCGTAGCAAGATCATCTTTATGCATGACAATGCACCATCCCATGCTGCAAGGAATACCTGTGCATCGTTGACTGCTATGGGCATAAAACAAGAGAACCTCATGGTGTGGCCCCCATCCTTCCCTGATCTCAACCCTATTGAGAACCTTTGGAGCATCATGAAGCAAAAGATCTATGAGGGTGGGAGGCAATTCACATCAAAACAGCATCTCTGGGAGGCTATTCTGACATCCTGCAAAGAAACTCCAGCAGAAACCATCCAAACACTGACAACTTCCATGGATGCAAGAATTGTGAAGCTCCTATCCAATAAGGGGTCCTATGTCAAAATGTAATTTGGCCTGTTAAGATATTTTTGATTGAAAGAGCTTTTGATTTCAGCAAATATAACCTGCAAATGCTTGCAGTTTAACTAATGACCATTTTCAGTTGTTTACAACAATAAAATGTTTTGAAACTCTATTGTGCGTAATAATGTGGAACAGTGCATTTTAAGATTTTGATTTTTTTTTAAAAAAACGTTATGATTTGGAGGTTCGTTCAAAAACAGTCGAGTTATACTCTAATGCTTGATGACTTGAAAATTATGAGAACTATCATTTTTATAGATTATTTAGGAAAAAGAGAGAAAAATTACATTTGCATAATAATGTGGAACGCGGTGTATATGTGCTGGATTAGTAGTTAGGCTGCTACCCTCTGTTGTAATGGCACGTGGCATAGAAGCCAAAAGAGGCGGAATAACTTCCTTAAATTTGGAAACAGCATTATCAGAGAGACACCGACTGTAGGTAGTCTCCCTGCCAAATGCTGAGAAGTTCATAATTGTGAACTGAAATGTTATTAAAAAATGGTCAGATAAAAGAGGGTTCTGGGGAAACACTATTAAACGTTCAGTTTCTAAGCCATATGTCAAAACAAGATCCAGGGTGTGATTAAAGCAGTGAGTTGGTTTGTTAACGTTTTGAGAAAAACCAATTGAGTCTAAAACTGAGTTAAAGGCATTCCTAAGGCTGTCATTGGTGTCATCTACATGAATGTTGAAGTCACCCACTATGATTACTTTGTCTGAGCAGAGCACTAGTTGAGATAAGAAGTCAGGGAATTCAGATAAAAACTCTGAATAAGCAGCAGGCGGACGATACACAACCACAAACAGAACTGGTTTCTCTGATCTATCGTTAGGGTGGCAGAGACTGAGAGTGAGGGACTCAAACGTTTTAAACCCAGGCTTAGGTCTGGGATTGATTAGTAAACCTGAGTGGTAGATTGCTGCCACTCCTCCTCCTCGGCCTGTGCTTCGAGGAATATGGTGATTAATGTGACTGGCAGGGGTCGACTCATTTAAACTAACATATTCTTCCTCCTGCAGCCAGGTCTCAGTAAGACAAAATAAATCAATGCAATGATCAGTAATCAAATCATTTACTAACAGGGATTTAGACGAGAGAGATGTGATATTTAATAATCCACATTTTATTGTGGTGTGTTTAGGTCCAGATACCTTGGTGGTATTAATTCTTGTGAGGTTTTTATGAATAATACCTCTTGAATTTTTTGCCCCAGGTAGTTTGGGTGGACGAGGGACAGACACAGTCTCTATAGGAAACTGGGGGTAGTGGTGGTCGTGGGAGGGTGACAGCTCTAAGGAAACTGCAG
Organism: Datnioides undecimradiatus; assembly: GCA_008933995.1. Taxonomy (NCBI): domain Eukaryota; kingdom Metazoa; phylum Chordata; class Actinopteri; order Lobotiformes; family Datnioididae; genus Datnioides; species Datnioides undecimradiatus. The sequence continues at coordinate 9,074,723 of WARS01000060.1, forward strand.
AGAAGCGTGTAGGACAGCAGCTCTGCCGCCTGGTCTCTGCTCTGGTTTGTCAGGTTTTAATATATTTTGCCATATTTCTAGAAATGAGAGCCGCTCCACCCAAAGTAGGATGAATACCGTCTCTCCTAATGAGACCAGGTTTTCCCCAAAATGGTTTCCAATTATCTATAAAGGCCACGTCGTTTGCTGGACACCACCTCGACAGCCAGCGATGGAATGACGACATGTGGCTAAACATGTCGTCACTGGTCAGATTGGGCAGGGGTCCAGAGAAAACTACGGAGTCCGACATTGTTTTGGCAAACTTACACACCGACTCAATGTTAATTTTAGTGACCTCCGACTGCCGTAACCGGATGTCATTTCCGCCGACATGAATGACAATTTTATTGAATCTACGTTTATCCTTAGTCAGCAGTTTCAAATAGGATTCAACGTCGCCCGCTCTGGCCCCGGGGATGCATGGTCGCCGGCGTCTCCAACTTCACATTGCGCAAAATAGAGCTGCCAATAACCAGAGTCTTTCCGTCAGCGGGTGTGTCGCTGAGTGGGGAAAATCTGTTGGAAACGTGAAGCGGTTGGTGGTGAACCGTGGGCCGTTGTTTCGGGCTACGTTTCCTTCGGACTGCCACCCAGGCTTCCCGGCTGCTCGGGACGGCTAACGGGAGCTACCCTAGGATCGCTAGCGGAAGCTACGCTGGGCAGGTCCGCACCGGCTACTGGGGACCGGCTAGCTAACGCTACAGGGGGGCTTTCAATGATGCGGAGCCGTGCCTCTACTTCCTTAAGCCTCGCCTCCAAGGTTATAAGAATGCTGCATTTAATACACATGCCATTATCGCTAAAGGAGGTCGAGGAGTAACTATACATCCCGCACACAGAGCAAAACAAAGGAGAAGCAGGGGAAGAGAGAGCAGCCATTGCTAGTGATCGAACAAGCTAACCAGAGGGGAAAAGTGGAAAGGAAGCGTAAAATCCCCAAAAAGCCGTGTGAAACAGGTGTTTAGCAAATGTATGTGCACCAATTCAATGCAATGAATCACCGCAGTGAAATTAAATGTTTTAAACCAGAAATGTTTTAGCAGTTGACGACGCTACAGCACGCTACAATCCACCACAGTGCAAAGACAACAATAGGAAGTGACGCAGTACGTTACCCACGCAGCCTGAAAGTTATGCAGAATGAAGGGGCGGGGCTTCTTTGACTGACAGCTATCCATCAGCTGTCTGCCGTGTTGTGTGTCAGCCCCGCCTCACCGCCGCCCACCTGACACCTCTCTGACCATTGTTTGGATCAGCAGGGAGTCAGGTGATGTCACGCGCTGCCAAGATGGCTGACGTCCAGATCCACCACACACCGAGCTCCACAGTCGCTCTGCAGAGTCTGTGGTTTGTTTGATGAACAGTCAAGAACTTTTCACTATGAACTTCATTCATTCAAGCCAAGATGAAACTGTTGGTCTGATAAATCAACGTTTGCCTCGCTCTGACGGAAATTCAACCAAATTGCACTTGGCCCGGTCAGCAGTGAGCTGCTGCCTCAGGTAAAGTCCAGGATCTCGGGGTTATGTTCACGAGTGAGCAGGCACGTCGGTGCAGCGTCAGCAGTAACGCCATGTTGCGGCGGTCCTTTGGGATTCGGGGGGAGCTGAGCAAAGCTCTCGATTTACAGGTCGGTCTGAGCTCCAGCGCTCACCTTCGGTCCAAGGCTTTGACCAAAACAGTGAGATGGCAGGTGAGCTTGGATGCTCCTGAGCAGCTCCTGCAGTAGTTCCTCACCAGGTCCTGACCTGTGTGCGTCTGCACAGAAAAACTGCTTCAGCTCATGAAAAACGGGAGCAGACACAAATCAGAGTTATTGATTATGGTTGTTTACGTTCCTGTGTAACGTCCTGTTTTGCTGTATTGGCGCAAACTGTTTTTTGTTTGTTTGTTGTGAAACAACAAAACAACAATGAAACATTAGTGTTTCTGATCTAACCTCAGGTATCCTGAAGGTGAGAGGATGTGGCCTTTGAACAGACAGTCTCCTTTCAGCAGCCAATCAGAAGCTTCTGTTCGTGTCACATGATCATCAGCAGCGTTCATTCAGTGGTGACAGGAAGATGTGAGTTCAGATTCCTTTCCTCTGACAACACGGTCGATGACAGTGTGTCTCCCTGCTCCTGCAGCTCCAGTTCGCAGGACTATCAGCTCAACTTCAGCGGCTGAGGCAGAAAAACAGGTGCAAACGGACTAAAAGGCCCCAGATCAGTTTTCAGAGGTTTAACAGTTAAAAATAAGATTCATCACAGCGTCTCTCTGCATTCGCAGCCTGTTCGTCTGCAGCAGCAGCAGCTTTGCATCAGTCTGAGCTGGATTTCCTCGGCTAATAGTCTGAGTGCACGTTTGAAATCGTGGGACACGGTGTGTGTTCGTGCTGCCTTGGCTGCTCCATCCTCTCCCGTCTCCACCCGACAGTGTTTCTGCGGGTGGCGGGAGCAGAGGAGCGAGGAGACAACTTTGATGTTTGATGAAGTGCCTCACTTCAAAGTTCTGCACTGCGGGATTAGCCGGGAAGGAGATTACTGTAATTGGGGACTGAAGAGGTGGAACAAAAGGTTCCTCTCTCTGTCAGAGAGGTGGATGTTGCACACACACACACACACACACACACACACACAGTTACAGTGGAGCATGTTAAAGGGAAATGCTCTCCAAAACACATTAACCCAGCTGTTTTCCACGAAGCAGCAGCCACTCTCTGTGTTTTCCTGGATGAGTTATAGTCGTCTCTGTCGAGACGCCCGCTCTCTCTCTCTCTGTAATGAGGCTGTGGGTGAAGCTGCAGCTGTGGAAGACGCTCGCTGCTGTTTGTTCATGCAGGATGGATGCTGACGGAGCGGCGTGGAGGCTCGATGGTCGGCAGGTGAGACGGTTTGGGCTCAGACGAGACGCAGCTGGTCTCTGGGGTTTTAGGCAGTCCAGCATTACTGTAATCAGATTACTCTGGTGCAAAGTTGTGTTGTTGAATCCAAATCTGCTGTAGTTCATATTGAAGCAGTGCATTGAATGACTGAAGCCAGTATGACTGACCTGCTGCTGCTCACATCCTCTTTTAGCCTCTTTCAGCTCCTTGTTTTGGTTTTACTGTCTCTTTACAGTCTGTGTGTGTGTGTGTGTGTGTGTGTGTGTCTGTTAACAAACAGCTGGAGGTCACAGTGTTTTACTGCACTGTATTTCTAATAATCTATATAAAACATGCAACTCTTTCATCATAATGCAGACCAGCTCAACACAGCTGCAAACACGTAGCTACATGAAAGCCATTGATTAAAGCTCAGCACTGGCCCAGTGAGTGAATGAGAGCTGGTGTCAGAGTGCTTCCATCTTATTTTTATCATTATTGTCATTATGTGGCTTTTATTCGCCTTAGATGTTTGTTGCCTCTTATTTTGTTAAAGCTCTTTCCAGCTGCACTTCCTGTATGAAATGTGTTACATAAATAAGGTTTATTATTATTATTGTTGTTGTTGTTGTTGTTGTTGTTATTATTATTATTATTATTACCATCAACAGTGCAGAGTGGGATGTTAACTGTCATGTGTCTCTCTGTGACCTGGGTAATGAGTCAAGACCTCGTCAGAACTGCAGCTTTTCCTGTAAAATGCAGTTTGTTCCACGCGGGCATGAAGTGGACGCTCGCTGTGGCGTTCAGGAACCTGACTCGACTGCCGGGAACCTCACGGTGACATCACAGCAACAACAGTGTGTTGCAGCGGAGCTGCGAATGGCTGAGTTATCTCCTCATTACCACTCTGCTCGTCGGCCTGTTTGTGCAGCAAGCTGTTGACGAGACGAATGGGCGACGATTTCTAATTGTTGGACTCGCAGCGGAGATCGCGGCGCGCGGTAGTGGATGAATCCCAAAGTGACTTTGTGCTGCTTGGCTTCTCCCCAGTGGACCGTTCATCTGTGAACGTTCAGTAGGAGCCAGGTACACTCAGATTTTTCCCTCATTGGCATCATCAGTAACAGCTCAGCGAGGCGGGGAGGAGACACACATCACTACAACAATCCACAGTATTGATCCCAGATCAGTTTGAAGACAGGGATGCTGTTCGGGAACATAATGAGGTGGCAATCAGGCACCTCAGAGCTGAGGGGGCAGTTTCTGCTGGGGCACTTCCTGTGTGCGCAGACAGTATTGTTTTCATGAAGTGATGTTGCACCAAGCTTCGGATTGATTGCAGCTAATTTGAGGATTGAAAGACAATCTGTGCACAGAGCGGGGAGGAGAGGAGGAATTAGAGACTCTGAGACGAACTTTGGTGCAGAAGTGTTTAGTTCTTTAGTTGTGACCATAAATCAACATGTCGATCTTCACAGATACAACAGCACTGAAGGAACCACAGGAAGTTCAGGCAGCTGCTGGTCGATCCTCAACGTGACATCATCTCCTGTATCCTGCACCTGTGGCCGCGGGGTAGGGAGGCAGAAACAACATCCAAGCCTGTCTGAAGTATCAGATAAGATGCATTCAGGTACCTCAAAACATGTGGGAAAGAGGGGGTTCTGGTCTGATGAGACAAAGGAACACCTCAGTGAATGGTGGTGGAGGCATCATCAGGCCTCAGGCTGCTTCTCCTCAGCTGCTCAGGAGCTCTTTGTCAAAACAGGAGGATCATGGAAAGCTCCAAACAAGATGTTTCACTCAGAACCTGCTGGGTTCAGTCAGGGAGATGAAGATGAGTTTCACGCTCCAACATGAAGATGACCCAAAGAGTTCATCTCCAACACATCCATTAGACCAAAGTTTCAGAGAAGGAACCTCCATTTCATCTGAGAACATGTGGACTCAGCTAAAGAGACTGAAACCAGGAGATCCCTGCACAGTCTGAAGGAACCAGAACGAAGAAGAGCAGGAGAAACCTCCAAAGTTCCTGCTGCAGTAACCAAAAACAAACTAATAAACTGTGACGACGCGTGAAATCAGTTTGTTAGTTCTTACCCCCTGAGGGACGCGCCCCACAGCACCAGGAGAACATGCAGTAATCTCGTTGTCTGGGAGGTTTAGACTGAATACGTGAGTCAGTGTTTCCTCTGAGGTCTACAGCCGGTTTGTTGGAGGATCAGGTCTCTCAGGACCTGAGAGGTCTGCTCAGTTGTTTCAGTCTCTGTGGTCAAGTGCAGTTGAGAAGTTGAATGGTGGAACTGATTGTGGGTGGTGAGGAGTGAACCGTCTGCTCGTTAGGCTGATCTGGATCTGGATCTGGATCTGGATCTTACAGCCCTTTCACACCAAAACAGGCTTTTTAGACGCATAAACGCTAAAGACTCAGGTGATGACGGCCTTCACATTGTCAGCAGACGTGTTTGACGTTCTGTGTTTTCGCTGGTGCATCACATCTGACATCACAGCAGCACCGTAACTGAGTGTCACAGCAGACAGTAGCACGCCAACATGGCCGCCCTGCCGCCGCTGCATCCTGCAGGACAGGAAGTCCAAACTCAGCTGTTGTTCCCACAGACTGTAAAGAGCAGTGATGCTCCTGGTTAATCAGCTGTTTACACAACAACGTCTACCCGGGTGTTTGTGTTTACATCAGAGTCACGACGTGGGTTTAAATCCTGATTGGACACATTCAGAGTGAAGCCAGGTGACAGGTGTTAGCTGGAAAGAGTCTCTACTCTGCATATTTGTTCTCAGAGTTGGACCCGTTTTGATTTTAAAGCTTGATTAACTTTAACTTCACCACAGTTTACAGTAACATCTCCTGGAGGTTTGTTCTGTAGCAGCTTCTGCAGCTTCTGCAGCTGTTTGTGCAGCTTTTGCTGAGTATTGACACCTGAAGACATTCGTCCTTCAGCACGTCTGCGTCCTGGACTGAGCAGGCGCCTTTTAACCACTGAGACATGATAAAGATGCAAACAGAATTAATTAAAGGAAATGTCAGTAGTTGATTCTGATGCACATTGAAGTTGTTGCTCTACAGAAATGAGCTCTGCAACAGTTTAACAGACAGCTGAGGGAGCTCGTCACCGATCCTGCAGGTGTGAGCGTGAAGCAGCGAGAGAGTGACGTCTGAGACATTAGGTTTTAAACGGCAGCCCGCGCTCTGTCACAGGTGACTGCCGCAAACTTATTTGGGTGTAATGACGGCGCCGGGAGAGATGCATCCTGGAGGGCGGCTGGTTATTGAGGTGTGACAGTAACACAGTCTGAGCACCCCGCCGGCTTCAGTGAAATCACTTAGTGAAGCTGTTTTCACCCTGGCCTGTGATCCTGACATGTGTGTGTGTGAGTGTGTGTGTGGCTGCTTAAGGCATCAGAGCAGTGTTAGAGTGAGATTTCCCTCCAAGCCTGTTTGAGATTCATAGCTTTAGAATTGGACTCTAAAGTGCAGGGCGGACACTTTTTTAAAAGCAGGCACAAATTCTGGCGCCTGTCTGGCGTTTATCCTCCGGAGACCCACTTAAAAGTTTGGGCTTTTCAAAGTTCGGCATCTGAAAGCACCAACAACAACAGCGAGAGTGGAAAGGCAGCAAGTGTCAGTGTCTTCGTTAGAGAGTCCGGGCGTTACCTGAGAGCCAATCAGAGCAGACAGGAAGTGCCGCGGCCTTGGAGAACATTAGAGCTGCGGTTAATTAAACAAACCACTCCGACTGTGCGACGGTGTTGTGTCTGCTGTTGTGAATACTTGGTAACACCTCATGCTCTCTGCTGTTCCAGGGTGAGCCGTGATTGGCCGGCTGCATCCCTGCAATGCGGCAATCGTCCCGACATTGTCCACATGCAGAAGCTCTTTAGATGTTTGGATCATCTGGAAGCTGAGGATGTCTGCATGTTTTTATTGTCATTCATTTCCTCTCATCACTGACTCCAGGAGAAGCTGTTTGCAGCTCCTTCATGATGTGCAGCTCAGTGGTCTTTCACAAACCTGCACCTCAACAAACCATTGCCCCTTAAAGACAGGAAGTGGTTTCTGAATCATGGCTCTGTTGTTCACATGGTGTGTTGTCAACCAGGCTGTAAAAACAGGGAGTGAGCACAACATCTTGTTGATCAGAAAGAAAGAAAATGTAAACCTGAGGACGTGAGTGTGTGCAGGACGACCCTGTGAGGCAAAACCACCCGTGGACAGAGAACGGCCAACACGCACAGACTCAGTAATTAAGTGCAGCTCGCTCTGATTAGAAGTCCAGCACATTTGTTCATTTCCCTCAGTGCCAGCTGTGGATGCGCCTGCAAACTAACACGCAGCCCTGCAGCAGTGACTCCATCAGCTGCAGAGCTTCAGCGGCTGATACCAGAGCTGCAGGATCACCTCAGGAGCTACCTCCTGATGACACAGAGGACAGTTTACAGAGAGCTGGGCGTTACAAATCGAGGAAAGATGGGGTAAAATGGATTGATATGATCTCTCACCCACTTGGAGAGCTCAGAGATGCACATTTGTCCTGCTTTCTGACAGGAAGTCGGACTGTTTAGCGTTTAATGCTCAACACGCCGCTGTGCGAGCGCTTGACCTGAACCTGTGTCCGATCAGAGAGTGATTCCTCTCCCCTCGCTGCGGCTCTGCAGCATGAACGCTGCCGCTCATAATTCACTGAAACGCCTCTCGTGACAAGAAGCATTGAGCTGAAATCAATTTGAGGCGTGAAAGCCACTTTTCTGTGAAATATTGCTGGTAAGTGACCGAGCGCGCGGCTGCTGAGGCGCTTTATTTTGGGCGTCAGTCGGACGAGTTTTATTCCCGGCCTGCTCTCGCTGCGTGGGAAGCTGCTGATGGATTTTGTGCTTCTTCACCAGCTCTGACACAGTTTGTGCTGCTCAGCCTGCAGCCCACCAGCTCCGTGCAAGATGCAAGCCTTGCACTTATTATGTGCATCCTAATGTAAGACGCTGAGATCCTCACCTCTCTCCTCTGCTTCTTCATCTCTGACATGATTATTCTCAGGTTGCAGCGTCTCCGACCCTCAAATCGTTTGCAGTTAACAGTTTGTGTGTTGTCTGCAGGCTCCAGTTTGAGTGAAATCTGGAATGTAAAGCAGCTTCAACACAGACTCTGTTTTTCCCAACAGATGGAAAGTTACCATCGGCCGATGTTCTGAGCAAAGTTCAATTAAAGTGATCTGCAGAAGGTCGACAAGCTGCTCAGCACGTCCAATACAGCACACAATATATCAGGATCAGTGTAACTCCACTCCACTGTAACTCCTGTGGAGTAACCCTGTCCTCCGTCCTGCAGAGTAGTGACCTTGTGCAGTGATGCTCTGCTCCCAGAGCTCCTGCCACGCTCTGATCTCTCCCTGAAGTCCTGCTCTGTGACCTTGTGAAGCTCCATCTGTGACGTCCTCTGGACCTCCTCCACTGTGTGAGAGCAGGTAGAGGAAGGAAGGAAAGAAGAAGAAAGAGAAGAAATAAAGGAAATAAGGAAAGAGGGAGGAAGACCAGAAGGAAAGAATGAAGGAAGCAGTGAAGAAATGAGGAAAGGAGGAAATAAAGGACACAAAAAGGAAGGAATAAAGGGTGCAAAAAAGAAGGAAAGGAAGGAAGGAAGGGAGGAAGGAAGAAGAAGTGTGTGTCTCTAATCCAGCAGCAGGGCGGGTGGAGAGCAGTGATGGTGTTAGCACCTAAACTACGTGTTGCCATGATGCAGAAAGTGTCATTGCTGCAGAGTTCAGGTGTTTGCAAATGCAGCTTTTTATTTATGTGTTTATTTTGTTTATGAATCTGTTTTTTGTTTACTTTCATGCATCGGACAGAGCTCAGCTCAAGCTCAGTTACATCTTCTTCCAAACATCCTCCGCTGTTTTTCTCCACTCAGATGCCGTTTGTGTGCACAATGTGTGTGTGTGCATGTTGTGTTTGTGTGCCCGTCTTACTGAGAGCGGCTGCATTGTGCGGGGCCGGTGGAGAGCGGGCCTCCTCCTCTCTGATGGCTGCAGCATCTTCAGGCTCCATTAGACTCACAGATGCGCTCGAACACAGAGCTCGACAGCCTCCACCTCCGAGCGCTTTCTGCCAAACACTTCGGCTCGACGGCTTCAGGAGTGAACCGAGGCAGACCTGTTCCCCAGGATCCCTCAGAGGGGCCGGGTCACATCAGGACTAAGTTCGCCTCCTTCTGTCTGTCAGGGCACCTGTTATTGTGCACCGGTGCACGGTGCTTTGTCATGTAAACTCTGTCCAGAGTTAGAAGAACTAGAAGCTAGACCAACTCCACGTCTGTGAATGTTGCTGCAGTGTGTGAGCACACAGCACACACACATTAATGCTGGATCAGGATTTTTCTTGTTTATTGTTGTGAAACTGGGTCACAGTCGTAATGATGGTCCTCGCTCACAGTGTTTCACAGTAAACCCTTCTGGTTTTCTTCTCTTCTGGTTGTTCTCTGCCGCTCCTGCTCCTCACCACAGCTGCTCAAACTGAGCGACTGCACAGACGCGAACGTCCGTGCAGTCGCTCCAGCTCATGATTCATTTGCTTTAATAGAAACACATCAGGGACCAGTAGTCGAACTGTGAGTCCTCCACAGGCACTGACGGGAGGCTGAGCTGCTCTCTGCTCTCTCATGCTTTTCTGCTGCATTCATGGGTTTTACACACAGATCAGCCAACATTCACTCAAATTATGAATTACACTTTCCAAGCATGAACTTGTGTTGCTTTGGACATTTTTACTGTTTTCAGACTCTTTATGGATCAGACACTGGATCCGGAAGTGACATCACATTCACTGATGATGGATGTCACGGTTCACTGAGCCGCAGCAGCTGCAGCAGCTGCAGCCGCAGCTTCCAGACGCGTCTGTCATTGACACCAAACACTGAGTTTGAGTTATTTCTGTTACAAACTGAAGTGATGCAAAAAGCTCATGCCAAAAAAAAAATGTTCCTGCAGGTTTGTAACCATGGCAACTGCTGTGGCTAGCATCCATCAGTGGTAACCATGGCGTCCCTGCTGTTCATCCTCTAACCAGAAATCAAAAGTTTCTCACTCTCTCAACAGCGAGGATGTGTGGAAGTGTTCGGAGGCGAGGCGCTGACACTTAAAGTGCTTTGCCATGGCTGCGCCTCCTCCTCCTCCACCTCCTCTATCTCCACCTCCTCCTGCTCCTCCTCCTGCTCCTCCACCTCCTCTATCTCCACCTCCTCCTCCTCCACCTCCTCCTCTTTCTCCTCCCTCCTCCTCCACCTCCTCTTTCTCCTCCTCCTCCTGCTCCTCCTCCTCCACCTCCCATCTCCAGCCTCCTCCTCCTCCCTCCTCCTCCTCCTCTCCTCCACCCTCCTCTATCTCCAATTCCTCCCTCCTCCTCCTCCTCCTCCACCTCCTCCTCTATCTCCCACCTCCTCCTCCTGCTCCTCCTCCACCACCCTCCTTTCTCCACCTCCTCTTCCTCCTGCTCCTCCCTCCTCCTCCACCTCTTCTCCTCCTCCTCCTGCTCCTCCTCCTCCTCCCCTCCTCCTCCCTCCCTGCTCCTCCCTTTCTCCCTCCTCCTCCTGCTCCTCCTCCACCTCCTCTATCTCCACCTCCTCCTCCTCCTCTTCCCTCTTTCTCCACCTCCTCCTCTTCCCTCTTTCTCCACCTCCCTCCTGCTCCTCCTCCCTCCTCCCTCCTCCCTCCTGCTCCTCCTCCTCCTCCACCACCTCCCTCTTTCCACCTCCTTCCTCCTGCTCCTCCTCCTCCTCCACCTCCTCCTCCTCCTGCTCCTCCTCCTCCTCCTCCTCCTGCTCCTCCCTCCTCCACCTCCCTCTTTCTCCACCTCCTCCCTCCACCTCCACCTCCTCTTTTCTCCACCCTCCTCCGCTCTCTCGCTCTCTCTCCTCCTCCTCTGCCTCCTCCTCCACCACCTCCTCCTCCTCCACTCCTCTTCCTCCTGCTCCTCCTCCTCCTCCACCTCCTCCTCCTCCTGCTCCTCCTCCTCCACCTCCTCTTTCCACCTCCTCCTCCTCCTCCTCCCTGCTCCCTCCTCCTCCACCTCCTTTCCCTCCCCCTCCCATTTTGACCTCCTCCTCCTCCACTTCCCTCTATCTCTCCCTCCCTCCTCCTCCACCACCTCCTCCATCCCACTCCTCCTCCTCCTCCTCCTGCTCCTCCTCCTTTCTCCTCCTCCTCCTCCTCCTCCACCTCCACCTCCTCTTTCTCCTCCTCCTGCTCCTCCTCCACCTCTATCTCCACCTCCTCCTCCTCTTTCCTCTTTTCTCCACCCTCCTCCTCCCTTTCCTCTTTCTCCACCTCCTCCTGCTCCTCCTCCTCCTCCTCCTCCTCCTCCTGCTCCTCCTCCTCCTCCACCACCTCCCTCTTTCTCCACCTCCTTCCTCCTGCTCCTCCTCCTCCTCCACCTCCTCCCTCCTCCTCCTGCTCCTCCTCCTCCACCTCCTCCTGCTCCCTCCTCCCTCCTCCCACCTCCCTCTTCCTCCTCCTCCTCCTCCTCCACCTCGGGCACCTCCTCTTTCTCCACCTCCTCCTCCTGCTCCTCCTCCTCCTCCACCTCCCTCCTCCTCCTGCTCCTCCTCCTCCACCTCCTCTTTCTCCACCTCCTCCTCCTCCACCTCCACCTCCTCTTTCTCCACCTCCTCCTGCTCCTCCTCCTCCTCCACCTCCACCTCCTCAGCTTTTTGTTTGCTGCTCCGCTCCATCCTGCTGTGTGACAATACCATTGATTCATTCCTCTTTGCTAACTCTGGGCCCTAATGGCCCTGCTGCTGCTGCTACAATGAACATTTCAAGGCTCTAAATGCGGCGCCGCGCTGCTTATTGATCAGCTGTGTGTGGACCAGTGGCGGCGCATTGTTAGCCGCTGTGTGCAGAGCTGCAGACGGGGGGTTGGGATCGACGACCGCGGGGTCACAAACACACGTCAGGGATACGACAGAAAGCTCGTACAGCGGCTTCTCTGGTGATTCCAGGGCTGTTTGTCCACAATGAAACCATCATTAACTCCTGTAAAATACGGAGAACGTGTCAGACAAACGTCAGAATCTTTAAAAATGAAATATTATAGCAGGCTGCGGGCTTTCATGACGACTCTTGACCTCGAACTGACTCGGATGCTGCTTTCAGCTCCTAGCCCCATTTTTCTTTCACTGGTCAGTGAACGCATCGTGTCATTCATCAGAGGTAAAGAACGTCCAAGTGTTTAAAGACGACTGTGCAACAGGTACCAGCTGATGTTGGTATGTTTGTGTGTGGAGACAGCGCGTCCTCGATGGGTGTGAGGTCGTCGTGGTGAGTTCAAACAGCAGACGCTGAGATGCTGAGAGCGTGTGTGGGTTTTGTTTTCCTGTCGACGTGCATCAGACTGCAGGTGCACAACAACAGTCCGCTCTGTGTGTGCCTGCGACAGGTGAGCGTGCTGGAAACCTGCAGCCTGTGGGTGTTCGCTGCGTCTGATGCCGGAGCCGGACAGATCTGTCTCTTCTGTTTGGGTTTATTCCCAGATCCCACTTCCTGCTCGGTTCTCTCCTTCCTGGCGGTTAATTGCATTCACCTGGCGTCCGGGCTGTAAATCAGCCTCTGATTAGATGGCTGCAGAGAGAACCAGCAGACGACTGAGAGCGCGGAGTCTTTCTCACTCCTCCTCCTCCCTGCAGTCAGCAGGTGCACACATCCTGGAAATGACTGCTGCGGTTCACACAACACGCTTGTATTAAATGTTGAAAATGAATGTGTGTGTGTTGGATCCAGTGCGATCCCTCAGCTGTGAGGAGGCTCGGCACTGACGGAGCCGTTTGGCCGGAGCCGACCCTGCTCTCATTTTATTAATGGGAGAAGACGGAAAGCAGCTGAGTTGGTCCTGGCAGAACTGCCTTTGTTATTGTGTCCCGGCCCAGTGGTCAGGGGTGACTGACAGCAGTTTGGGTGAAAGGGGCCAAGTTTCAATTAGCTTCTCCCTGAGGAGGACGGAGGCCGCTCATCTGCAGCGGCGAGCACAGAAACCTGCCAGCTCCACTTCCATCTCGTCAGATCCAGGGAGGAAGAAAACACGGCAGAGCCTCGAGCTTCACTCTCAATTTACTCGTTTAACGTCTGGCTGCCTGCTCCTGTCTCACTGCCCCACCACGGTTTAGACTTTTGGCCCGTTCTCCAAAAACCTGATGCTAAAACGATCTTAGCTCATTGACTTTAAAGGGGAAGAGTAGGTTTAAGGGTCCGCACAGGCTGCACACTCTGCCGTGTTTAACTACTGTTAGACGCTTCATCTTCTGCACTTCAGTCTGCAGCTTTCATGGATCTTAGGCTGTAATTAATAAACTCATTGATTCCTGATGTTTATCATTACGCCGTTAATGAGCAGCTGTTACTTCTCCTGCAGGTTTGAAGCTTCAGGTAGTTTCTGTCTGACTGAAGCCAGCGTCTGCAACACAACCAGGTTTATCAGTAATTAGCATTTTAACAATGTCATTTATGAAATTTTATTGAATTTTGTGAAAATGCAGAAATGTGTTTCTGTTTTCGGGCCTGCAGAACTGTCCACTTATATGATGTTTTACGTGTTAATATGTTTTGTTTCTCTTCAGTTTAGTGCTGAGCAGAGGTTGGAAATACAATAAATGCATTAAAAACAATTATTTATTAGCTTCTTGTTGCAAAAAGCAAAATATAAATAAGTTTGAGGTTTCTTTCCATAAACCAGGTGAAAAACATGTCTTCATATTGAATTAATCTGCAACAGTAAAAACACATAAAGCAAAGTGAGCCACTGTTCTCACACTGAGCAAACGCTGATGCTAATTTCCATCAAAGTGTCCAAAGATAATATTCAGATCTAACTGAAGTAAAAACAAAAGTGCTCAATCAGCACAATTTCATTCATAAATACAGAGTACAGAGTACAAGTGTAATAGAGTAGATAGTGGCATAATAAAGTACTTTACTCCAGTTCCTTTGAACGAAAAGAGGGACGAGGCATTGAAATGAAGCTGCTGCAGGAAGAAGGAGTGAGTGGAGAGGGAGAGGCGGGTGGAGGAAGGTGTGTGGCGAGCGGTCGGTGCAACCACCTGCAGAACAGATTAAATCGGCCTCTCTCTACCTGCTGGATGCGATGCTGCATGTTCTGATTGGTTCTTGGTGTGTGTGCACGTGTGTGTGCGTGTGTGTGTGCAGTGGAATGAGCGAGCAGATGGAGGCAGATGGTGACTCCTACTGCTGCAGTAAAAAGGCGTCTCGTTACAGCTCCACCAGTTTAATCTGCCACAATAAAAAAATTCTGCAGTAAAATCAGAGAAATCAGAGTCACGGGGGGGGGGGGGCAGCCTGAGCAGGGAGTGTGTGTGTGTGTGTGTGTGTGTGCATCCAAACACAGAAACAAGTTTATTGTTTCTCAGTTCATTTGCAGATTGAGATTAATAAAGACACTTTCACACATTTATCATAATCTAATCTGCATTTACATTACGATAAATCACTAAATGTACTTTTATCTGAGTATTTGACGCTGCAGCGTGTCTGAGCCTCAGTGTCTGACACTAATCTCTCCATTAGAGCTCACTGATGATTGATTGATTTATAGTTAAATGAACAACAGCTGATTAACGTCTGTCTGCACTTCGAACTTTGCAAAAATAAGACAAAATGATAAAATCAGACCGGTAACTGTCACTTTTCCCAATTGTGTCGACAGCAGCAGGAGCAGTGCAGGAAGCTCCGTGATGCTCTGCAGGAACAGAAGTTAAAAACCTACAAATATCAGTCTGAGCGTGTGATGTGTTCAGAATATCTATGTTCAAACCAACCAGACTCCATTAACTAAAACAGTCATTTTAGTTTGCAGAGCACAGCTGCTGGTCGGCCGTTGCCTCCGTCTGTTAGTTAGTTCTGTGACGGTCAGTGCTGCAGATTCACAGACATCACATTAAAACACAAACTAGCCATCAGATCGAGGCTGTGATAGAACAGTAGCTCCTGTTCTCTGCAAACTAAAATGACTGCTTTTGTCAGTGGAGTTTGGTTTGATGTGAGGAGAGCATCAACGGGTGTGACAGCTCCAGCTTCCTGTCAGCGAATCAAAGAAATGAAAACATCCACATAAAAACTGCTTCACGCCAGAGAAACAGCTCCCAGGCTGGATTCACCGGAGGAGCAAAAGCACAAAGTTTGTTACGTCTCTGTTGGAGTTTGCTTCCTGGTTGACCTTCTCTGCTTCCATTGGGGGGATAATGCAGCCGGGGCGGCTCCCCGGGCCCTCGCAGGCGCTCAGTAATGGAGGTCGGAGCAGCCTGGAGCCGTCCTCTCAGGTCTTTATTACAGACACACTTTGGTAAAGTCACAGCCGAGTAACCGTTCACCTCTGCTGCTCCACCAGCTCAGGAAATGTCACTGCGGCGCCGCTGAAAGCTGCAGCGCAAAGACTTCAACAACACACACACAGTATGTACACACACACACACACACACACACACACACACACACACACACAGTATGTACACACACACTCAGTGCTCTGACTTTTCTGTGGGACGGATCAGGGGGCACGCAGCCAATGCAGACGCTCTGTAAATGGAATAAAAGGAGAATATTGGCGAAGTGTCATCAGTGTGGAAAACGTCTTTGATGCGGTGGCGTGGTCTCTGTGTCTGAGAGCTGCAGTTTATACTCCGCCTTCCCCTCCTCAGCTCCTCAGAACAAAGACAGACAGGCTGCAGGTCACTGATCTGTGAGAGGCTGATATAATAACTGAACGCACGGACGCGGCGTTGTGCACGTCTGGTGTTAATGAAATGCTTTTCATTGAAAACACTCATTATTCCCATCAGCTGCAGCTTTACAGTGAGACTGATGCTAATGCTAACAGCTCAGGGTGTGCATTTCAGAGTTTTTATGTTTTTAATATAGATCTGCTGATGCATCAGGAACCTGTGTGTAGATCCTGGTCACGTGACGCTCGCGTGCTTAAATCTCATCTGTATGTTTTTAATGAAACTCGTCAGTGTGAGGAGCTGGGAGCTGGAGCCAGGTGACATTTAATAAGCAGGTGAAATGCTCTGCAGAGGGTTAAACAACATCACAGACACTCTGAACTGCGACTGTACAGTAGATGCAGAGTTGTTGTTGTGTTATGTTGTGTGATGCAGCGCTGCAGATGTTAAATGAATGCATGCATGATGGAGGCGAATGTTAATGTAATTGCAGACTTCACTTTTCTGGTTTTGTCTTTTTTAATGCGGATTTTAAGCATCTAATTATATTTCATTCAAAGTGTGACGGGTTAGGAAAGGTTGAAATACACGTCTCCTTCATTACAGCCGTGCTTTATATTGTATTAAGTGATATTTTGCTGCTGAGCCTCTGTCACACCCTCCTGAGCAGCATGTCGCCCTAAACCTGAGCACAGTTTAGAGGTCGGCTCAGTCTGACTTTGAGCGTTTGGCTGCAGGAGAGTGTCACCTGTGATTCTGACGAGGCTGAGTGTGAAATGTGTTTCATTAGGCTTTTCCTGAAAATGATTGATGCAGATTACAGAAGCTGTTTATAAGATGATGTTGCTCAACTGTGCTAAAGGAGCATGTTCAGGGACCAACGTTAGCATGCTAACATGCCAGATCTGACATTTACTTTAGCATAAACTTAGTAACAGACAAGCTGCAACCAAATAAAATGAATATCTGCAGGTTCGCTAATGAGCACAATGTGAGCAGTAGCATAATAATGCTGCCAGTGTAGCTGTTGAAGTTAGCATGCTAACAGTAGCATTCAGCATTCAAAGCACGTTTTGTTGAGTCTGACAACAAATTTAAAGCTGAGTCTGATTTAAGATCCTGAACTGGTCCCCGCACAGACCGCTGAGTGTAAGTAAAGACTTTAGCTGTCAATCATCAAGCCAAACTGATCAGAGAAACCGTTGAACGGAGGGGGCGGGGCTTATGAGCTGCACTGCAGCCAGGCACCAGGGGGCGGGGCTTATGATCTGCACTGTAACCAGACACCAGGGGGCGGGGCTTATGGGCTGTACAGCAGCCAGACACCAGGGGGCGGGGCTTATGAGCTGTACTGCATTAACGTTCAACATCACAGCATCTTCAGCCATGTTAAAGCTGAACGTCTGCACAGCGACCTCCTGCTCCACCTCGGGCGTCTCCTCGAACACGAAACTCTTTAGTCAGAAAACTCAAAGTTTGCAGTCTGAGCTCATTTCCCAAACTTCCAGGCTGCCGTAGAGCGACTGCTGGCTGCATCTGAAACTGTTTCTCATCTGTCTGCAGCCGCGCTGGTTTGAAGCTCTGGGGTTTGTTGATATGCAATCATGCGATCATGAAGGGGAGGATTATGTGTTGTTCTCCACGCCGGAGGCAGCTGGAGCTACGATCTCATTGCTCTCCCAACAGACTGGGTCCTCTACAACAACACTGCACACACACACACACACACACAGTTTCTTCTTAATCTCTCATGTCAGTCATCTATCTGCTGCGCACGAATCTTGTTAGAGAGGAATGTTTGGTGTTGGACTCACTGTTCGAGTGTCTTCCTCTGCTCCCCGCTGTCTTCAGCAGATTAGCTCAGATTGCACCTGTTTCCTTTATAAACTGCCTCCTGTATGTGGACCTGGATCTGGATCTGGAGCTGGAGCTGGACCTGGACTTGAATCTGGATCTGGAGCTCCACTGCAGAGCTGGACAGGGGTGAGTTGAATCAGCTTTGTTGTATTACTCAGTCTGGGCTGACCTGGAGTTTCCTGTGACGCTGGGCTGGACGTCCCTGTGCAGCAGGAGACGCTTCAGTCAGAAGCAGATTGTTCATTTCCTCTCGTCTCATTTTCCCTTTTATGTTTTATTTCTGAGGTGCTCTGAATATTTTCCCAGTTTAAAGCCTCTAATTCAGCGTCGCTGAGCTAATAAACCATAAATCCCATCTGTCTTTAAAGGCCTGTCTAATGTGAACATTACAGTTATTATTCTGATGGAGCCTGAGCCTAAATATGCCACATGCATATCTGAGCAGGCTGAAGTAATGTTGGACTCAATCTAAGCCTTTAAACAGAGTCTGGGCTGCACAGATCAGCTGGTCTGCGATGCCTCCGCAGACTTAAAGACAGGAAGTGATGCTGCAGAGTCGGCACGTGTTCGACCATGTCTGGAGGCTGAAGTGATGCACCCACTCGCTGACGACATGTGGCCCAATGTCTCTGCAGCTGCGCTCAGTTGTTCACATATGAAGTGAAATGAATAAATACACCTCAGGACCTGCACCCAGCTGGCCAATCGGTGAAGATGTAGCTCACTCGACAGTTTATGTCTTTCTTTATCTTCAATATTCATATTTTATCCCTATTTTTGTTGAACAAACTTCATGTTTCTTTATTTCCCTGCAGAAACACAGAGTGTGTTCAGTCTCACCTGGATGAGCACCTCGGGTGCGTGAGGCTAAACTGTCTGTCTGCACTCGGCCGCTCTGTTTTATAGTCAGTTAGCTGCCGTGAGCGCAGGTTTCAGGACTGATGTTCCTCCGTCAGACGAGCACCACTTGTTGCTGTTCGATCTTGTTCAGGATGAACTGAAGCAGAATGAGATAATCCATCAGGATTCCTTCCTGCAGGAGAACAGGAAGTCTTTGTGTTAACATTAAGCCTCCATGAACCAGGCTGCTCTCCGCCCAGCAGGCCAGCCCACTTCAGTTGGTTAGAACGGTTATTTTCTGGTTTGCACTGGCAAAAGAGCCAAGGACCTCTGATTGGTCAGTGTTCAGCAGACCTCTGATTGGTCAGTGTTCAGCAGACCTCTGATTGGTCAGTGTTCTGCAGACCTCTGATTGGTCAGCTGTCTGCAGACCTCTGATTGGTCAGTGTTCAGCAGACCTCTGATTGGTCGGCTGTCTGCAGACCTCTGATTGGTCAGTGTTCAGCAGCAGGTGTTGTCTTGCAGCCTGCAGCTTGCATGCTGAGGGAGGCTCCTCCTCATGAAGCCTGTGCTGATTTTGCTTTTTGCTGTCTGCTGAACTGTGAGCTCCGTGGTGTCGCTCGCTGTGCAAACGTGCACGGGCTGGACCGAAGACGCGTCACTACATGTGGTCGCCTAACGTCCTGTAGCTCTGCTCCTGCTCGCGATGGTGCAGCGTATCTCAGCTGTATGAAGCAGCTGCTGCTTCCTGTTTCTGGGCCGTGCGGTGTTTAGGAACAGCAGAAACGACCATTGCCTGCATCATGAGCTGTGGATGTATCTGCAGCTGAAGGTTTGTGTTCAGCACTGATGTTACCGAACAACAACAGGAAGTGTTTCCATGGTGATGCTGGAGTATTTCAGCGCTCCACTTCGACTTTCTGATCTTTCATGTTTCATCTTAGTTCACCTCAGCGTGCTGCTTGACCATCACAGTTGGCACTGAGGCAGTTGTATTTAGCATCACCAGCTGAGCTGGAACAAAACAGCGCCGTGCTGCATAACTGCACGCTAAGTTTCAACAGGATCTTGCAGAGGAACGGGTTCGTTCGGTCGGCGTTGAGTCGGACGAGGACGTGTTTGGTGTTTTGAGAAGCTTTTCCGTCACGGCCTCAGGGCTGGACTGTTATTTTTATTTTTGGGGCAAAGCTTCATTCGTGTCCCTGCAGCTGATGACTTCAGACGACAGAACGTTTATCTGTGTTTGGATGAAAACAGGAAATGATGCTTCATGTTTGCAGGAAGAACTTAAATCGGATGAATTGAATTTGATTTCACAGGATGGAAACACGACTCCTCGGCCCCTCCAGCCTGTTTCCGGGTGTGTTATCTGCAGTTTGACTGGACCTTCTCATGCCTCAGTGCCACGTTTCCAGCCTCAGTGGATCAAACCTGCTTTAACCACCAGCATCTTTTTAAGCCTCAGCATGAACAGAGACTCTGAGCTGATCCAAGCAGATTCTTACTGACGAGAAGCTGAAATGAGAAAATAGTTCGTCTTGTTTCTGACACAGTTTCCATCCACAGAGCTGCTCGGCCTTTGTCTCAGAGTAACTCTACGCTGTTGGCAGCTACCCTGAGTGTGTGTGTGTGCGTGTGTGTGTGTTTGGTGAATAATTGATGTGTGCGTCTGGCTCTTGACGTGTGTCTGCCATCAGAGTGGGCTTCTTTGATCGCAGGATCCCCACCATCGAAGCTCTCACACACACACACACACACACACTGACTACCTATATTGAAGATGGTTATCAAAGGCTCCGCTGTGCCATCTGGCAGCTCATCAAATATTAACGCTCTGTCTGCAGCAGGAGTCGCAGCCACTGCGCCGCTCATACAAATCTGCGGTGAACATGCGACGTGTGTTAGTGCAGCGTGTGACGCCGCCGCTCTGTGGCTGTGGGACATTTCGCCGTAACCTTGGAGGGAAACGAGCTAAGACGAGAGGCGGGAGCGCGCTCAGAGCTCATTATCATCAGCTCTGCTCTGACGGCGCTGGACTGACGAGAGAAAGTTTCAAATCATAAGTTTCACAAAATATAAAAAACAACGAGTTTTAAAAAGAGACGAAGAAGAAGAGTGGGGGCGGGGGGGTCAGAGCAGGTTAATTACACTGTGAACCTGTGTGTGAGAGTATATGTGTGTGAGTGTGAGTGTATGCGTGTGTGTGTGTGTGTGTGTGCGTGTTTGAGTGTGTGTGAGTGTGTGTGTGCGGGTGTGAGTGAGAGTGTGTGAGTGTGTGTGTGTGTGTGTTGTACAGTAACAGGGCTGCTCAGGACAGTCCCAGCTGTCCTTTAGGCGTCTCATCTGACCTCTGACCTTTCCACCAACACACTATCCCAACTATCAGCTGTCACACCAACAATCTCACCACACACACACATACGGTGAGAAGAGTGTGTGTGTGTGTGTGTGTGTGTGTGTGCAGGGTACCTGTGAGCTGCTGCTGCTGTGACAGGCAGCACATATGGGTTATTTGCATATGATGCCTCCTCTGGATCTTCAGCCTCACCTTGAGTATCTGTGTGTGTGTGTGTGTGTGTGTGTGTGTGTGTGTGTGTGTGTGTGTGAGTGAGTGTGTGTCTCTGCAGCTCAGTGAAACTTGTCCTCGTCTGATTTTCTTTCCGTGCTCTTATAAAAACAACTTGTCTCTGAATTATTTATGATCTGCGGCTTTTTGCTTCTCGAGCTGCTTCACCTTCTTCTCCTGGATCCAGCCTGTCTCACTCTCACTGTGTCCTCCTGTCTCACTCTCTGTCTCTGTCTGCTGTGATGACACTGTGATGACGGTGTGGCGCCACTGTGATGACACTGTGACGCCGCTGTGATGATGCTGTGATGATGGTGCCTGGAAGCAACTGTGGACTCTGAGTCACACCACAGAAGAAGAGGCTTCTCCCACCTGTGGAGTGGAGAGAGGCCATGGAGCTGCTGCAGCAGCATCTGAACCTGCAGCCAAAGTGCCAGCAGTTACGTTGCATTGTGGGTAATGTAGTGACCTGGTGTTGACAGGGGAGAAGAGAACATTGAAGACTGTGTGATGTGGATTCGTTGTTGACACAGTTTGAGATCGTGTCTGTGTGTGATCACCTTCCAACCTGAGTCCTCGGATCCTGCTCTGATGCATTTCTCATACAAACAGGATGGTTCAGATCCAGAAGAGCTGGATCTGAAGATGAAACGCTCCCTGAGCTCCCTGCAGAGAAGATTTATGGAGATATCAGCTCTCAGGCTGCCGCTGCAGCAGGATTTGACTCAGCCTGTCTCGGACTTTGGACTCGTCCTCGATCTGGGCCTCCTGCAGGTTCTGTTTGTTCGTCCCGGCCTCGTGTTTGCAGACGAGTAAACAGATCTGTTTCCTCTGAGTCTGGCTCACGTTGTGTTTCTGATCTTTCTGGTAAATAATCACAAAGATAAACGTGAAACAGCTTCTAACACGGTTTGTATCTGCATGGTTGAACCGTGGAGCGTCTTACTGGAGGGTTAATCATCGACTCTGTGTCAATGCTTCATCACTGGGTTGAAGCTGAGTCCGTCCAGACGAAGCAAACAGCAGCCGGCGCTGTCTGCTTCAGACACCAACATCACAAACTCACAGTCGCTGCGTTGACTGAGCATGTTCCTGCGTTTGCTGCTGGAGGACAGAGCGTCATTAGCGTCTTCACGGTTCTGTGGAGCTGCAGCTTCAGAACATTTGTCACGTTTAAATCACAAAATCACAGCTTTAAAGAATCTGAACTGAAATGTTTCAGGGGCCGGACACAGGGCGGGACAGAGATGTAAGATATGTGAAGTTCTGCAAATCCAAATTTAAATATTTAGAATAAGAACAATTGTGGAAATATAAAAATATTAAAATATGCAGAGACTCTTAAATTTGAAATGTGCGGTTTGTGCAAAGTTTGCGCCACAGAGCCGTTAAAGTCCCGGGAGTGAAGTAAAGGATGTGAGTGAGTACACTTCTCGTTCAGACACAAGATGAATGCAGAGCGGGGCTCTGTAACGCACCTCGGTGTTCCTCACTGAGCCTCAGTGGTGTCCGCTCAATCAGACGCTGCATGACTGTGATTGGCTGCTGGACTGAAGCTGAGCCTTTGTCGGAGTCTAAAGGGAGAGAGAAGTGTGTGTGTGTGTGTGTGTGTGTGTGTGTGTGTGTGAGAGAGAGAGAGAGAGAGAGAGAGAGAGAGAGAGAGAGAGAAAGCGCGAGATAGAGAGAGAGAGAGAGAGAGAGAGAGACCGTGCAGCCTCTCCTATTGGCTGAGCCCCTGCGGTGGGCGTGGTTAGAGCCGGTGGGGGGTGGCGCTGCTGCAGTGAGCCTCAGTGTTCAGGAGAAGCTGAGCAGCTGCAGTAGAGTGTGTCCCCTCCGGCTCACGGATGAGCAGCAGACCGACACCGGAGCTGGACTGCTGAGAACCGCACGCAGGTTCTGACAGCGCACCGTCCTCACTCCTCCACCCCAGGCAGGGCGCATCGTCCCCGGCTTGAACTCTGCGCGGACTCGGTCTCTTTCTGTGGAGCTCCGCAGTCTCCGCCGCTCCACCTGGCTCCCCCTGCTCTCCCCGCTCCGTCTCCGTCTCCGTCTCCGTGTGCGCATAAGGACACTTTTGCAGTTGTGAGTGTGTCTCACACGGAAACACACACGAGCGCGCGCGCGCAGAGATCCGCACCTCTCCGGATCGGAGGCTGCGGAGCCGTTTCCCGGACTCTGTATGGATTGTTGAGGGGTTTACAAAGCTCCTGGATTTGGATTTGGAGTGATCCGGGCTCGGGGCCACAGCGGGACTGAAGACCAGCAGGAGCGCAGAACACAGGTGAGGCGGGTTTCCACAGTGTCCGTGGAGGAAGGAAAGAAGCGGAGCGGCCAGTTTGGGCTCAACACTCAGAGCGACTTCGGTCTGTGTGTGTGTGTGTATGTGTGTGTGTAAACTCGGGTCCATGTGACCTGTGTGTTGGATAAGGTCTAACTGAGCTACATTCTTATCCACTGAGCCGTGTTCAGAAACCCCCCATCGCGCGCACAAATTCTCTCTCTCTCTCTCTCTCTCTCTCTCTCTCTCTCTCTCTCACACGCGCGCGTTTACGCATTCAGGACATCCATCTGACACGTTAATGTTTCTGTGAGCAGTAAATGTCTCCGTCAGTTCTGGAGCCAAACTCCGTCGCAGACCAGGATGAAGATCAGTTCTGAGCTCATTAACAGTTCATTAGTCCCGGGGTCAGGCCTGCTGACCCCCGAACACGCAGCGACCATGGACACAGTCACGAAACCCAGTCAGGGGTGCTGTTTTTCCTCCTCGCGCGCACACACATGCGTACACTCACACACGTACACACTCGGAACAGTAACGTGTTTATTTGCTGGACAGGAACTTAAACACCTGAAACTCGTGTTCGCTT
Organism: Datnioides undecimradiatus; assembly: GCA_008933995.1. Classification (NCBI taxonomy): domain Eukaryota; kingdom Metazoa; phylum Chordata; class Actinopteri; order Lobotiformes; family Datnioididae; genus Datnioides; species Datnioides undecimradiatus. The sequence goes on from WARS01000060.1 coordinate 9,098,476, forward strand.
CAGTTCATTCAGACTCGGTGCTTCTGTGATGTTAAACTGAGGCGATGTGTTTTATTAGACAGTTTTGTCTCGTTCTGCTTCGATGGAAACAGTTCTTGTTTCCACCTTTTCCTGTGAGAGCTGAAGGAATCAGCTGCAGTAACCTGCAGCGACCACAGGCGTCGCTGAAACAACCCGAGAGCTTTGAAACTCAAACTCAGCGTAATGTTTTGTTCTGTAGAGGTCGGAGTTAATGCTTCACACCAGCGTTGTTGTTGTTAGTGTTGGTCACTTACAGCCGCAGACGACTGACATTCATCAGCTGTAACCGTCACAGGTTTGCAGACACGCCCGGTGTCGTCAGGAGATGTGACTCTGCAAAGGTCAGAAGCTGCTCTCTGAAGCCGAACATCAGACAATCACCTGCAGCTGCACCTGAACAGGCAGTCCGCTGTGTTTGGTCGTTACAGCTGTTTTGACCCCCCCCCCCAAAACAGACACCCTGCATGTTTTGCCATTTGCCAGATGAAATGCATCATGGGTGTGCTTGCCTCTCCTCCTCTCTGCGATGCATTCACTGTGCGTTGTTCTTCAGATATTCTAGCTGCTTCGTCTCCTCCTCATGTCTCTTGCTCTAATAAGAGAGCCCCCCCCCGATCCACAGAGCCACATTTAAATATTCAGTGCTTGTTGGAAGGTGTGCCGGAGTGCTGCTCTGGGAGGGAACAGCAGCAGTTGTAGTTGTAGTAGCAGCACTTGGCTCCCGCTGGTGCCACTAACTCCACACTTAACCCGTCCAGGAAGTGTGAAATCAGATTTAGGAAATGAGAAACGCCATTTGCATTCGCTTGGGAATCCCTCAAGTGTGCGATTGGGATCCACGCTGACTCGCTCTCACACTCCACCTCCAGCACTTTGTGCTAATGCTGCTGTTAGAGGAGGAAGCAGCGACGCGTGGCAGGGCGCATCAGAGCACGGGGACGGTGTTCAGCCTGCGGGGCGGTGGGCCTCGACCGCTGCTGGACTTTCTTTTGATGCAGTCAGAGTCACACACACCCCCAGCCATGCCCCCACCTGGACCCATCTTCATGTCGTTGCTTTAACTTGCCTGGGCTTCTATGCTGAAACATGACAGCCAATAAGCTTTGAGGACACTGTGATGTCAGCAGCTGCAGGATGGTGTGAACAAACCTGTGTCGGTAGCTTTGAGTGTAATTCAGACCAGTTCTGTTGCAGCTGCAGGTAGCAGCAGGGTTTTAGCTGCAGTGCACAGCTAGCTAGCTGCTAATCTAGCACAGTGGGTGGCTGCTGTCAGGGCTTCCTGGAGAAGAACCTGAGCGTTCTGCACTGAGTTCTGACCTGAACCACATCCAACATCAGACCAGCATCAGGTGAAGATGCTCTGCAGCCTGAGCAGGGTCGCATCCCTGCAGCAGGAGACTGGACCCAGAGCAGCACAGATATGCCTAACGCAGATAATGCATGGAAGAGCTCCGCTGCCCACAAACAGAAGCGTTCCCATTCTCCAACACGTGGTGAGTCACGCTGTGGAGTGACCAAGCGGATAATTACTGAGCTGTTTGCATCACATGTGATTACACCTCGCAGTCGATGGTCATTGTGATCAGTCCACGATGCACACTGTCCTGTTACCGTGGGCAACAGATGGCTCAGTTGGTAATTAATCATAAAGAAGAGGAGGAGGAATAAAAACATGGAGGCTGAGACAAAGAGAGGGACGCAGCAGATGTTGTTCTGCAGGAGCGTCGGGGGAGCTGCAGGTGTGCACATAGCTGACGAGTTTGTTTTCATTTGTGTGAAATGAAAAAACCCTGAATGAGTTTCATTTAATGCAACAGAGTCTGAGTCTGTTTCACTCCGACCGGTTCCATTAATCAAAGAGTCGTGCGCGTGCAGATATGAAATGTATAAAAGCATTTGGCCGACTGTCCGTCTGACTGGTGCTGCGTAAATAAACTTTATATTTCATGATTTAACCCTAAACCCAGATGCTGTGGAGCTCCTCAGGGCTCCTGTGTCGAACGAGTGATGCTCCCTGATGAACCGCTGATGTATTTATGAAGTGTAAGATGTTCAAATAGCTCGTCTTCGTGTCATGAAGAGGACATTTCAGTTTTCGTGTCAGATGTGACGTTTACCAGACTTTGGAAATCTAATTCAACAAAGTTCAGGTGAGACGCAGGAGGCCGGGGTTCACCTGTGACGCCCAGGATGTGGTTTGCAACCTGAAACAGTTTGGTTAGCGTCAGTGATTTTGATTAAATATTGGTCACTGTCGACTTTTCACCAGGTGCTGCAGGTGTCCCGAGCAGGTGTTGCATGGAAGCTAAGTTAGATGTGTTGCAGAAACGTGTCTGAATCATGTTTTTGAAAACACACTTGCTACGTCAGCGTCTTTAAAATGGATTTTATGTTGCATTTTACATTTATCGGGTCATTTCCCAGAGACGAGTGTTTGAATCGCTTCATTATTACTCACAATACTCCTGCCACTGTCCGTATCCTGCATGCTAAGCTAACCTAGCCGTCTCCTGGCTGAAGAGGTGAGCCAGTTTTTGCATCACGAGGCTTTCTGCATTAAAACACTCTGCGTTGTGCATCCGTGCATTTCCTGGACGAGAAGGTCCAAACGGTTTTAACATCTCTGCTCGGCTCTTTACGAGCTCTTCCTGCTCCGTCGTCTGCAGAACAGGAAAGTGGACCCGACCATTAAAACACAGCTGATCAATATTTCAAAGCTATATGCTGTATAATATTAATGTTACAAGCCGTGCTGAGAGGGGCTTAATGTACTCTGCAGCTCGTACAGCTGATACCGTAATAATCCATGAAGCGCTTCTGTCGTTTACAGCTTCCCCAAAAACAAAAGCCGCTGCTCTTCCTCTGCAGAACCAGCAGCTGCTGTGTCTCCTCACGTGTTGTGTGTGTGTGTGCCTGATACATGGTCTTCCTCCTCTGATGTCCAAAAACTAAATGTGGATTCATCCGCTGCTGAAAATAGTCCCCACCTGACACTCTGCCTCCTCCCATGCATTTGCTTAAAAACCACAAGAAGCAGCCACAGTGTGTTACGAGTGGTTAGGAAGTGAGTGTAATATCATGTTTAGTGTTGAATTAATATAATAACCTGCTTTATTTCGCTTTATTCATATGATCCTGAGTTAATTGCTGACCGGCTGTAAGCAGCGGGGCGGCAGACGGGTTCATAATGAGCTAAATTAACAACTATTATCTGCTGCTTGGATCCATAACTGCACTCTCCTCCTCCTCGTCCTCCTCCTCCTCCTCCTCTCCTTCCAGCCCCCCCCCCCACCGCTGCTAATGGCTCCTCCATTAACCCCACCTGACGGCTGTGTGGGTAATTACAGATTTATTTACGGCCCGTGGCCACACACAATGAGAAATAAATAACGTGTTTGACCGAGCAGAAAGGGACATTATTGGGCCGTGCACACACACACACAGGCACATTTCTCTTTAATGGAAACTGTAGCCAGGAGGTTTAGCCGTGGCGGGCTGTACGGTGTCTCTGGATGTCCTTGCAGCAGCTGCAGCTCCGGTCGAGCTGGAGCCCGGTGAGTTTTCCTCTGCTGCTGCTGTGAAACAACGTTTTATATGAAATCACCTCTGACTCAGCAGCAGGTGCATCAGGCTGCATTCAGCACCTTCGTCCCCGCTGTTACCTGCAGAAACAAGACGTGAACCCGTAACTGACACCTCAGCGACTTTATGTGGATCTGTTGAGCTGGTTTGTCACAGCCAGCAGCTACAGAAGGACTCGATCCTGCACACAGAGTGGAGTGTGTGTCTGCGCCTGATGAGTGTGTTTCCAGCAGCTCCACGGCTCGGGCTCTGTCTCTTTAGCTCCACAACGATCAGCAGCTCATCTCTGACTGGGTCCGTCTGATGTTGGTGTTGGGGACGTATGGTGGCTTCTATGAAAATGACCCGGTGACGGAGCTGAGAGTGAGCGAGAGACGTGAAGTTCATCATATTTCAGTTTGGACCTGAGCTGAAGTAGCAGGCAGACGAACATCTCCAGCCCCAGAGCTGCAGGTGGAGGTGACAGTCAGCAGGTCTGAGTGAAACAGGAGCCTGGTGTGAAGTCTGTGGGGGAGAGACTGGACCTTTTTGTCCTTTCTGACGCACCGTAGTCGGTGGCTAGCTTAATTTTTTGACTCTTCGACCTTTCTTTGACTTTTCAGTCCAGTTGTGCTTTAAACTATTCAATAATGTTTGAAGCCTGGATTGTGAGTTCCTCTGTAACCTGTCATAAAAGGGTAATAGCGTTAGCCTGTCTATGGGATTCTCTGTGTTAAGTTATCATCATAGCTAACGGGGTTGGTTTGTTTACTTTGCATGAACAGTTTTTAACATGGATGTAATTTTGCATGAGAACAGAAAAGAGTTTTTATTTCTGAGCTGCTGCTGAGGAAGCTCTCCGCTGTGCAGCCGAGCTGGAAGCAGGTGGAGACAGAGCAGATCAGCGTGGAGGTGATCTATGAGTGTGGATTAAAAATCATGTCTCTGTGCTTTCAGGCTGAATGAGCTTTGTGTTTCTCGTATGATGTGGACACAATAAGAAGCCCGGGTGTGTCTGTAAATTAAACTCGTCCTGTCTGAGAATGTGTCGGTGCTGCTTCGCTCTCGTTCCTGCTCAACTCCATGTTGCTTTCACTTTGAAGGTGCAGATTAGCAGGTTTGTCCAGAGGCCTGCAGTACTGACATCAGTGCAAACAGTGTGAGCTTCTCCAGCATCTTCGTTTCGTTGCACGCTTCTTTGTTCACGATTAAACATCTCCAAACATTCTGCAGCTTCTGCAGCTCATGCACAGTTGCAGGTGTACAGATCTCCACATCTTCTCCTCCCATCAGCCTCCTCCTCTCGCCTCCTTCGTCTGATCCAGACCACGCAGGTCTGCGCAGGCGGCTGCAGCCCTGCGTGGTCCGCCCGCCCCAGCTGATTGATTCCAGCTCATTACGGTTTGCTGTGTTTGTGTTTCAGCTGCAGCGCGGCTCAGAGCGCTGTCAGATTTACGCCGACCAACACGGGCGATAAAGTGTGAACGAGCGTCACTTTGATCCTGCACTCGCCCGTTTATCGCTGCTCATTTGTATCTGCTCCCGCTTGATTCACTGCGCGTCGTTAAAATGTCGGCTGACGAGTTTTACTGACATTTACTCAGTCGTGAACTCGTGTTAAGAGTGTTTTTGTGATTTTTAAGATCCAAATAAAACATGAAATGCTTCTGTGTTCCTCTGAGCGGTTGATGCTCCGAGGTTTCTGCGTCCATGAAAGTATCAACTAGGGCTGGGCGATATGGCTGAAATCTGTATCACGATATAAGTGTTTCATATCGGTCGATATCGATAATTATTGAAACATTGTATGACCTATTTAAAATTAGGACCAGGAGGGAAAAATACTAAATTTAAACATTTTTATTTTAAACTTAACCTTCCTCTGACAGGCAATGAGCATTCAAAGAAAAGGAATGTCAACACACATGTTCAACGTTATGATTACCAAAAAAAAGAACAATTATCAATAATAAAGTGCTTAACAAAACTAAAGTGTTATAAAAACATGTGCAAAGTGTTAAATGTGAACATAGCAAAAACTGATATCTGAGAAGAACTATCATATATATTTTTTACTGCAAGTTTAGTGCAAAAAAAAGTTCACCTTCTGGTGAATAACATTTTTTAAATAAATAAATAAAAATATGCAGTGTTTTATAAACATAAAAAATATTATAGTAAAACTGAGGTGGACAGGCTCGACCGTCGAGCACACTGAGTAGATTTTTAAAACCGGGCTTCTCTACTGTACTGAGAGGAAGCATGTCCTTGGCTATGTAATATGCCACTGCCTGAGTTATGTCTTTATGGCGTTTAGATGATTTGTCATAAGGCTGTAATGTCGAGTACCTCTCCATGGTGGTCTGCTTTTTTTGTTGTGCTGGTTGTGGTTGTTTGATGCGGCTGTGCTCCAAAGGGTGAGCGCGGCTAAGATGGTGAAACAGATTGGTGGTGTTACCACCCTTGGTGGGGACCACGGTGTTGCGTATTTTGCAGACAACATTTGTCTGACTACGATCCGACTTATAGAATCCAAAAAATTCCCATACTGGCGAGCTGACCTTTCCTTTTTTGTCCACAATTTCCTCGCTCGTTGCGGCGGCACTCATCTTTTCTTTTCTTCACCACGCTGTTTCTGGAAAAAAACACGACCACGAGACAAGGAGATGACGCAACCAAACACGATACTGTTACATGATTGGCTATTAGCGTGTGTCTCGGGTGTCTCTCCATAGGTTGCTAGGCACCAGAGGACGAGTGCCTTTGCTCATGCAACCAAGCTTGCTTCGCAACAAAGCGGAACTAAACCAGAGAGGGCTCTGGCTAAACTTTCGCCGGTTTCTTAAAAAAAACCAAAACACTCATATCGAAATGTTTTATCGAACGCATTTTGTATTGATATCGAGTACGTGTCTATCGCGATACATATTGTTATCGTTTTATCACCCAGCCCTAGTATCAACCCTGAAGTTCACATTAGGAGCTGCTGTCGGTGTTTAGCTGATGTGTTCTGGTCTGCAGCAGCTTGACGTCAGCGTCGGGTCACTCGTGTTCGGTGCAGTGCAGTTGAATGACGTCGTCTCCGTTGACATCAGGACGTCTCAGTTTGTGTTTGGACATTACAAAACGTTCTGATGTGCAGATGCATCGTGGGAAATGCAGGAAACTACTCCTTTCGTGCTCGGCTGATTGGTTTTTGAGTTCAAGCTGCTGAAGCAGCTGTAACTGCCGGCTGCTGTTGCTGTATTTCCATTGTTTCTACGTGTGAAGCTGCCACGCAGACCTCAGAGCTGCTGAAATACAGACTTTCCCTCCAGATGCACGTGTTTCCTGTTAAACTGAGACCGTTTGAAGTCCCGAGCTGCAGAAACGTCATGACATTTGTCCATATAGTGGAAGGTCTGGTAGCTGTCGGGTTCATGTCAGTGGGTCAGCGTGCAGCCTGGGAGAACGCCTTCAGAGGCTGAGTCAGCAGAAGGTCACACGTGAACCAGAGCTCGTCATTTTGAAGAGATGTTGTCGAACTGATTAAATGGCTCTGCAGACAGCCATGACGCATGAAAACACGAATAAACCTGCTGAATCATGATTTATATGAACAACAAACCGGCGTTTACCTGAGAACAGAGGCGTTCTGATTGGTTGACGACAGCACGGTCTTTATTCAAGGTTCCGGTGTTTGGTCACGTGTCCGTCGGGAGGATAACACCTGACCTGCGTCTCTTCTTCTTCTGCTCGTTTCGCTGTGATGTGGAGCGGAGCTGCTGCGGCGCCTTCAGCTGTGAGCTGCACGTGGGAGTCCGACTCTGATTTAATACCTTTTATAGCGGACCCCGCTGCTTCGCTCGCCACGTTTCTATTTCTGCAGAGTATGAAAGGCGTGTGTGTGTGTGTGTGTGTGTGCGTGTGAGCATGTGTGCATCCTCCAACTCAACCGTTTACAGAGACATTCGCTTCTCAGACACAGTTGAATTTCACTTTACGTGCTCTGACTGCTGCTGTTGATGCGTGTGTAGCTTTAGCCGCTAAGCTAACGTTGCGTGCAGAGCGAGAGAAGGTCTGTAACGTTTGCATCTGTTGTTGTGCAGCTGGGTTCAGAGTTCACCGTGTCTCAGTCAGTGACTGTGTCTCAGTCAGCTGCACGGCGACGCCTGGGTTCACTGCTGCGGTTCAGACTGTAGAAATACAAGAAACAGGTTTCTGTTACATAAGCTCCAAATCCAGATCCAAGATTACTCCTCTGGATCTGGTCTTCATGGCAAATACCAGACTGTGTGTGTGTGTGTGTCTTTGATGCAGTAACTCACATTAACTCAGTTCTTTGCTTAACTCTGAGCTGAAATGATACAAATGAACCAATCCTCACCGCTGTGACAGGAAACGGCGTTTTCCCGCCGCCATCCTCTCTGTTATCATGACGAGCTGCTTCGCCGCACATGTTTGACCTCAGACCTGTTGAATTCACCTTGCTGCTGTGGGGGGTTGGCTCTGACGTTCGCTCATTAACTGATGCACAGACACAGCTTCAGTCGTCGGCTGCTCCTGTTCTGCTCTGCTCAGTTTTCACATGCATCTGATTAGAACTGACGTCGCTGTTTGTTTCACGCTGTAAAATCACGTTTTATATTAAATTTTAATTTAACTGTGTCACACTGTGGTCTGCGGGTTCCTCTGGCCCAGGTGGAGGTGGTGGGGCCTGTTTGACCCTGAGCGTCTTTGTTTTCCCTCGTGCTGCCACGTCAGTGTCGAGCGTAGCGTCGCCGGTGTCATGGTGACGTCTTACGTTTGTTTGTTTGTTTGTTGTGACTCCAGCTTGTTTCCCACCCTCCAGAGTTGTTGCAGTGGGGGTCGGTCTTTAAGCGTCCATCCTCCTCAACTTGCCCCGGGGCATTAAGCGTCAAGGGGCCTGAGCGGGGGCTGTGGGCCCTGTGGGGGGGCAGGGGGGACTCCTGCAGGGGCATATGAATGGAGGACCAGGGAGGGGGGGTCGGGGGGGTAAGGTGTTGGAGCCTCTGGAGGTGTCGGCTCTTTTGTTCTCGCTCTTTGTCATTCAGATCAGCTGTTAGTGGGCGCTGGGGTGGAGCAGCGCTGCCGCTGCCGCTGCTTCAGCGTTGCCGCAGCTTCAGCGCCGCACTCTGAATTGAACACACCCTGAAAATGACTCTGTTGGTTAGACTGTCAGGCGGGGCGGGCACAGGAAGCTGGATTTCACCTGCATCTTTACCTTCTCAGTAAATGATGCTATTGGCTCCTCGTCACAGGATGTTTCACTCTGTGTGTGTTGCTCAGTGGGATCTCTCTATCCACTCCGTCCCTGGACGTGCAGGGTTTGGCAACACGTCCTTGTTGCTGCAGATGTCTGTTCTCGCTCTGCATCGTGTTTCTCTGCCTGTTCGTCCTCATGAAAGATCATAAACCTTCAAATCAATCAACACCCTGCACTCTGCAGTCGGACATCTTCTTGTTAACGTCCTCCACCTTCAAAATAAAAGCACCATAGCTGCGTTCATGTGGCATCACGAGGTCTTTACTGCTGCTCAGACCCACAATCAGCTGTGGTTGGAGCAGCTGTTGGAGCAGCGGTTGGAGCAGCTGTTGGAGCAGCTGTTGGAGCAGCTGTTGGAGCTGTGGTTGGAGCTGTGGTTGGAGCAGCTGTTGGAGCAGCTGTTGGAGCAGTTGTTGGAGCTGTGGTTGGAGCAATTGTTGGAGCAGCTGTTGGAGCTGTGGTTGGAGCAGCGGTTGGAGCTGTGGTTGGAGCTGTGGTTGGAGCAGCGGTTGGAGCAGCTGTTGGAGCTGTGGTTGGAGCAGCTGTTGGAGCAGTTGTTGGAGCTGTGGTTGGAGCAATTGTTGGAGCAGCTGTTGGAGCTGTGGTTGGAGCAGCGGTTGGAGCTGTAGTTGGAGCTGTGGTTGGAGCTGTGGTTGGAGCAGCGGTTGGAGCAGCTGTTGGAGCTGTGGTTGGGCTAATGGTTGGAGCAACAGTTGGGCGGCTGTTGGAGCTGTGGTTGGAGCAGCTGTTGGGCTGTGGTTGGAGCTGTGGTTGGAGCGGTTGGAGCTGTGGTTGGAGCAAGCGCTTAGACAGCGGTTGGGCGGCTGTTGGAGCTGTGGTTGGGCTGTGGTTGGGTAGCCCGGTTGGAGCAGCGGTTGGAACTGGCGGTTGGGCGGCTGTTGGAGCTGCGGTTGGAGCAGCTGTTGGAGCTGTGGTTGGAGCAGCGGTTGGAGCAGCGGTTGGAGCGGCTGTTGGAGCTGTGGTTGGAGCAGCTGTTGGAGCAGCGGTTGGAGCGGCTGTTGGGCTGGTGGTTGGAGACGGCGGTTGGAACAGGGGTTGGGCGGCTGTTGGAGCTGTGGTTGGAGCTGCGGTTGGGCAGTTGGAGCAGCGGTTGGAGCTGTGGTTGGAGGCGGCTGTTGGAGCTGTGGTTGGGCAGCGGTTGGAGCTGTGGTTGGAACGCCCCGGTTGGAACAGCGGTTGGGCGGCTGTTGGAGCAGCTGTTGGAGCTGTGGTTGGAGCAGCTGTTGGAAGGCTGTGTGGTTTGGGCTGTGTGGTTGGGCAGCGGTTGGAGCAGCTGTTGGAGCTGTGGTTGGAGCTGTGATTTGGAACCCCATACGGTTGGAGGCGGCTGTTGGAGCTGGTTGAACACTTGGCCGGTTGGAGCTGTGGTTGGGCAGCGGTTGTTTGGCCGGTTGGAGGCGTGTTGGAGCAGCTGTTGGAGCAGCTGTTGGAGCTGTGGTTGGAGCAGCGGTTGGAGCTGTGGTTGGAGCAGCCGGTTGGAGCAGCCGGGTTGGAGGCCGGCCTGTTGGAGCTGTGGTTGGAGCAGCTGTTGGAGCTGTGGTTGGAGCTGTGGTTGGAGCAGCCGGGATTTGGAGCAGCTGTTGGAGCTGTGGTTGGAACTGTGGTTGGGCAGCGGTTGGGCGGCTGTTGGAGCTGTGGTTGGAGCAGCGGTTGGGTGTGGATTTAGACAGCGGTTGGAGCAGCGGTTGGAGGCGGCTGTTGGAGCAGCTGTTGGAGCAGCTGTTGGAGCTGTGGTTGGAACAGCCCGGTTGGGTGGGCGGCTGTTGGAGCAGCTGTTGGAGCTGTGGTTGGAGCAGCTGTTGGAGCTGTGGTTGGGCATGTGGTTGGAGCAGCGGTTGGAGCAACTGTTGGAGCTGTGGTTGGAGCTGTGGTTGGAGCAGCGGTTGGAGCAGCTGTTGGAGCTGTGGTTGGGCAGCTGTTGGGCTGTGGTTGGAGCATGGTTGGAGCAGCTGTTGGAGCGGTTGGAGCAGCTGTTGGAGCTGTGGTTGGAGCAGCGGTTGGAAGCGGCTGTTGGAGCAGCTGTTGGAACGCTGTTGGAGCTGTGGTTGGAACAGCGGTTGGAGCAGGCAGCGGTTGGAGGCGGCTGTTGGGCAGCTGTTGGAGCTGTGGTTGGAGCAGCTGTTGGGCTGTGGTTGGAGCTGTGGTTGGAGCAGCGGTTGGAGCAGCTGTTGGGCTGTGGTTGGGCTGTGGTTGGAGCAGCGGTTGGGCGGCTGTTGGAGCTGTGGTTGGAGGCAGCTGTTGGAGCTGTGGTTGGAGCAGCGGTTGGAGCAGCTGTTGGAGCAGCTGTTGGAGCTGTGGTTGGAGCAGCGGTTGGAGCAGCGGTTGGAGCGGCTGTTGGAGCAGCTGTTGGGCAGCTGTTGGGCTGTGGTTGGAACAGCGGTTGGGCGGCGGTTGGAGGCGGCTGTTGGAGCAGCTGTTGGGCTGTGGTTGGAGCAGCTGTTGGAGCTGTGGTTGGAGCTGTGGTTGGAGCAGCGGTTGGGAGCAGCTGTTGGAGCTGTGGTTGGAGCTGTGGTTGGAGCAGCCGGTTGGAGGCGGCTGTTGGGCTGTGGTTGGAGCAGCTGTTGGGCTGTGGTTGGAGCAGCGGTTGGAGCAGCTGTTGGAGCAGCGGTTGGAGCAGCTGTTGGAGCTGTGGATTTGGAGCGGTTGGAGGCGGCTGTTGGGCAACTGTTGGAGCAGCTGTTGGGCTGTGGTTGGAGCAGCGGTTGGGTGGCAGTTTAGGCGGCTGTTGGAACAGCTGTTGGAGCTGTGGTTGGAGCAGCTGTTGGAGCTGTGGTTGGAGCTGTGGTTGGAGCAGCGGTTGAACAGCTGTTGGAGCTGTGGTTGGGCTGTGGTTGGAGCAGCGGTTGGGCGGCTGTTGGGCTGTGGTTGGAGCAGCTGTTGGGCTGTGGTTGGAGCAGCGGTTGGAGCAGCTGTTGGAACAGCGGTTGGGCACAATGGTTGGAGCAGCTGTTGGGCTGTGGTTGGGCAGCGGTTGGAGCTGTGGTTGCTTGGAACAGCGGTTAGGAGCTGATGCTTCATCGGTTTACGTTCAGCCTCGAGTGGTTGGCGACAGGCAGGGGCAGGTGAGAGACACACCTGGTGTGGGTGTCAGGAAGCTCTGCCATCAGGTTCACGGTGATCAGGGTCTTTGCAGCAGCTTCCTTTAATTGAGCTCTCAGACTTCCTGTCGTGTGATTGGAGAAAAGGCGCGAGCAGCTGTTCGGTGATGAACCGCCGCCGTGTGACATCGCGCTGGGTCTCCTCTGCAGACGTGTGACTTGGCTGAGTACATCCTGCACCGACGCAGGCGCTAATGAGGCAAGTCGCGACTGCTGACGTGAAGCTGACTGGACCAGACCCGGGTGCAGCTCTGCTCCGGTTTAATCTGAGGCTGTAAAACCTCGTCCGGCTCCCAGGAGATGAGTCGTCAGCCTCGCCGAGCGTCCTGTATCTGTCACCGCTCATCTGAACTTTGCTCCCAGCGTGCACTTAGTGTCCTTGTGACTGACAGCTGCAGTCCTGAGCGGCGCTCGGCGTGACAGCTGATGATGGATCAGCTGGAGATGACGTGAGTGTGTGTGTGTGTGTGTTTGTTTGTATCCTCCACTGATGTGTGAGGGTTTGATATGATCGCCGGTTCACGTCAGCAGCCTGGTGTGAACCGATCTCTCGTGTTTCTGTGGGTTCAGTGGAGTTTGCATGTTGTCCCGTGTGTGTGTGTGTGTGTGTGTGTGTGTGTGTGTCATATTTAATGTTGTGGAGCATCTGACGTGTCGCTGTGCTTCCTGGTTCATTAAACTGATTTAATGACGTGTGATAATAAGTCTGTCGTCATCAGACAGGATGCTACGTCAACTTCCTGAACCAAAACACATCGATTTAACACAAATAGAAGCTTCTCGTCCAATCACTGAGTCTGATATGTCTGAGTATCCTCAAATGCACCACAAGCTCTCAGCTGCAGCGCCACGTTTGTGTGATGCTGCTGCACAGATTAGATAAAGGCCTGGAAGTGTTGGCAGATGGATCCCAGGCTGGTCCGTCTGCAGGGAGAGCGGTTCAACCGAGACCGCCTGGGAGCGGCGTCTGACCGGAAGGCCGGCGCTCGGGCTCAGACTCTGGTCAGCCGGAGGATTGCTTGACTGAAACACACAGGAAGCTGCACTAGCTCCAGATGAACAAGCTTCACAGGCCGACAGAGTCGCGTCGTAGCTCCGTGATTTAGACTGATTATGTTCATTAAACTTAATTAGTTTTAGATTATTGGTAGATTGAAGAAGGTGCAGGCTCACCAGCACAGCCACAGTAATCCAGATTACAAATGTGAGCTATTACTATTTTAAAAATGACTTCCTGAAACTTTATTATTCATAATTTAAAAACCAGTGCTTGACATGTTAGATAAAGCCCAGTGTAGATTGAATAAAGACTTGAGGCCTCCTGCTGCCGTCAGGCTTCGACTATGATGACACGAGGGAGGAGGTGCTTCAGGAGGTGGGCGAGTGGAGGTGGGCTGGCCTCTGAGTGAAGTGCGTCTTTTTCAGCAGTTATCTGTGTTATCTTTGTTGTTACCATGGCGACAGGGTCACCTGACTATCACACAGTACAGGAACACACTCCAGTGTGTGTGTCGGGACAACAGGCCCCTCAAGGCGGATGCTGTGATGATTCAGGTGACGGGCGTCAAGTATCAGCTGTTTTACCGGCGGGCTTTTGAGCACTGCGCTGTCCTGCAGCTCTCTCACTCTCCTGACTGGACCTGTGAGTGGCGTCCTGTGACCTGGCGCTCTCAGTGTGGGAAGTGTTCACACACCTGTGCTCTCCCACACATGCTGCCGTGTGTGTGTGTGTCAGTGTGTGTCACGATGCGAGGTGTGTGTAATGCTGCAGCTTCGTGACTCTCGTCTCTCCCTCGGCTTTCTTTCATTACAGCTGAAGCGTTCTTGCGTTATCTCTGTTGTCGTCTCCCGCGGTGGACGGCCCGGCGCTGGGGCAGTCAAGAACACTGCAGTGACAGAGGAGAGGGAAAGTGGAACCAGGAGAGATGAAAGAGCGGGCCGGGCGGCTCTCAGCGGCCTGAATCCGCAGTCGTCGGCTCCTGATGCAGCCGGGTCTGTGTGATCAGCGTGTGACTTCCTGTCTGTGCAGCTTCATCAGGCTGAGATGCTGTGTTGTGTGTGTGTGGCGTAACAACCTAGTGCAACAGCTTGTGTGTCATCAGTGGCGCCTCACACCTCACCTGACGCCTGCTCGTCCTCTGAAGGCTGCGTTCATCATTTTAAACAGCACTGAGCACAGAAACCTGCCGCTCAGAGAAGCAGAACTGAAACCAAACGGACGCAAACAAGCGAAACTCCTGAGTTTTGTTGTGAAGCACAGTAAATGAGTCCTGAAATGGTAGTGGAGCAACTTAGTAAAAAGCAAGGGATCTGATGAGTTCAGGAATCCTCCAGACATCGCGCCTGAGGCCGCAGAGCGCTGTCTGTGTCTGTAGATGGCTGACTCGTCACCGCTCACCTCACTGACAGAAACTCAGATTATGATCTTTGCTCGTCGTCTCCGCTGTCGACGCTCTGCGTTCGGGCTCTGCAGCAGCAGATGTGAGCCGTCTGTCTGCTGGCGAGGCTGCCAGCTCCAGGGCCAGCATTAGGCCAGGCAGCAGCTCCTGGACCAGCTGTGGAGCCGGTACTCAGACAGGTGAACCTGAGCCGGTGGACTCGCGTCATGAAGCTGCAGCTGCTGCATAATGTGAGAGCAGACTGAACATGTCAGAGTCTGATCCAGCATCAATCGATTGATTATTGGTGCGATATTTGCTGATCGTGAAGACATCTTTCAGAAAGCAGCTTCTGACCTTTGCAAGTTGCGTAGCTGCTTTAGTCGCTGCTCAGTCTGCAGAAGAAAGCTCTGTTTCGCACTCTACACTCACTGATCAGCTGACACCGATCACTTCCAGTCGGAGTTACAGTCAGATCGATTAATCAATCAAATGAACAAAAACTTATAACTGTTAGATGTAACGGCTGTCTCGTCTGTTTTTAAAGGTTCTGGAGTTTGTCTCTTGTTTCCCTGCTGAGCTTGAACCACGTTTTACTCTGCAGGACACACACACACACACACACACACACATACACACACACACACTTACCTTCTTTCCACCCACAGCCTCGTGTCTCGTGATGAGCAGCATGAATAAAACAGAAAAGGACCCGACCAGGCTGCAGCTCAGCATCTGTTTCAGCCGAGTCACCGGCCGAGGTGTAGCTCGCCCGGTGCGGGGGGGGGGGGGTATCTGGGAGCTGAGGGGCTGTAATGGAGCGTGGAGCGACGCTATGATGCTTCTATTATTCTCCGCTGCTCACTCTGAAATACTCTGCCAAGCAGCGACTGAAGCAGCGGAGAGAGCGAGTCGATGGGTTAATCGTGCATGCAGAGTGGCGATCTGAGCGTGTGTGTGTATTATTATTATTATTGTGAGCTGCTGTCATTTTGCTGTGCATCACTGTGTTTGCAGACTGTGACAGTTGATGTTTAATTCCACAGTAAAGGTGCAGACAGATGCAGAAATATGAAACGTGGTAAGAGCTGGAGTCCCAGCATGCCGTGTGTGTGTTTCACGGCGGCTCTTTTGACTTCCACTGTCTTCACTCTGCGTCTGGAAACCCTGCAGGAACCTCTCAGGTCCTCCAATGACAGCGAAAACATCAAATCTTTGTGGCGTTTGTTTTTAAAATCCTCATCTCATTTTGAATAATCCCTGATTTTCAGCCTCATAATGAAAAGCTTAGCCCCCCACACAAGACAGCACACACACACACCCCGTAAACCAAGCAGAAGAAGTGCAGTTGAAGCTTTTAACCCCCCTCGACCCCCTCCTAGTCTGCACCCCCCACCTCCAACCACAGCCAGAATCCGTCCCAGAGTCCCTGAAGTCATCTAGAAATCTTTCTTATCTCAGTTCCTCCTGTCAGCTCCTCGCCCAGCAGCAGCGTCCTTGGCAGGTTCGAGTGCACTGAGGATTCAAGGATTGGAAACCCAAATTCACCCTGGCCCCAAACTGAGCGTCTGAAGATGCTTTCACACCAACACGCTGAAGATGCTTTCACACCAACACGCTGAAGATGCTTTCACACCAACACGCTGGAATAGAGCGGAAACCCTGCAGCATCTCACTGCTCCCGTCTGTCCTGGTCTGCTCCCATGTCCCGGTCCAGGTGAGGATGAGATACCCTGAGATGTGTGAAGGCTGAACAGACTGACGCCCTGTTAGACCGCACAGCAGCACCAGCCAACATCTAGTGCCTGACAGGGTCCAATCAGCATTCAGTCCCGGGTCAAATGACTCTGCTGTGGCCACCGGTGTTTGTCAGCTCCAGCTCTGATTGGCAGAGATGTGATTTGCTCATTTTAGCATCTTCCATCGCGTTGCTGCAGCAACGTTCTGGTTGTGGATGTTTGCAACCAAGCGGCGAGGAAAGTTGTTTTTAGGGTTTGCACGAGAACAGCAGCAGAGTTTTGTGTTTGTGTCATGCAAAGATGCAACACAAAGAGAAATGAGATGATTCATAACAACATGTGGATGCAGAGTGAAGGACGGAGCTCGCAGGTTCTGCTGTAACCCAGTTTACAGCCGGTGCACAGCTGTTGTTCCAGAGCTGCTGTTTGTCTTCTGAGGAGAGGAACTCTGCAGTGGGTTGATGGGCTCATAGTTTCACCTTCTTTTTGGAGGACGCTCCTCACAGATGTGTGATCTTTGCAGGACCGAAGCCTCAGATTGATGCCGGCTCACAGGGAGACGTGTCCACCAACAGAACGTTTCAGGACGTTTGATTTGATCTTAGGTGTGACACCAGCAGATGTTGGTGCTGCACATCTGCTGGTCAACAGCTGGCCTGCTTTACAGCTTCATGGTTGGACCTGACTGATGAAGTTGCAGGAGTTTTGAACATTTTAGATTTTGTTCCTTTGTCTTCACCAGAAACCAGCCCTGCGCTCTGCGTCGCTTCACGTCGGTTCGTTGATGCATCTGTCGGCTGCGATGCCGTGGATCGTTCCTCGACGTATTTCATTCATTTAAAGCCCTTTCAGTCGCCTGCACCTGCGGTTTGATCCCCGTCCTCTCTGGAGCTCGGCCATTTGTGCCGCGCCGCTTTGAAAAGTCGCACATCAAAGTGCCAGACGTCCTCTCCGCTGCTACAAACAGCTGCTAATTGGCTTTCAGGCCGGCGTGACTCACGACTGTTTGTGATGCTGATGGAGTTGCTTCAGTTTAAAGTGAAGCTGTGGCTGATGTTTACTCACCTGCACGTCTGTGGCTCTCTCCTGGTTTGATGCACAGTGACACCGAGCAGCACCCTCCTGAAGCTGAGGCCGAGCTGCAGCTTCCATCATCTGTGAAAAACCAAATCCGCTCATTTTGCTGCAGAGACTCAGAATAAGATAAGTATTAAAATCAGCGAGGCAGTCGGCGTCACGCTTCAGTCCGAACTCATTTTCTGCGTTTGTTCACAGACTCTGGTCATCTTGTTCAGTTCAGAGAAACACAGACGGTGAATCTAAAGACGCCTGCGGTGCAACAAAAACGACTCGTGTCGTCGTCATTCTTCAGTTTTCTGGTGTTTTCTTTGGACTCACTGAGAGTCCGACTCTGCATCGTTTTCAGTTTAACGTCTGCGCTGCAGAAATCAGAGAAAGAACTGTTTTAATGTTATATCTGAAGTTTAAGTTTGCATTGGTGTTCCTGGTGATACTGACAGGCAGCTCCAGCTCCATGTTTATGATCTGTGAACAGAAAGTCTTGTTGTTTAGAGATGAGCTGGCTGCAGCAGAAGCCCTGAAACCTGATGTGGTCAGGTGATCCAGGACTGGATGTCTCTGAACCTGGAGATGCATCTGTGTCTTTCATTGGTTGGTCTGATCGTGCTGCTGTCGTCACAGCGACGCGCAGCCTGTCTGAAGATGTCAGATGCAGATTACAGCGAGTTCGAACCGGAGACACCACTGACCCCACTCTGTTCACAGCCGACCAACACAACTCCCTCCCTACCCCTCCCTCTCTCCCCCTCCCTCTCTCCCCCAGGTCGTATAGAGCAGCTTTAATGGCTGCTGTTGTTTCACACTACGAGCCAATCTGGCCGTGCTCCTGCAGCCATCAGAGGGCCGTTAGCACACAAACAACAGCAGCACGTCGCTATCAGCTGCAGTGAAAACAGCCCGGGACCTCCCGCCGCTCAGGAAGGCTCCAGCCTTGATGTGGATGCAGATTAGACTGTCGGCGTGCGCTGAGGGTTTGTCACAGGCTCTGGCTCGGCGGGGCTGAGGGGCAGAGTTTCGCGGGGCTTCTGACAGGCGGCACGTCGCCTCCCTCTGCTCTGCACGGCTGCAGAGAGGAGCTGCCATCTGGACGGAGCAGTGAGCGCCGGGGAGGACGAAGTGAAGACAAGAATCTTGTTTTTGTTCCCTCGCCTCCCATCTGCCTCCCCCGTCCCCCTGCGTCCCCCGAGCTTCACTACAAACTGTCCCCGTCCCAAAAGTCAGCTCATGAGCCGCGCCTGCAGACCCGCACTTCGCTCAGCACAGCGACGCCCTGACGCTCTGACCTCATTCACTCTCGTGTGTCGTCTGCAAATCTGAAAAAAAAAACTCTGACACGTCGAGGTCGGCATTAAACACCACACGTCAGACTGTGGCCAGAAGTATGTGGACACTCCACAGAGCTGCTTTATGCAACTGTCACATTGAACTGAAGCTGCTGGAGCTTTGACCCCTGATGCTGTAACATCTGAGTGCAATCCTCTTTGATCGATCAGCTGTGTGTGTGTGTGTGTGTGTGTGTGTGTTTGTGTGTGTGTGTTAATGGAGGCCTGTTGCTTCCTGTCGTGACATGCTGTCATCACTGCCTGCAGTCTTTATGCTAAGCTGCTAAGCTAAGCTAAACAAAGTTTGAAGGCTGTGGTCACAGCTGCGTGACGGTGGATGTTCCTCAGGTTTGACTCTGTGGTTAATCACACGCCGCCGTTCTCTTTCTCAGGTCGTACAGACAGTTGGCCACGCCCCCTCAGCGCCCATTCAGATGCTAAAGGTCTAATTTAAAGTTAAACGGACTCTAACGTCAGCGATGTTCGGCGCTCAGAACAAATGAGACGCGGTCTAAAGAGCCAGTCTGCACTGGACCTTCACCCGGGACCCTGACGTTCGCTACCTAAGCCAACATCTGCACTTCCTGTTTGAGCGCTACGTGTGTTTGTTTGAACTCGAGCTTTGGTCTTTAACTAAACCTGAAACTGCGTCTGTGTCGACCACGTGTGTCCATGTGCGACGGGTCTGACGGGCTGTCCTGACCACCTGGGGATGTAACCGTGTCGACCATCACATGATAAGAGTCATGTGATCGGTCTTTGATGGAGACGTGTCTGTCTCTGCTGACTGACAGCTCGGCTCAGATCTCCTTCCTCTCTCCTCTTTGTTTGTGTGATATCGTGTTGTTTGTTTACACCTGATCAGTCGTCTCAGACCTGTTTGTTTATTTCTTTACAGACTGGATTTCCTCCGCGACGTCCTGGTTGGAGCTGTCGAGCAGCTTCTCCGTCACAGTTTCCCCTCTCTGGGATTTACATCTGCCAATCTGGTGAGCAGCACACGCCGTTAAACCCCCCCCCCCCCGCTGCAGACGCACACTGTGTGTGTGTGTGCATGTGTGTGTCTGTCAGAGTGTGTGCGTGTGTGTGCATGTGTGTGTCAGTGTGAGTGTGTGTGTGTCAGAGTGTGTGCGTGTGTGTGTGTCAGTGTCAGTGTGTGTGTCAGTGTGTGTGTGTCAGAGTGTGTGCATGTGCGTGTGTGTGCATGTGTGAGTGTGTGTGTGTCAGAGTGTGTGCATGTGCGTGTGTGTGTGTCAGTGTGAGTGTGTGTGTCAGAGTGTGTGCGTGTGTGAGTGTGTGTGTGTCAGAGTGTGTGCGTGTGTGTGCATGTGTGTCAGTGTGTGCGTGTGTGTGTGTCGTGTGAGTGTGTGTGTGTGTGTGTGTGTGTGTGTGTGTGTTTGACTGATGGGGTGCATGGTGGGTAACAAACATGGTGGTCAGATCGAGGCTGCAGCACGTGTGGCTCTTTGAGGCGTCCGCAGGGTTGATGCTTGCTAACAGTGGTGGTGCAGCCTGCTGCAGACCTCGGCTGCGGGCGAGACGTCGCTGATTGGTTCAAACATCAGAGCAAATAGGAAGTAGGCAGATGGCTCCACCTGATCAGTGCAGAGCGTCTGCAGCTGCTGTTTATCAGAAACATGTTGTTGGTTGTTGTTCTGTTTATCCTGTTGAACCTGCAGTCAGACTCCTGCTGCCCCGCCTCATCCAGATCACCCTGGAAACACAAGTCTTCAATAACGTGTCTGTGTCGCTCGCGACATGTCGCTGTCCATCATCAGGCCAAGCAGAGTCAGAGCCCGGGTCAGCATCCTGTTCTTGCATCAGATTTCAGGCAGAAACGTGTTTTATGACTGTTGCTGTGATTACGATTTTGCCGCCATGTTGGAAAGGCAAAACCAAGCAATGCACGACCTGGTTGCTCTGATTCTGTCTGAGTCTGTTCTGTGTGAAATGAGCCATCGCTGCAGTGGTGACGTGTGTTTGGTTTCAGCAGAGGAGAAGAAGACGACTGCTCCTCTGATTCCCGGCGCTTCAGTGGGAATCATCAGGACAGTTTGTCGTGTTGTGGCTGTGAGCGTCTGACCACGGGAAACAGAGACTCCTCATATCAAAGAGTGCCATGTTGGGAATAGAGCTTCCTCCTGCTCTCCGCTCTGTTAGGCACTAGATCCCTCGCCGCTGCTGCTGCCACCTCCCACATCCTCTCTGTCTGTCGCTCCCTGAAGACATCGGCAGCTTTGCTTTAAATTAGCCTCTGTTCAGTCGCCTGCTGCATGAGCGTCCCTCGTTCTCGTGATGAGGAGTCATTTCAGGTTGGTTTGGTTCGAGCTGAGGAAACAGGGAGTGTGAGGCGGTGTTTTCATCCTGATGACATAAAAGTGGCGGTGGCGGCGGTGGCGGCGGCGTGTGATCCGTCCTCCCGCAGCTGTAGCAGATGATTTAGAGTTTGGGAATAAACGGCCTCTGAAGTGTGTGCAGCACGAGAGGATCCACCAGCGCTGTCAGCTGCATCACAAGACATGAAGCTGTTGGTTCGATTAGCTGGGGAAGGTGTGTGTGTGTCTTACCCAGCATGCTCAGTGCAGCGGGTGTGGGCGGCTCCTGGAGGTGTTTCGATCCTAATTTAACATCTCCAGGAAGAGTTTTCCACTCGATGAACCGGATGACGTGTGAAACCTGCAGCAGATGAATCCACGAAACTCCGCAGGCTCTGATTGGCTGATGTGTGGGTTAACGGGCGCGTGTGTAGCCGTGTCGTCATGGCCTCCGCATGAATGCATCATTGATGATAAGTCAATAATACAAACTGTTATTCCTCTGCTGCATGATGCTCCCTGCAGCCTGTGCACGCTAGAGTCGTTTTAAGGTGGTCGCATTTTAACAAATCCACCTTAAAAAGCCACAAACTCTTACTGTTGTTGTTGTTGCTGCTATTTATATTGTTGTTGTTGATGATGATGTCAGGATGTGTCTGAATCCAAGTTTTCACTTGTGGTGGAAACCCATCTGCAGCAGATCAGTCTGCAGACTCATCGCAACACAATGCATCTTCTTTTACTATGTCACACAGACACACACAGACACACACACACACACACACACTCACGCATGTCTTTGCAGCTTTGATCAACTTGCAAGACGTTGTCAAGTCATTTTAATCAAAGCTGTGTGTGTGAGTGTCTGTGTCTGTGTGTGTGTGTGTGTGTGTGTGTGTCACAGTGTAACCTGCTGTGTGCAGAAATGCGACGCCTCTGACTGATTGATGAGCTCTGCCCGTGGCTGCAGATGACCTGCAGGACTTGTAATGAGCTTTCACAAGGTGACAGATGATGACAGACACACTCACATGCACACACACACACACACACACACACACACACACACACACACACACACGGACACACAGACACACCCCCCCCCGGTGTTTTCTGTTTCCAGCCAGACGTGACCTGACCTGACCACAGGGCGCGCACCCACAATGCCTCGCTCTCACACTTCACAATCCTAATCCCTGACCTCTGACCCCTGCTCTGATTGGACAGACACCAAACGCTAGAGGTCATGTGATGGCTGATAGGGTCGTCTGGGCCCCGGGGTGGGGGGGGTTTAATTATCTGGTGTTCCCAGGAAGAGGGCTGGATTCTGTCCTGAGGGGGTCTGTCGGGCGTGGAGGGGAACTGAAGCCTCAGATCAGATACCACTGGGGTGGAGGTGGTGGAGCTGGTGGAGGTGGTGAGGGCTGATGGAGGTGATGGAGGTGGTGGAGCTGATGGAGGTGGTGGAACTGGTGGAGGTGATGGAGCTGGTGGAGGTGGTGGAGGTGATGGAGCTGATGGAGGTGGTGGAGCTGATGGAGGTGGTGGAGGTGGTGGAGCTGATGGAGCTGGTGGAGGTGGTGGAGGTAATGGAGCTGGTGGAGGTAATGGAGCTGATGGAGGTGGTGGAGCTGGTGGAGGTGATGGAGCTGGTGGAGGTGGTGGAGGTGATGGAGGTGGTGGAGGTAATGGAGGTGGTGGAGCTGATGGAGCTGGTGGAGGTGATGGAGCTGATGTGTGTTTCTGAGGCGGTGGTGATGTCAGATGGAGGAATCAATTGATTGCTGATCCATCAGCAGTGGACCGAGCAGCGGTTCGACCCTGCAGACCCTCACAGATGCAGCGCATCGAGCTCCAAACAGCAAACACCCCCTCCCCCCTCCCGCTCTGCCCGGCCCCCTCCCACAGAGCCTGGCCGTCCCCTCCTGTGGAGCCAACTCCTCCATCTGTTGTGACTGCTGGAGAAACGAGGGGCGGAGAGTGACGGAGGGGAAAGTGACGAGCGAAGATTGAGGGAGACAACATGTGATTCGTACAGTGAAAGGCTTTTATTAATGGATGTCGCTGCTGCTCCTCACTGTATCCACCATCACACACACACACAGGCACACACACACACAGACACACA
Organism: Datnioides undecimradiatus; assembly: GCA_008933995.1. Classification (NCBI taxonomy): domain Eukaryota; kingdom Metazoa; phylum Chordata; class Actinopteri; order Lobotiformes; family Datnioididae; genus Datnioides; species Datnioides undecimradiatus. The sequence continues at coordinate 9,121,405 of WARS01000060.1, forward strand.
CACACACACAGGCTGTCAGGGAGATGAATCTCTGTTGGTAGATGGGAAGAAATGGAGTCGGGGCTCCGCAGGGGAAATGAACTCACAGCTATACTTCATCATTCAACCCCACCACCACCACCACCACCACCACCTCTCTCACCTGCTGCTTTGTGACATTGGCACCAAGGAATCTCCACAAAGACCAGAGCCGCTGACTCTTTCATTAAGCTGTTGCTATGGTAGCACCTTGTCAGTCAAAGCAGCCACACCTTAAAGCAAACACCTGGACAACATGCACCTCAGGCTGAGCTGAGGAAGACCTGAACCTGGACGTGAACCTGAACCTGGACCGGAACCTGGTGGGGTTGACCGCAGACTGCAGCTTCAGTTAGATCACTGTAGTCTGAACAGGTGGAAGCTGGGAACACATCATAGCCTGGTCTGTGGATCTGTTGTTATAGCCTCCTCCTTTCTCGTTGCCATGGTTTCCTCCAGTAATGGATGATGCTCCAACATGCATTGGCATTGCAGCGACACCTGGTCTGTTTTCCAGCAGCACGTCACCTGGAGACAAACCAACCTGTGGCCTCTGTGTCGTCAGTGTGCTTCATTTCCACCTGCTTCCTGTGCGTCCTGTGCACGCTGCTCAGGCCCTGCCTGCAGGGACGGTCATGTGATGTGCGTTTTCAGGTGTGTTACTCTGTGAAACCTGAGAGAGATGAGTCAGTTTTGGGTTGCGTGACCTTTAGCAGTGTTACATTTTGTCGGTCAAACACACAAAACAGCTCCAGGATCAGTTTGCAGTGGATTCTGCAGCCGCTGATCACACAGGAAGTATCACTCAGACGCTGAAACCAGATTCTCACCACGATTAAAGATTAACTTCATGCATAAACCACGAGGCGTCTTGTTTCGCTCCCGGGGATGTGACATCACCTGTCACCTGCAGCAAAAGGAAGTGACCTGATAAAAGGCTTGATGTTGGCACCAGGGTCCTGAGCTGACCCCAGACCAGTCAGCGGCTCGGGCCTGAAAGCACATCAGCACTGATGTGTCCACAAGTGACACACACACACACACACACACACACACACTCACACTCACACACTCACACACTCACACTCACACACACTCACAAACTCACACACACACACACTCACACATACACACTCACACACACACACTCACACTCACACACACACACACACTCACACACACACACTCACACTCACACACACACACACTCACACATACACGGATCCGAGGAGCCAGGCACGATGAGGGTCAGTCATCAGACACTTATTAAATGTCAGTTAATAGCTTTTAATTCAGATTCCAGTGATTAATTAATACATGAGGATATCTGACGCATTATCTGAAGTGCCTCCCGCAGTCTGATGTCACTTCCTTTCTGGCTTGGTTGTTCCCGGTGCTCAGGCTGAGCCTGGCACACCCGGCTGTTCGAGCAACGCCGTGACAGGAAACTGTTTCCAGGTGTTTCCTGAAACAGCTGCTGCATGTGAATCTCAGCCAAACATCAGCTGCAGTGATGCAGGTGGAAACGTGAAATATATATGATGTCGAACATTCAGCATTAACCCCGACAGAGACGACTGCACTAACACTAACACACACTGTGAGGACAGGTTGTGTGGATTTGTTGTTTGCCAAGAAGAGGAAGAAGAAGAAGAAGAGGAAGAGGAAGAGGAAGAGGAAGTCAGGTTTAGACTCAGTTTGCATCGTGTGAGGTGTTTTGCTGTGGGACCGTCTCAGGAGTAGAAGATTGGAGGAGGAGATGAAACCGGTCCGGACGGTCATGTGACCTGTGAACAGCTGGTTTTATCTGAGCCCTGTGTAGCTTCAGCCTGCTTTGCTGTGTGTGTGTGTGTGCTGTCAGGGCTGATGACTGACTGCTGTGAGAGCGTCTTGATAAGAGTACAACGCTGCAGAGAGGGTTAACATGGCGGCAGCAGCAGCGTGTGTGTGTGTGTGTGTAGGCTTCGTGGCCTGACTCTTGGATCCGTCGCTCCTTATTTTTCCCGCTGAGTGACGCAGTAGAGTCGCGCTTCCTTTGGCCCTCGCGTGTACAGAAGCCCAGGGCAGACAGAAATGTTCAGTCAAAGCTCCTGCAGCGGTTTCCAGGTATTACACAATTATTATTTTAGTGATCACTTGTGATGAGCCTTAAAGGAGCGAAACAGAGGTTTTTTAGTTGAGCAAATGCTTTAAATGTATTTATTTATTTATTGTTGTGTCTGATTCGTGCATCACATCTGATAACAGAGGACTCATTAAAACGTCAGAGTCGATGCTGAAGCTCAGCAACAAACGACCGGTTTCACACGCTTTGCTGCATCGTTGCTTCTCTTCAGCTGCAGAGCTGTGATGAAACCTCATCGACGGAGCAGGAAGGAGTAACGTTCGGCCGAGGTTTGATCGGAGAGGATCACGAGGCCGTTCTGGAGTAATGAGGCACGTCAACGTCTGTGTGGGCAGGCGGAGGCTTCGATCTTGGAGCTGCAGATGGAGCGTGTTGTCTGCGCCGGGGTCAGGGAAAGAGCAGCTGGTAGTTCTGCAGCCTGCAGGCTCTCGCTCTGCAGCTCCACCTCTTGATGGAGCGGCCGCCGCCTCCAGGTCCCTCAGCTCTGTCCGTTCTCCTGCGCCCGGCTCAGACTGATGTTAAAGAATCAGTCAGTGTTAGCTCACCGTGTCGTGGCCTCTTCAGGACTAACCCGTGTTCCCTCGGACTCCATCAGCTTCACCTGATGCTAACAGACCTGCAAAGTGTGAAGCTAACGAACACTGAGGGTGGAGGACGTTCATGTACAATGCAGGAACCTTGGGTTTCACCTTGAAACTCACTCACTGTCTGCATCCATCATTAATGTGATGCACCTGTTGTTAACAGAGCCATCTCAGAACTCGTCAGTCAGGTGATGTTCAACTAATCAGATCACTGAACCGTGTGGAGCCAGGCGGGAGCACAGAAAAGTCTTTTCCATCAGGGAAAACCTCAGTTTGTCCCGGTTCCAGTTCTGAACTGGGTCTGTTGAACCTCGTCAGGAGCCGCCATTGCAAACGCTGTGTGTGTGCAGCTGTTGCACCTCTAACACGCCGCTGTCACACAGGACTCTGGTTGGTCCAGACCGCTGTGTGGTTGAACGTGAACCTGGACTCTTGTCTGATCAGCTCCTGAGGCTCCAGCCTGAACAAAGGTTTTGGTTCCTGGCAGAAGAACCAGAGGAACAGAGGACACGGACGAACCTTGTGCTCCTGCTGCAGCTCTGCCTGGACCTGTCCCTCTCAGTCATCGTCCACATCGAGTCACTGCAAAGTTTTTCTTTATGGAAGTGAGTTTTCAACAACCGGCCGAGCAATCGTTGACTCATCTGCATTGATCGACCAACCTGTGAACCCCCGCGGATGTATTATGGTATGTTTGCTCTGTGGGACGGGATAAATCCGTGTCTCTGCTCAGAAACAGCAGCTGATTGCTTATAATAGTTTCTCAGCAGAGCCTCTGACCCACTCCACTGTCCTGAAGCGGACTCTGTGTATCTGAATCTGCAGCGTGTAGGCAGACAGAAGAGCTCTTGTGTGTGTGTGTGTGTGTGTGCAAACTGTGCGCCTATTGTCATATTATTTATACAGTCAGTGTGGGTGGGCAGCGCAGAGCCAGAGGGCAGCACATGTTTACACTGACAGAGATGGAGAGAGATGCTCTCTGCGGCGCGATCCAGCGCCGATCGTCTGTTCTCTGAATCTGAAGCAGCTCGCTCGATGTTCCTGCAGACTTTTTTATTTCATCTTCTCCTGTTACTGATGTTTGTGACGACTCATCAGTTGTTGATTAATGGATTTATAGATTTGTGCCGAAAGCGAATCACATTTTGCCTTCAACGGCTTTTTAAAAATCAGTTTATCATAAGTTTCAGTGTTTTTATCACAGATCATATTTTGTTTAAGTGTCTGGACCTGTTCATTCAGCCGGTGAGCTCCTCTGACGAAGCGTCCCTGCAGCCTGACGGACGCTGTTCGCCATGTAGCTGCGATGGTTTACATCAGGGTTGGTCTTCAAGTCTTCACATGCACAGAGGAGCAGACACGGTGTGTAACAGACAGTATTTATTAAACTGATCCTGTGTCAGATCAGTTAGTGTCACAGTGGAGAGTTGGAGTGGAACCAGGATTACATAAAGCATGAATTACACGTTCTGCTGCGACACTAGTTTCAGTCTTCATGACCCAAACTTGATCATCAGCTCGTGTGTGTGTGTGGACCAACTGTGTGCAGCCTGAACCACACACACACTGACTGTGCATGTGTGTGTGTGTGTGTGTTCTCATTAGTGTTGATATTAACGTCTCGTGCAGCCACCGTTTCCGTCCGCTTCTGTCGGCTCGTTCAGTCCGAACATGGTCTCAGGAAAACGCTGCAGCATCATTACATGCGGTTACACGAGCGGACAGCTCACATGTTGCAGACACGAACACATTTTCAACTGACGTGCATCAATATGCAAATCAAATGTTGCATTTAATTAAATTTAATAAGCTTAAAAAACTTAATTTACTCATTAACATTCATGAGTGAATCTTCGTCTGCACAAAGAACAAATGTTCACAGCTGGATTAAACACGGAGACGCCTCCTTCTCGCTGTCTCACGTCCTCTGGTTTATAATGAATATACACATATACAGACTTTATAATGAATATACACATATACAGACTTTATAATGAATATACATATACACTCACTGGCCACTATATTAGGTACACCTGTCCAACTGCTCGTTAACGCAAATTTCTATCAGCCAATCACATGGCAGCAACTCAATGCATTTAGGCATGTAGACATGGTCAAGACGAATTGCTGCAGTTCAAACCGAGCATCAGAATGGGGAAGAAAGGTGATTTAAGTGACTTTGAACGTGGCATGGTTGTTGGTGCCAGACGGGCTGGTCTGAGTATTTCAGAAACTGCTGATCTACTGGGATTTTCACGCACAACCATCTGTAGGGTTTACAGAGAATGGTCCGAAAAAGAGAAATTATCCAGTGAGCGGCAGTTCTGTGGGCGAAAATGCCTTGTTGATGCCAGAGGTCAGAGGAGAATGGCCAGACTGGTTCGAGCTGATAGAAAGGCAACAGTAACTCAAATAACCACTCGTTACAACCAAGGTATGCAGAAGAGCATCTCTGAACGCACAACACGTCAAACCTTGAGGCAGATGGGCTACAGCAGCAGAAGACCACACCGGGTGCCACTCCTGTCAGCTAAGAACAGGAAACTGAGGCTACAATTCGCACAGGCTCACTGAAATTGGACAATAGAAGACTGGAAAAACGTTGCTTGGTCTGATGAGTCTCGATTTCTGCTGCGACATTCGGATGGTAGGGTCAGAATTTGGCGTCAACAACATGAACGCATGGATCCATCCTGCCTTGTATCAACGGTTCAGGCTGGTGGTGGTGGTGTAATGGTGTGGGGGATATTTTCTTGGCACTCTTTGGGCCCCTTAGTACCAATTGAGCATCGCTGCAACGCCACAGCCTACCTGAGTATTGTTGCTGACCATGTCCATCCCTTTATGACCACAGTGTACCCATCTTCTGATGGCTACTTCCAGCAGGATAACGCGCCATGTCATAAAGCTTGAATCATCTCAGACTGGTTTCTTGAACATGACAATGAGTTCACTGTACTCAAATGGCCTCCACAGTCACCAGATCTCAATCCAATAGAGCACCTTTGGGATGTGGTGGAACGGGAGATTCGCATCATGGATGTGCAGCCGACAAATCTGCAGCAACTGCGTGATGCTATCATGTCAATATGGACCAAACTCTCTGAGGAATGTTTCCAGTACCTTGTTGAATCTATGCCACGAAGGATTAAGGCAGTTCTGAAGGCAAAAGGGGGTCCAACCCGGTACTAGCAAGGTGTACCTAATAAAGTGGCCAGTGAGTGTATATACAGACATAATGGATGAAGTTTTGTGGTGTTACTTTTTCTGCGTCGGCTTCATGTGCAGAAGGTTCTGAGCTATAGCTGAGGCTGGATGCTTCCAGCAGATCGAGGAAGCAGATCCAGATTCTGTATGGTTCAGGAGGAGGAGGGAGGTGCAGCAGGGGCATGAGGGGAAACCCAACTCCTCACCCCTGCCTTCCACTGTCCACCTCCACCCGACTCTTTCTATGTTCACCAATGAAACTGGAGTCTCTTCACCTTCCCGCCTCCGTCCTGTTTATGTGCTACCAGCCCGCAGTAACACCCCCATGGACCAGTAAACCTGACCTCTGACCCCGTAACAAGCAGGGACGTGTTGGTGTTAAGCTGTCAGGTCATCTTGAGGACGGTCACCTGATCCTCCGACACCACAGGCACCAGCCGCCAGAGCACAGGCGGCGGTGAAACAAGATGTTTCCCTGGAGTGAACTGCAGGAAGTGTCGATCTCCCTGACCTCTGATTGGTTAAAACCAGGTTTTATCTCTGAGGAGAAATAAAGGGTCACGCTGCAGAGTCGCTCTCTCTCTCTGGTTAAAGACACAGCAGAGTCTTCTTTGTTAACTCCTCAATACTAAGCTTTTCTTTGATGGTTATCGACACATTTCACAAAATGAATTAGCTGCAAAATGACAATAATGTAGCTGTAAAATGAAACTGAAAGCAGCTGAAACAGAAACTGGACCTTCACTGTGACGGAAACATGTTTAACTTTCCTCTGCACATCAGTGAAAACTGTGAAACCACCCGGGGTTGTATCAGGGCTCATGTGATATTGGTGACAAACCTGCTCTTTTCGAGGATCAAACTGACATTCTGCATTGTTGCTGGTCCGTCTCTGAGCGCTGTCTGACTTCCTGTCTGTGGCTCATTGGTTCCCACTGAAGATTCCGTAGTTTCCTCAGGATGTAGACGTTAAACTTTCGTGTTTCAGCTCCTCAGAAACCTCCTGACTGCGACACTGCGTCTTTAAAAAGCAGGATCCTCTCTCTCGTTATAGAATCACATCACATTAACTGTAATTACAGGCTTGTATTGTTGATCTCATCACAAACCTCGGGAGCAGAGTGAGGATCCAGGCTCCAGAGCTCTGCACAGTTCACAGGAGGCGGTTTCGGTCGCTCCTGACGTCGCTGGTGTGCGAAGCCTCGACTTCAGACGCGGTGTTAGTTGTTCCCGGAGCAGAGATAAGAGTCAGTCAGTTCTCAGCCTCAGCGCTGATCCACTGATCTGTCCTTAATGGAGCATCTATCAGCGGATATACAGCTCTGTTAGCTGAGGCATGCAGCGTGCTCAGACTGGCTCTACACGGCAGCTCAGCCAATCACTGCAGCTCTGTGTGCTGTAATTACAGAGCGCTCACCCCCGTCATGGTACTTTTGTTAAGATGAAACTTACCTTCATGCCTCCAGGCGCAGAAACAGGAGGGTGGAGGCAGGATGAACTGTTGGGAAGTCCAGAGAGCAGCCAGAGATTAAAGAACCTGAGCGCTGCAGGAAATGTGCAGGCCACAGCAAAACGAATTCACTGTGAAAGGCCAGTCTCCTGCACAGATTAAACATTAAACCAGGACCTGAATATGGAGTAGTTAGTCCTGGTCTAAGTTTAGATCAGTTACTGTTTGACTGCGACATCCTGGAAGTTAAACGAGTACGTGAATCAATCTCCAAATGAAAATGCATCAAAGGCTCCTTAGTCTGTGCTGAACCGGCTCCATTAACAGGCTGTAAACATGTTTATTGCTGCATTTTAACATGGGGGTCTATGGGGACTGACTCGCTGCTGGAACCTCTAGTGGACGCTCAGGGAGCTGCAGCTCTGGCGCTTTATAAAATCACTTGCGTGCATTTCTTTAAACCAATCACAGTCGTCCTGGGTGAATGCATGCATGGGCTAAAAGACTACAGCAGCTAGCTTGTACAGTTAGCAGCAGGATGAGGCTAACTTTCCATTTTTAGCGGGAAAACAGTTGCTTCTGCTTCCTGCTCAGATGCTGAGACTCAGTTTACTTTTCAATCTGGACTCGGTCGCTGTCGAGGTGCAGGTGAGGTTTCACTGGCTGAACTTGAACAGTACCGAGGCCTGCGGCCCTTCCTGCACCCAACACCTCCTCCTTTCTTTGGTCTCAAAGACTTTAACATTCCTCAGCTTTGAAAACCCCCACAATGCTCCTCTCTATTATTCCTGACAGTATGTAAGGTGACACCGCTCCTTTCTCCCCGTTATTCCTCCTCTTTCCACCTTTCTCCTCCCATCTGTCTGACGGAGCTGAACTCGTTTCAGTAAAAGCCCGGAGAGGGGGGAGGAAGGAGCAGGGGCTGAAATCGGAGCCGTTCCCGCAGAGGTGGAGGCGATTTATGGCGTGTTTGTGCACAAGGAGGAGGAGGAGGAGGAGCAGTGGGAGGAGAGCGGCAGAGGGAAGGAAAGGAGGGCACGAAGCAGCGACCAAGGTTGAAGAACTGGGACAAAAGTCTGCTGAGGGAGAGAAAAGAGCCGTGGAGTTTATTGTTGGAGCTGAAAGAGGAGAATTAAGAGGAGGAGGCGGAGGAGGAGGCGGAGCGCTCGGCTCAGTCTGTGCAGCTGAACTTGAGCTTATGACCACATGTTTAAATCAGAGGGAGCGTAGCGTGAAGACTGAGGTAGGACGACAGGGCAAAGGTCCGTCTGTGCATGTGTGTGTCTTAAAGTGGGTGAAGCAGGAAGAGTGTGAAAGGTGGAGGAGCTGTTCACCTGTCCGAGTGTGTGTGTGTGTGTGTGTGTGTGCAGCTCCTCCTTCGTGCAGCAGCTTCGCGGTGCAGATTGTCAATCTTTCAGCGTCTCCTCCATCTGTTGCCTCTTCTCCGCCTGTTTGCCTCTGAGACGTTGTTGCTACACCTGCCTGCTGCTGGTTTTCCTGCTGTGTGATGTCAGACAGGTGGTGGTGCTGCTTCTGTCTCCGTCACTCCGGCCTCTCTTTAAAAACATTTCTCTCTTGTTGCTGTTTAAACGTATTTATCTGCTGTGAGCTGCACCGTTGCAGTCCGCTGACCTTCATCAGATCAGTGGGTGGTGCGGGTGCAGTTATCTGAAAACCTTGGTGCTCCTCCACTCCTGCATCATGAGCTACGTCAGCAGTGCTCTGTGCATCTCAAACACACAGTATGTCTTCAAATACAGCGAAACAGGCGACTCTCAGAATAAAAATCAGAATATAATCAGAATCTGAACTGCAGATTCACAGACGTGTCTTAATTTTACTGAGCTGGTTTCACACTGAAATGTGTTTAAAATATGGAAATTATATAATTTCCCATTTACTAATGCTGGAATAACCAGGTTCTGTTCATGATAATTATATAAAAGTTATAAAACAAGTTAATTATAAAATGTTTTTCATTTAAATGAATCATCACAAACAAAACAACAGCCTCTCTGATGTAAATGCACACGTTTTTATTAATCTGCGCACGAATAACACGATGATAGACTTTAGACAGATGCATCTAAACTGAAAGTCATGTGACAGCAGCGGTCACCTGATGTTGGATCTGCTGAGGACTGGTTATTGATCACTTGGGCGCAGGGTGAAGATGTAACATGGCGCTGTTTGTTTGCAGATTGAGGACAGCTGATTGGAAGATAACATGGATTATACAGTCAAACCTGTCGGCCCGTTGAGGCAGCACCCACACACAGTCACAGTTATTCCAGATGAAGCAAACAAACATGAATCAATCTGACGGTGTCGTAAAGATGAAGGTTAAGCAGAGTTAACATGAGACCAGCTCGTCTGCGGGAGAGAGACACAGAGACAAAGCTGGAGAGAGAGTCGTGGTGAATCCCTGCCGGCTGCGGGGAAATGAAATGAAAAGGTCTTCCCTGGTCACAGAGCCACTAATCCCACCTCAGCTTACTCTGATAAATCACAAAGAAACACACGCGACCTCGCCGAGCGCCCGGCACGCCGACAGCACGGCAGATTAAGTCGAGAGCGCCTCGGCGACCCAGAGGAATCAAATTAAAATCAGAGGAAGAGATGGGGCCTCGCAGTCCACCACCTCTCCTCGTCCGTCAGCGATGAGTTTGATTTGACTCGTGAGCGCGTTTGATGGAGCATGTTCCTTCTGTGCTGCAGCCGGATCAGCAGAAACACACACACGCTCACACACACACACGCTCACACACACACACACATGCACACACCAGCATTTTTGCAGTGCAGTGATTAATCACATTGATTGAGTTGCCAGTATGCTGGAGGTTAAAGTCCTGTGTTTATGGTGCGTCAGGAATATATCAAACCTTTCTAACGTCTGTCTGTCACTAAAGTGAACAAAGGTGTAGCTGACAGGTGGAAGTGAAGCAGGTATTACTCCAAAATATGAAATCAAGGGTTTTACTTCACCTGGAGGAGAAAACAACATTTAACTCAACAGGAAAGACGGTTTGTGACTCAGACAAACACTAGGGGTGAGCAGCACAGGCTAACAGCTGAAACAGGTTAGCAGGTTACCAGCTTAGCTTGATCAGCTTAGCTTACAGATGAGCTATCAGGTTATAACAGATCAGGTTAGCTGTTAGGTTAGCTAACAGATGAGCTATCAGATTAGTTTACAGATGAGCTATCAGGTTAGCTTACAGATGAGCTATCAGGTTATAACAGATCAGGTTAGCTGTCAGGTTAGCTAACAGATGAGCTATCAGGTTATAACAGATCAGGTTAGCTGTCAGGTTAGCTTACAGATGAGCTATCAGGTTATAACAGATCAGGTTAGCTGTCAGGTTAGCTAACAGATGAATTAACAGGCAAGCTATAGGGTGAGCTAACAGGTTAGCTGCCAGGTTAGCATGTTTGCACTCCCCTGTGTCACACAGTGGGTCTGTAACACCGTTTAAAGCTAAGTTAGTGTTCAGTTTGGAGTCCGTGGGAGACGGACTGAGCTTTCGTGCTTGTGCGTGTGCGAGCGTGTGAAGCTGCACGGCTGCAGATCGAAACACACAAATCCCGCACAGGAAGTTTTTGCTTGTTTGATGAACGCAACAAAGGCCTAAAAGCAGAAACTACATTAACCACTAAAGCATGATGGTTATTATGACTGTTGATGCCGCGTCTCCCTCAGATCATTTGTTTATTGGACGGTTCGGGTCATGTGACACAGTGAGACTGGCGTCTGGGGTTTTGGTTGGACAGCTGGTTGGATGGTGACCAGAGTCTCTCCACAAACTGAGCTAAAAGCTGTAATAAGCGCTCAGGCTGCATCGACCATCAGCTGGATGGCCCTCAGGTCTCTGAAGTCTCTCTGTTTAGCACTCGGGCCGCATCAGTCTGAGATTTCACGGTGCGACAACATCTCAGAGTAATGACAACACAAGGTCTTCATGCTTAAATTCAGTTTTATAACAGCAATCCAGTAAAAGCTTAGATATAATTACTGTCAATATTTATAATGCAGCGATATACAGCTTGTCTCCCACACAGGAAGTAACTAAAATTCACATTTGATTGCTTTAAAAAGACATTTTCCTAATTTTAATGTAAAAAACCTTTTAAAAACATGACTTTTAAATTTATTCTGACGATGTTTCAATTCAATTCAATTCAATTCAATTCAATTCAATTTTATTTATATAGCGCCAATTCACAACAAAAAGTCATCTCAGGGCACTTTACAAACAGAGCGGGTCTAGACCACACTCATTACTGTTAGTTACACCCAACAGTTCCACCATGAGCAAGCACTTGGCAACAGTGGCAAGGAAAAACTTCCTTTTAACAGGCAGAAACCTTGGACAGATCCTGGCTCTAGGTGGATGGCCATCTGTCTTGACCGGTTGGGGGGGGGGACTGAACATTGAACAGTGCATCGGTGGCTGTTTGCAGTGTTTTCCAGTACAGTCCCTAAAAACCACTCACGTGTTGTTTAACCTGACTCGTTATCAGGGTTAATAATTGATTTAGGTCACTCTTTAACAACTAAACTTAAAACAATATTAATAACTGTAAATGAGCTAAAATAAAATATGATCTGCAACATGTGAATTAAAAGGTTTCTTATAAAGTAAAAATTGATGCACATGTGACATCGCAGTCTGCAGGACCTGAAGTAAACTTGTTCTGATTCAAGAGTGTTCACATGACTTTGGCTTGGAGCTCAATGCTAACATTACCATGCTAACATGCTCACAGTGCTAAATTGCTGTTGTTCAGAGGGTTTGATGTTTAGCATCTGTTGGGGCTGGCTCTGGATGCTAGCAGGGCTTATGCTAACGTTAGCTGCTGTTCATGCTCTGGATTCAGGGGTGTTTACACTTTGGCAGCTGCAGCCTCGGTTCCTCATGTCAGTGTTTGGTCTTTATCAGCATCTAATCCAGGTTGTGTTCTAATCAAACACCAGCCTGACCTCATGGTTTGCTTTAATACACTTATAATACTAAAACTAACTTGGATTAAAAGGGTTTTTGTTCCTAAAACAAGATTAAAACTCAGCTTGTGACTTGGATCCACAGCCACCGTCATCAGCTGTCGATGGGCGGCTCCTGACCAAACATGAGAAGCTGTTTTTGTCTTTATCAACATGCATTCAGAACAAATTAAATCATATTGAGTGGTGCAGTGGTAAATCCTCTGGCTTTAAGCTGCGTGTTGATGGATGGTGACAGACACATGCTGCAGAGCGTCTCCGGGTGCTGTGGACGGAGGTGAGCCGTGTTAGACCAGACACAGTCTGGGCTGAGGCTGCCCCACTGGGTGGGAAGGCAGCTTCATCTGAGCGATCCGACGCAGCGAGAGGTGATCAGATCACTGCAGCGCGGCGGCGCGTCGAACACGTGACAGTATGAAAACAGTTTGTTTACAGACTCACCTCTCTACAGGGAAACACAAATATATTTAAACATGTAATGGAGGAACAGCTGCTGCTCCTGTCTCAGTGTGTGTGTGTTTGTGTGTGTGTGTGCGTGTGTGTGGGTCAGCCGGGTCGACAGACAGAGTGGGGTTGATTACTCGTCTCCAGTCTTATCTCCGTCCTCCTCTAATGCAGGAAGCGCCTGCTGATTATTGCCTTAATCAGGACGATCTCCCGTGTGATTAGCTCGGTGCTAAAAGGCCCTTCAGTCTGAGAGGGGCTGCGACGGCCGGACCACAGCTCCGATCTCAGCTCTTAATTGCATTATCATATACTGTCCACCCCGCCCCCCCAGGCACCCCGCCACCCTCAACCCTGACTGACAGGACTCTCTGTGCAGAGAGGCTCCCTGCAGGCACGGCCGCAGGAATCAGGAAACTGATCTGGACTCTCCTGGTCTCCTCTTCAGGATCGAGCTGTGCAGGACTCCACAGGTCATTTACTGCCTGGTTTCTGAATTTAGCTCAGACCCACCGTGGGCAACTGATGAAGGCAGCTTTCAGCGTGTTTCCACTCAGATCTTTCATAAATAAATGGATTAAAATATGCAAAATGGAAAATAAGTTGCTGTAAACTGCTGAGATCAGCAGCCGTTAAAGCAGCGTATTCTCAGGAAGTCATCCCCTACAGTCGCCCGGTCAGCAGCTCCTGTTGTTGTCAACACACCGGGCACGGCTGCAGCATCGTTTGTCAACGCGCAGCGGCGTCTGATGGACTTCCATGCACTGCAGGAACTGAACTCTCTGCTGCAGACTGTACACGAGGTCACATGACTCTGATGTTGAGTGATGAGGTTACTGGAGGTTAAAGGGGAGACGCAGCAGATTGTGACCTGTTGGTTTTTGACCCCTGGACGCTGGTTAATGGATTTTACCCAGAATTCCTCCTTAAGGCTGCAGATTTATTGGATGCATTTCCTTTGAACATCAGCGATCGTCTTTAAACTCACCCCTGAGCAATGAACGTCCAACATGTCTGCTGGTTTCGCAGCGTTTCCCTCAGAAACTGTGATTGTGTTTGAATCAGAGTGAGCGGGAGAGTTTCAGAGAGGCGTTCAGGAGCAGCTGAGTGGAAGCGTTTCAGAGAGGCGTTCAGGAGCAGCTGAGCGGAAGCGTTTCAGAGAGGCGTTCAGGAGCAGCTGAGCGGAAGCGTTTCAGAGAGGCGTTCAGGAGCAGCTGAGCGGGAGCGTTTCAGAGAGGCGTTCAGGAGCAGCTGAGCGGGAGCGTTTCAGAGAGGCGTTCAGGAGCAGCTGAGCGCTCCTGGTCTGTGTTATCCTTTAATTTACAGCCATTAGACCAGGTTATCTGCTGTGGCTCCGCCCACGCAGCCTCCGCCTGTCCCTTCTCAGCTCTGATTAGATGACCAGCGAGGCTGCAGAGCGCTGCAGTCCTTCCTCCGTCGCCTCCTCCTCACGTCGCCAGCCGGCTCTTTTGTTTTTACGGCTACAATTAGAGGCGCGAGGAATACGCGTTTTGTGCAGCTCCTGCAGAATCAACAAAAGCTGCCTATTAAACTCCTCTTTAGCGGTGCTGTCCCTCACTTTTATATCCTCGCTGGCTTTATGAGCGCTGAGAGGCCAGTACACCTCCGCATCCACAGCTCAGCCGGCTCTTATTTACTGACTCTCCCCTCCGTCCTTCTCTCTAAATCTTCCTTTGTTTCCCGCAGCCTCCTCTTGTTTTCCACCTTTCCTACTTTATCTCCTTCACTTTCCTCCTTCTCTGCTTTACTCTCCTTCTTTCCTTTCCTACCTTCCTCCTGCAGCTCATCTTTCGTCTCTCTGCACCTACTCACTTTTCCTCCCATCTCAGCACCTTTCATGGCTCTTAACGACCTACAGCGCATACATCAGCCTCGCTAATTAACTCATAAATCATCTACTCTGAAACTTTAAACCTCCGGCAGAGCGCCGGCCGTCGGATTCCTGATTTACTGCCCATAATTGCAGCGTTCTCGTCGTCTCGTGGTGTCGTTCGGCGTTAAATAGAAACGACTTTAAAGCTTTTTGCAAATGATGGATCTGTCATTTGCGCCGAGCCTCAGATGGAGCAAAGCTAAGACGGCCTGACGTGTTTATTCAGCTCCTGACTCATCGATGAAGATCTGAGCAGGAACCATCTCAGTCTGTCTGAGTGCACTTCCTGTCTGTCGTGGTGGAGTTGACTTCATGTTTGACTCAAGGTGGAGCTCTGAGTCTCACCTCTCTTCCAGGATCCGAACTCTCGACTAAACAGGTCACAGGAAAGGCAGGAAGTGTGAGCTGAAGGACGAGGACACGGTGGTGGTCATGTGGCGAGTTCGTCCAGACCTTAAGACCCTGAACGCTCCTGTAGTCTGGGCTCAGCAGCAGCACCAGCCCTGATTTCGCATCACTCGTCAAACATCACAGACGGCGTGATGGACAAACACGTCTTTCCTCCAAAGCTGGTGCGTGAGCTGCGGTCTGAGGTGACCTTCACGCCGCAGAGGAAGCTCCCATGTCAAGCTCTCAGTGTTTTCACCTGAAGCTGATTCAGCTGCTGCGGTGGCAGAACGTCCTGACAGAGACGGATGGAGCACGGCGCCGTGGGTCGTTATTAAAAACATCTACACTCACATTTCTCCTGTGACAACATGATCCCCCTCGCTGCGTGTTTGAGTCTGTGAAAACTCTTATTTCCTTCATTCAGTTCGAGTTGTTCCTCTTCGCTTTACTCAGGCAGTGAGCGGACGACTCAACCCTCGCCGCTCCGTCCTTCATCCTGTCTGCACCGGTTTGCTTTATTAAATCTGTGAAGGCTGATTTAAAACAGCACAAAGAGGTGTGTGTGTGTGTGTGCGTGTGTGTGTGTGTGTGTGTGTGGTGCTCTCAAGGCCTCTCACACACAGGCAGTCGAGTCTTAAGAGAAACAACATAAATCTTTAGGAGCCGATGTTTTTGCCTTTTTGTCAAATCGTTTCCAGATTATTTCATCATCATTTCTAAAAACTGTGAATCTGGTTTTAATTTAAAGTGAAAAACTGGCACCGCAGAGTTTATTTGGAGGAAGCCTTAATGGTCAGCTGAAGACCCAAAATTCAACATATTCAACACTTTTAATTCAAAAGCTTCCAGCCTCAAATTAATAATGAATAAATCTTAATTTTGACTTCAAATGGAAAAGAGAAGCTGTCTTAGAATAAACTCAAACAGCTCATTTTTATCTTTTCTTTCAGGAAATCACTCAAATATGAAGGAGTCTTAATATAAAACTGAAATAAAGCAGCTTAGTGTTTGTTAGTCAGCCGTTAGTCATGTGACCCGTGGAAGAAAAATGAAAATTTCCATTCACAAATATATAAATTACCAATTTTGTCACTTTTTAATTAACAAAACTAACTTTTGAAACGTTGTGGCTGCTCTGGTGTTTGATGAGTTTCTGATCAGGAGGCAGATCTCCGCATGTCGGGCGGGAAAAGCAGGATGTTACAGTCGCCGCTTGACTCCTGCATTAATCTCAAACACTGAGTTTTGTTCCTCCTCAGGTCCTGTACCCTCAGACCACAGCGCGCCAGCCGCCTGTTTACCCACAAAGCCGAGGGAAAGCAAACAAGCGTTGGAGTCAGTTTCCTTCTTCCTGCTGCAGACTCACTCTCCGTGCTCCGCCGCGGGCGCTCTGCGCTCCCGCTTCCTTCGGGCTTCTGTCTAATTAAAGTAGGATTAATGAATGAGGCTGTAGAACAGAGACAGACCTCCCGCTCTAATCAGGCTCAGCACGCCGAGGGAGGCGCCACAGTCGGAGCCGGGCCGGCGGCGGCAGGCTCCGCTCAGCTTGTTCCCGCCTCTTCCTCCTGCTCAGGCTTCTCGTGTTGACATGTGACCAGTGTGCCGTCCGTCGTGAAAATCAACATTTATGGTGTTAAATTATTTTTCTGAATCAAATCTCATCTGCTCTGTGAGAAAAACTGCTGCTGCTGCAAAAAATCTGTTTTGTTTTAAGATTAAACTTGTTTTTACTCGTTTTGTCCCTAAATCAGTGATTAAAGCTGCGCTCAACTGGGTTTTTGGCCACTAGAGGGCAGAAGAGCTGCACTCACACGCTGACATGGTTGTCGTATTGACGTGTGCACAGGTGCAGCGTTAGCAACATTAGCAACATTGGCTCACAGCTGCATCAGCAGGCGGGCTGCAGCTCTGACACTGTTTTATCGTTTTAGATCACATACTGAGGACGTCTGCAGCGGCGCCATCACTTGTGGCTAAATAGATGATCTACACCCACTTCTTAACAACAACAACAACAATAATGATAATTCTAATTTTCCAAATAAAAAAACTCAGAAACTCGTTTCTTGTTTACAGATTTTTAAGTTGTCATCAGGTAAAAGCTCATTTCCTGATTTTGGTTTTTATGATTTCTAAACATGAGCCTGTCTGGTCCCATTTCATCTCTTTATTAATAATATCAGTGTGCTGTGCTGCGTTGCGTCAGTGCGCTGCATTGTGTCAGAGCGCTGCGTTGCGTGCAGCGCTGCGTGCTGCGCTGCGCTGCGTCTGCAGCTCTGGAGTCAAACTGAGGAGGAGGTTATGGTAAAGTTGTTGATGTGTTGTGTTGATGACGCTGATGTGTTTTCATTGGATCGATGTGTTTTACGTTATTCTGCGTCCGTCTCTCTTCAGGTGACACGATGCTGCAGGGACCCAACGAGGGACTGAGCCCGACCTGAGCCCCCCTCCCCCTTCCCAAAAACCTCTCCCCCTGGCCCCGCCCCCGACCCTCAGAGCCCTCAGCGCCGCCGTCTCATCATGAACCTGCTGTGCCGCGGGCGCCTGAAGCTGCTGGTGGCGTCCCTCACGGCCGTCGTGCTGCTCACCTGGCTCTACCTGCTGGCTGGAAACCTGGAGAGTGAGTATGAGGGAAAGCTGGGCCCAGATCCAGGTCTGACAGGCGCCTCTGGGTATCCGGTCCGACCCGGAATCCGTCTCTGTGTCGTTTTAGTGGAAAAGTCTGGAGCCGATCCGTAATGACAGAGTGCAGCTGCGGTTCACAGGGACGCAGCCAGCGGGAACACAGCACATCAATTATCAGATGTTGCTTCTCGGCTCATGTTCCCTCTCTCTCTCCTTCTCCGCCAGTTTTACCGAAGCTTGTTTACAACATTTACACTTTCAGTACAATAACTGAGTGTAAACAAAAACTGTTTACATTAATACATTATACACACCATAGTAAACAACACACACAATGGCAGCAAAGTGCATCCTCTGCGGCAGACGTACTTCCTTTGTTTGAAACAGGAGCTCGGCCGCAGCATCGATCTGCAGCTGCGCGTTAAAGCGTCTGAAACAATAATCCAGCCGAACAGTGAACACGCAGTCGAGCAAAGGCTCAAACTTTCCTGCTTCCTCTCGTCCTCCTCGCTGCTGTCGCCCTCAGATGAGGGTGTGAACATTCCCAGCATGCCTCACTTCAGCTGTGGGCTATCTGCTTCTGCAGGGGTGGGGAGGGAACAGACACAGGGATGGAGGAGGGGGAGGATGGGGTGGAGGAGGGGGAGGAGGTATGATGAGCCATTTTTAAAGTCGGAGACACTGGAGAAGACGCCGCTAAAGACGATATTCTGACATATAACTGTGAACATCCATCTTGCTCACAGTGAAAATGGATCTTACATGAAATTTTACAGT
This sequence comes from Datnioides undecimradiatus, assembly GCA_008933995.1. NCBI lineage: Eukaryota > Metazoa > Chordata > Actinopteri > Lobotiformes > Datnioididae > Datnioides > Datnioides undecimradiatus. The sequence continues at coordinate 9,139,927 of WARS01000060.1, forward strand.
TTTTAGCTTCAGATACTTTATTTTTTGCTACTTTTTATTCTTTATAGGCTTAATTCAGTTTAATTCCAGCAGCTACAGCTTAACTGTGACAATCTGCAGTGATGTTAGCTGCTCAGTTAGCCTGACGCTAACGTTAGCATGCTAACATTTCCTAATTAACACAGAGTCGGCCGTGCTGCTTGTTTCTGCAGGTATTTGGTTATAAATCAGACACGTTCAGATGTCGAGCTGAAGACGATTTCATCAGATGTTTGACGTGATGCATCAATGTCTCCTGCTGAGCCCGTCGCTCACACAAGCCTGAGCTCACACCTAGAAAATAAATAATGAGAGTCTGCATGGAAAATGAAAACGTGATGAAAATGTAGTTTTCCTCATAATTGATGATGAAGATGATGCAGATGATGAAGTTGATGCAGATGATGAAGATGATGCAGATGATGATGATGATGCAGATGATGAAGTTGATGCAGATGATGAAGATGATGCAGATGAAGGGATGTTCTTCTCTCCATCTCTCTGTAGACGGGCGCTCCCTCCTCCTGGCTCCCTGTCTCGCCGACACGCCGGCGTCCCGAGTCCTGGAGCGAGCTGTCCTGGAGTCGCGCGTTCGGGAAGTGGAGGAGGAGAACCGGCAGATCCGGCTGCAGCTCAGCCAATCGCAAGGCACCGCCGCCCAGCTGCAGGACGGTAACTATGGCAACCAGCAGTGGGGAGCGTCCGCGGACACGGGACCGGAGGACGGAGACAACACAGCGGAGGAGAAGAACAACCACACTGAGTGTCCTCGATCGCCCACCGTCCAGAAGTGTGAGGTGAGGGAGCACGACGCCTGAGAGACAGGTGTAAACAGCAGTAAACAACAACAACACATGTTGTTGTTTACTTTTTATTGCTGTCGTCAGGTCCTAAAGTTTGTGTTGTTGTTTGTGCGTTTGCATCATATTTACGTTGTAAACATCTGGTTTATTATGATCAGAACAAACACCTGTGTGATTAAGCCCCGCCCTCCTGGCTAAGGCTAAACATGAGGCTGGCCAGCAGGGAGGGGTCGGGGTGAGAGCGTCCTGGGCCGCGTGAGGGGGTCGGGGTTCTGTGTGATCCACAGCTGAGGTGCTGAAGCTGCTGATTGTGTTCGTGTGTTGTCATCAGCTGAAAACTGACTCTGCTCAGGCGCCGCGATGAAAGGCGCCGCAGACGCTCGCTGACACACTTCCTGTCTTCTGTCTCTGCAGCTGATCCATGTAGCATGCGTTTGTGCCGGTCACAACGCCAGCAGAGACGTGGTCACGCTGGTGAAGTCTGTCCTCTTTCACAGGTGAGTCTCCGCCTCCTCCTCTGCAGCGGCTGTTTCAGAGGATTTGTTCTGTTTTCCCTGTGACTGCGATCGGCTCTGCTCCTGAGGATTTGCTGCTTTTGTTCCTTTTTATAGATGCTTTTAAAGATTTAAACATCAATTTAGTTATTTCCTCCTATATCTGACCTCAGCGCTGCAGCTTTAATGTTCTTCAGTGTTTGTGCTGCAGCTGTTTCTGCCTCAGTGAGCTCTGAAGTCTGTTCGTCTCCACTGGCTGTTCATTAAAAAACATATTAACAGACATTTATTAAATAAGAACAAATCATGAAAAATAAATTAATGTTCATGTCAGTGAACGCATCACGCTGCTGATGTAAAACCAGTGTTTTTAATAATTAAATCTGATTAATCTGATGTTTATTCTGTGTTTCTCTCGTCCGTCTCTCACTTCCTGTCTCACTTCCTGTCGCAGCCCTCAGCTCTAAGCTCATTGGTTCCTGCTGAAACCAACACAAATATAGTTTATTTATTTCAAAGGTGCGTTAATTTAATAAAGCAGCAGCTCACTGTAGGTAATTAATCTATGAATGATAAATGATATTGACATCACGATGTGAGACTGGGTGTCTTCTACATATCGTGATAGAAATCAAAGGTTTAAGATAAAACACAACATTAAAGGAGCAGAAAGTGCTGGAGCTGCAGTTTGTGTTGTGCTTTAACAGACGAGGCAGGCTGCTTTCTGCAGGGTGGTGTTGGTGCTGAAGTGTCTGACCAGCCAGCAGACGTGCACCACCCTCCTCCTGACAGAAACACCCTGATCAGATATTTAGGCGCCACCTGTTCGGCCTTCAGAGGAGGAGTGATCACACCAAGTCTTCGCCAACACGCTCTGCAGCCTCCCTGCAGACTGTGATCATCTTCAGCTGAGCGCTGTGGACGTTTGTGGTCGAAGCCTCACTTTGTTCCTTTAAACGAGGATGCTGATGGTTTTGGACCGGAGCAGCTTGAACCTGCCAAAACACCAAACCTCCAGCCAGATAAACAGATATGGTTGGTGAAGGAGCAGCGTCAGTGAGGAGGAACCTGGAGGAACCAGGAGGAACATCTCGACCTTGACGTCTCCTCTCTGTCTTTTCTCTCTCAGGAGGAATCCTCTTCACTTTCATTTCATCACGGACACGGTGGCCAATCGTATCCTGAGCTCTCTGTTTCAGTCCTGGATGGTGCCGTCCGTGCAAGTCAGCTTCTATGATGCAGACGAACTCAAGGTAGGAGGACGCCAGTAACACACACACACACACACACACACACACACACACACACACACACACACAAGGTGAGTCAAAGTCAAACAGCAGATTTAACACATCAAAGCTCTGTGGCTGCAGAGCTACAGCGAGGGCGCAGAGACGAGTTAAACGTGTTTATGAATCCTGAGATCATCAAAGAAACATCAAGACAAGACGAGCGCAGACGCAGATGAGACGCGCTGCGAATCCTGAAGCAGCAGGTCGCGGCCTGCGCCTGTCACATCACTGGAGATCAGAGGATTGTTGTCTGTTTGGTGATGTGGTGCAGGGTCAGTCTGCAGCTTAGCCTCCACTTACACTGACAGCTACACTGAAGACCGGGGGATCCCGTCAGAGTCAGCAGTTTGATCACTGAACTCATTAACACTGTGTCTAATGTCTCCAACACTGTCTCCGCCCTGATTAGTCTGAATAAGCTCAGACAGAACATGAAAAGCGTCTTTCAGCCTGAAACACAGCAGCTGTTAGAGAGGCAAGAGGATCAACCTTCAGGTACAGCCTCACTGATTGTTGGGAGCGATACAGCCTCGGCCCTTGATCAACTGATCTAATAAACGTCTGAGACCTTTTCTATGTGCGTCGCATCCTTCTGCACATGTTGGAAACATGTTGATACCAAGACGACGCAGAGTGTCTATAAAAGGCAGATGGTGTTAATAACACCATAAATAATGTGCTCGGCTCTGACTGACTGCAGGGTCCTTAATGGCTCAGTTCCCTTGTATGGAGCAGCTGGGCTCATCTGGACCTCTGATTGGTCGGTGAGGATTATGACATAAGCAGCTCAGGGTGACTAAAGTTGTCTGCTCGCCGGCGTCCTGTTTTTGTTTTAGTGTCTCCAGACTGAAACAGCGGCTCCTCACTGCAGTTTCACACAGCGTCGCTATGACGATGAGCTAAAGTCCCTCCCACCTGAGCCAATCAGCTTCCACCTGTCACACACCTGCAGTCAGACTGACAGCAGGTGATGTGACGTTGAGGAATGTGATGCTCTGAGATGCACATTCAGTTTCCTCCTCCTCGTCCAATCAGCTTCCTGCCTCTGCAGCTGGTTTCTCCAAACTGAACCCGGAGATAAAGCTGATGTAGGAGCAGCCAAAGGCTTGGTGACGTCATAGCAACCTGCTCAGGAGATGTTGATGTTGGAGCCTTAAGACAGGATCACATGAGATCAGCTAATCTAAACCCATATCTGTCATATATGATGTCCGTCCTCACGTTCTGCCTGAAACCTCTCATTTGTTTATTTGTTTATTTATTAAACTCGACACCAGAACAACAAAGTGACGAAGTTGCGTGCACCGAGAAAAGTCCTGATTTCAGTTTAATGCACTGCAAATCACAGTCCAAGCTGTTTCTAATATAATCTATGTTGTCTTTCAACGCCCTGTGATGGTTCTGCTCCTTCAAACCCCGGCGGTCACCTTCACGAGTCTCAGGGTTTGTCGCTGAGCTGAGTCACAGCTGATCCGCAACGAGCTGAAACACTGAAACACAAAGTCAAGAGACTCTCCAGCACAAAAACAGCAAATCGTTTATTTTAACATCAAGTTGATGAATGTCGCTCTCAGAGTGACGGGAATGTGAGGAGCGAGCATGAATAAAGAGTGTGTGTGTGTGTGTGTGTGTGTGTGTGTGTGTGTGTGTGTCCTCCACATCATCACATTCTCCTCCCTCGCCGTCTTTGTGCCGAACAATGGGTCCTTTGTGCCGTCGATGCTTCGACCTGCAGCCTCCTCTCCTCAGTTTTCATTAACTCACATTAAACTGGAGGAAGCGCAGACGCAACTCTGAGCCCATTATATTTGCAGATGATGCACTTGTGCAGATCCAATTACTCTGAATCAAGAGAATTAATTAAAACACACTATTTGCAGATTCAGGAGGAAAACACACACTTTGAGGCTTTTGCCAGAACGTGCTGAATGTAGCTTTGTGTGAACCGACGCGTTGAAACTGCTCCCATGCAACGAGAAGAGCGGCTCCGTCAGTCTGAGCTCGGCTGGATCTGTTGTACAGAACAAACGGCCTGACACGTGTTTCCTCTCTGTCGTTTCAGTCCGAGGTGTCGTGGATACCCAACAAACATTACTCAGGTATTTACGGCTTGATGAAGCTGACGCTAACCAAAGCTTTGCCCTCAGACCTGTCAAAGGTCATCGTCCTGGACACGGACATCACCTTCGCCACCGACATCGCCGAGCTCTGGGGTATTTTCAGGAAGTTCACAGGTGAGTCATTTTGGATTTAATGCAGCGTGCAGAGATACTGTTGTTGATGTGCAAATGTCATTAAACGTTTGTCGTGCACTGGAATCGCAGGCGGCGGCTAATTACAGAAAATGATGCAGCACGTCTGCAAACGAACAAAAGACTTTGGTTTTGTCCAAATAAGCAACTGATTCTTCAGGAGATTCAGTGAAATGAACCTTCAGTTGCAGAAGAATAAAAAGAAACAGGAAATGTTTCTTGTTAAAGTCTGCATGGAGGAGCTTTAGCATCGTTAGCACGTCGGCAGTGTTTGTTTAATTACTCTCAACTGTCAGAGGGATTCCTGAACTGCAGCTTCAAGAGACGAACAAACAGGACTGAAACTGAATTTCAGCCAGTTTTTGAGATTTATTTCATTTTGACACAGCTCTAACCAAACCAACACGTCTGTGCTGCTCTGCGTGCATCTTCAGGGCTGCTGCAGGAGTCAAAGGTCATAAACAATAAATGAATAACACCTGGAGAGTGTTGCTAATGCTGCTGTTGGTGGATGTGTGTGCAGATAAGCAGGTGATCGGCCTGGTGGAGAACCAGAGCGACTGGTACCTGGGGAACTTGTGGAAGAACCACAAACCCTGGCCCGCGCTGGGACGAGGCTTCAACACAGGTGAACGTCCACCGTCTCACCTGGAGACACAGATGCATCTGACTCTGGAGAGAACTTCGGAGGAAGCTGGGGTCAGGTTCGTGACGTATCTCCTGCTCTTTGTCTCACAGGCGTCATTCTTCTCTACTTGGAGCGACTCCGGAGGATCGGGTGGGAGCAGATGTGGCGGCTGACGGCAGAGAGGGAGCTGATGAGCATGCTCAGTACATCGCTGGCTGATCAGGTCAGAGAAGGTTATGAGATGACTTTAGATGTTTCCTCACAGTTTGGGACGGTTTTTACTAGACACACAGTTTCTGGTACAAACCTCAAATCTCTGCTGGTTCAGATGCATCAGTATCACGTATGAATCTCTGGTCTGTGCTGCATCATTCCAGCTCATTCGCTCACACATGGTCCTTTCACCGTCACAGTATTTATAGCGTGTTTGCTGAGCTCCAGCCTTGATTGTATTTTAAAAAGCACCCAGAGAGCCGGCCTTTGTAAACAGTCCCACAGACTGTATAATCAAAGCTCAGGTTGCCAAGGAACCAGCAGAGACATAATATGGCCGTGGCCTCTTTCTGATGCCTTCGAGAGCCGAGCTGCTGCTTTTTCAGTCCTAATGAGTCACGCTGTCAGGAGGAAGTCCGGGTCCCTCCTCTCTGCAGTTCTCAGAGGAACCAGAGGAGCAGAGTTGATCAAACTGTCCATGTGTCTGTCTGCAGGACATCTTCAACGCCTTCATTAAGCAGAACCCAGTCCTGGTGCACCAGCTGCCCTGCTTCTGGAACGTCCAGCTGTCCGATCACACTCGCTCTGAGCAGTGTTACACCGAGGTGTCCGACCTCAAGGTGCCCTCACACATACACACACACACAGACACACACACACACACACACACACACACACACACACACACACACAGACAGATCAATTATTCGATCAATAGAAGCATTTTCCACGTCTTATGAAACAGATTCACTCTGCAGCCTCGCTGTGATCCTGGAGGAAGTCCTCAAAGCACCAAACCTGAACGCACTCAGCAGCTCATTAGTTTCATTTATGCAGTCTGTATGATGTTATTTGATTTTAATTACTGATGCATTGATGTGTTTGTCGCTTTAATGCTGCAGCTGCTAAACATGGACCTGATTTGAGTTATTTCATGAATCTGCTCCTAGAGATCAATAAAGTTCTATCTTTTAACTGTTGATAGCTCTGCAGACCTTCAGCAGATGTTTAATCAGCAGATGTTTAATCAGCTGAAACAGCATGCCCGTTTTCAAACATGTGTTGATATATTATTAAAATCCACTGCTGTGTCTCCAGGTGATTCACTGGAACTCTCCAAAGAAGCTCCGTGTGAAGAACAAACACGTGGAGTTCTTCAGGAACCTGTACCTGACCTTCCTGGAGTACGATGGAAACCTGCTGAGACGAGAGCTGTTCGGCTGCCCAAGTCAGGCCAGTCCAGAGAGTGTGCAGGTGAGAGGCACACACTGTAGAGTCGAAACAAAGAAAACTGGACTCAAAGGTCTGAAAAACATCTCTTGAAGGAAACTGTTGAGGTGTTTTTGTTGCTGAAGAGTCGTCTCTGTTGTCTCCTCAGCTGCAGGCCGCTCTGGAGGAGCTGGACGAGGACGATCAGTGTTATGACTTCCGGCGGGAGCGTCTGACCGTTCACCGAGTGCACCTGTACTTCCTGCAGTACGAGTACACGCCCACTGAGGATGACACTGATGTCACACTGGTGGCCCAGCTGTCCATGGACAGGTACCCAACCAACAAACATTTAACTGACCCTGAAACTGAGGTCAGAATGTGAGTATTCACACCTGTGACTGATCGCCTGCAGGCTGCAGATGCTGGAGGCCATCTGTAAGCACTGGGAGGGTCCCATCAGCCTGGCGCTCTACATGTCCGACGCCGAGGCTCAGCAGTTCCTGCGCTACGCTCAGGCCTCCGAGGTCCTCAAGAACCGCAAGAACGTCGGCTACCACATTGTCTACAAGGAGGGACAGTTCTACCCCGTCAACCTGGTGAGGAACGTGGCCCTGAAGAACGCTAACACGCCGTACGTGTTCCTGACGGACGTGGACTTCCTGCCAATGTACGGGCTCTACGATTACCTCAGGTAAGAGCCGCCGCCATCTGCTTCACTTCTCCTTCCACTGAAAATACAATTTTACTATTTAGAACATCCCACAAATCACAAAGATGTTCTACAGTTTAAGTTCAGTAAAAGATTATGCTGCAGCACGATGAGCCGTGATCCAGAAGCTCAAAGATTGAGTCTATAACTTTGATCAGAGTAGTAACCTTGTGCAGTGCACGCAGAGCTCCAGCTACATCCTGTTATGTGAAGCTCCAAGTCCTCTGGACCGCCACCACTGTGTCAAAACACCTTCAGCTTAAAGTTCATTGTGGAGAAGAGAAAGAAGTTGAGGAGGCCAAACCTTGACTCTGACCCTCAGAGACAAATGCACATTGCAGGACCTCGCTAATGTCGGAGAAGGCAATCTGCACGCTCTTGGTTTTGCTCCTGAGCTGATGCATCATCTTCAGTCCTGCAGACTTTGGGCTTCTCCACCACTCAGACTGCTGTTTGCTCTCTGGGTTGGAGCTGCTGATGATCCTCCACATGAAGCTTTGACTCAGAGTCTGATGAAAGTGGAAATGTGGAGCGACAGGTGGTCACAGAAACCTGAGGCCGTGATGATGATCAGACGATGTAACTAACTCACTAAACCGGAAATCGGAACCACAAAGCCGGAAACCTTTGGATCAAACCTCTTCTGCATGTGTATATTTATATTATTTAATGTTTCCCTCATGATAAACACTGATAATGCTGGAGTCTGTCGAGGCCTCTGCTCAGCTCAGAGTTTGCCAGATCCTCTGATTGAACGTCTTTGCACCTGTTTGTTTAAAGTCCTGTATCTGCCGCTCACCTGTGGCTTACCTGTGCCGCCTCCTCCGTGCAGGAAGTCCGTGGTGCAGCTGGACATGGCGCACACTAAGAAGGCTCTGGTGGTCCCGGCGTTCGAGACGCTTCGTTACCGTCTGTCCTTCCCCAAATCCAAAGCCGAGCTGCTCTCCATGCTGGACATGGGGACTCTCTACACCTTCAGGTACCTGAATCAACAGTTAACTCCTTGTCTCAGTGATCGACAGCTGGGGTGTGTAATCACTTGTCACTTCCTGCCTTTTCAGGTATCATGTGTGGCCCAAAGGTCACGCTCCTACCAACTATGCCAAATGGCGAACAGCCACCACACCTTATAAGGTCGAGTGGGAGCCGGACTTTGAACCATACGTGGTGGTGAGACGGGACTGTCCGGAGTACGACCAGCGCTTCGTGGGCTTCGGCTGGAACAAGGTGTCCCACGTCATGGAGCTCGATGCACAGGTATGTCTGCACCATGATGGACGCTTACAGAGGGCGGGGATGTTCAAACACGGGTGCATCAGGTCGATTTAAACCTGAGGAAACTGATCATCAGATCCCTTAAATCAGATTTCAAATCAGATTTTTAAAATTCTAAAAACAACTTTTGAATGAATTCAGCATTTCTAAAAAACAAATGCTTGAATAAAAGTAACACTGAAGTTGATTTAAACAAATGTTACAGCTCCTTGCTTTAAAAGAACACGTCCTCTGTCTGGGAACCAGCTGAACCTTCAGTGTGTTGCCTCTGAGACGAAGGATGATGAAACTTGCTGGAATAAAGAAAAATACCCAAACTTCTCAGAGGACCATGAATAAGTTATGATGATGAGAAAACAATGTTTGCTGTTGTAGAAACTCTAATCTCTCAGCGCTCCAGATCAGTACAGTGTGAAACAAGCAGCTGATTCAGTGTCTGTGATCCTGGAGGTTCTGCTGAACAGTGTTTGTGAACACTCGCAATCGCAACGGTTGTTTTGTTATTTCACATCCTGTTTGTTTTTATCGTTCTTCAGGAGTACGACCTGATGGTCCTCCCCAACGCTTTCATGATCCACATGCCCCACGCTCCCAGCTTTGACATCTCCAAGTTTCGCTCCAGCTCCAGTTACCGCAACTGTCTGAACACCCTGAAGGACGAGTTCCACCAGGACCTGTCCAGGAAGTACGGTTCGGCCGCTCTCAAGTACCTCACTGCCCAGAGGTACATCTGAACACCAGAGCTGCCGAGAGCCAGTGGGTCCGTCCGCCTCCTAGCTCAGATACGTACTGAGGCAGCAACGCGCCGCAGGCCACGCCGCCGCAGAGGCGCTGACAGTGACGGTAAAGCTTTACAGCCCTTCTCGAACAATCCCGGGCTCCTGTGCATTAAATCTCCAGTCGACCTTGAGACGAAAGCGGGACAGGGGGTTGCCCAGAGGTGGGCGATCATGGACGGGACTAGCTTTAAGGCCGGGAAGCAACAACCATATTCTTACAACTTGTTCTGACAATCAGGGCTTTTTCCAGAAGACGCATTAGGAACCCGTCCGTCCACGTGGATCTCCGGACACGACGGGACAAAGACGAACTCCACCTGAACCGAATGAGGCCCGTCAAACTGGAGAAAGGTTGAAGCCTTATCACTTTCCATGCTTTTTCCCGAGATATTTAATATTTTAATTTCTCTTTTTTTCCCAGTGTGAATCAAAACCAATGAGTAAGAAACAGTTTCTGAAGTTTTGATTCCGACTTTGCTCCAGAATCAGTTTATTTTTCCTTTTTAGATTTTCAGACCTCTGTCAAAGAAAAACCCATCACGTCCCGGTCGAATGATTTACTGTGAGCTTCAGGGATGTGCTGTGTGTGTGTGTGTGTGTGTGTGTGTGTGTGTGATCCATCATATGGCTCGTCTTCAACACGCTTTACTGATTGTCGTCGATGTCATTCTGGCTTTTGTCTGCTTGCATGTAAAGAGTTGCACATGTTCCCTTCTCATCGTCACAGAATCGTCGTTTCTGCAGGTTTTTCTGTTTCCCGCCTTCGTTCATTCCTCTGAAAGAAGCAAAATCAATAAATTGATTATTTCTCATCGGGACCAACACATTGGGCTGTTGGACATGAAACTGCTGCGCTCAGACGGAGTGCAGGTGCTTTTTGTTGGTTTCTTGTGTTCGTGTCATAAGTCTGATTCACTGGATTGTACATGTGCCATCTACTGTGCCACCCTGCAAACAACCCTGCTTCTGTTGTAAAGTCCAACTGAAATAACGACATTTCTGCCGTCAGATCAGATTAATACTTTATCAAAAGTCTGAATCTTTGGCTTTTTTTTGGATATTTACAGAAATGTTGCCTCCAAACTGGACAACAATCACAAAATAAGGTGCGTTTAGGGTAAAACTTTGTTCTGATAAGTTTAGCTCTCATGCCAAGGACACAGACAGAGTTGTTCAAGAAAAACATGAAACAATGATAAATCTATGCATTTGCGACAGTTTTAGTAAACCTGCGACATAAGTTGTGTCAGCAAAGGCTGCAGGACTTGATCTAGTTTCTGAAATCAAGCGTTTTAAGACCCAATCAGAACTTTAATGTGAGATTCGTGGCCTGAAGACCCAGTTTTGACTCTGCAGAAGAAGATGTTGAAGCATCAACAGAAAGTCTGGTTTTCTTTGTTTCTCACCTGATTATTGACGTTAGTCTGGAGTTGGTCCTCTCTGTGTGCAGATAAACAGCAGCAGCCAACACGCTCGGACAAACAGACGCAAAGAGGAAAAGCCCTAATAAACTCTGACGGCTGGTTTCGGTTCAGTTTGCTGCATCTTTCATAAATGTGGTGTAAACGATTGGCTGCATGCAAACACACTCTGCATTTGACCTGAGATAATAAGCAATAAACGAGGAGGCGCTGCCGTTAAACGACATGTAGGAAGGAAGCAGCTTCAGTTGGACTTTGATCTTCATTAACCTTCAAAACCTGAAATTTCCCCGGTGTGGGACTAATAAAGGATATCTAAATCTAAAAATCTAAATTTGACCAAAACCGGAGGATGAGTCTCACGGCTTTTATGTCCTCCTGGGAAAATTCCTGTAACAACGGAGGATCTGAGACGGCGGCGTCGCGTCTTCGTTGAAAACAGTTTAATTTCCTTGATTCGACCCTCGTCCAGTGAACTCTCCACAGACAATGAGGCAGAACTGCGTTGGATCACGAGTGACGGTGGATGTGTCGGCCTGTGCCCCCCCCCCCACCACCAAACCCACCCATACCCGCCCCGCTGCCATCCACGCCGCCTCCATTGACTTGTTGTTGATTGTGGTAAATGCTAGTGCCTTTGCTGTATTGTGAAACTGGATATTGATTGTACTGTTGTACCGACAGGGCCTGGGGATCGTCAGGCGCTCTATTTATTATTGTTGATTCAGATCAATCATATTTTTCTATGTAAGTGCTTTAAATAAATAAATCTGCCCTTTTCTAAATCAGCTCGTCTGCTGCATCTTGGTTCTCTGGCGTCTCCGTCAAACCGCGGCTCTCCCCCGGTCACTGCAGTGTTTCCACAGACTAATGTTATTTCAGGATTTCCTTGAGGGTTTGATTTAATTCATACCCCTGCAGGGCAAATATCATCCCGGGACATCCAGGAATGAATAACGTTCACTGAGCTCGGGGGTTTTGAACCCGTGTAAACCCTCCGTGTGTAATTGGACCAGAGAACATGTCCAATTCAGACTAAATGATGCTGGATGAATATGAACAGACGCCGTCCTGCTTAAATGCAAATTACAGTAAATTAATTGGACAGGCTGATTTCACTGCCGTGTGTTTTTCCACAGTTTGAGCTTTGAGTTTGTTTTCTTTTAACCTGTGAATGCCGAAAAATGAATAAATGTAGATTTAAACATGGATGAAATCAGATTTCACAGGCAGCTGTGAGCTCGCTCCCACTAACATCCTCCTGTAAAGTGACTGAACGTGTTTGTGTTGCTCCGGACTGTTTGAGTTGACATTAGGCTGCAAATCCTGCCTCAGATCAGTTTGAACAGCACAAAACACATGAATCACATGAGTTTTGGGACTTTTTCATATGAGCTCCTCTGATTTCCTGCAGTGCAACGTCAGAAACCTCTGAATTCAGGCAACGTTTACATCCCTGTGGATCGGCTTCCATCGTAATTCTGCAGTGAGGGGAGACACAGTTGAGCATTTGGATGAAATCTGCACACACACACACACACACACCTCTGTGCAACAAGTGTTTACTGATTACTCGTGTTTACTCCTGAACGACGTCCGTGCAGGCAGGTCCCAGTTCTGCAGTTATCTTATTAGATCATATCTGATTATTCCAGCATCTCTGACTTGTTATGAAAACAGCTTCGTAAATGAGTTAAAAAAACATATTTTGTGCATTCGAGTGAGACACTTACAAAAACCCACTTTCTGTTCAGCTGCTTTATTTTATTCATGTCAAAGCAAATGAGACACGATGCAGTTACAGGCCGTGAGTCAGGAGGAGCCGACACTCTGACGCATCAGGCGGTGATCGACTTCCTGAGTCACAGTTTCAGCTAAAATCAGTTTTAGTCATCGAGACGTCGTCCACGCTGTTATAAGAGGAAGTGACCTTCTGTTGTCTCGTATTAACGGGTTGATTATCTTGTTATCGCGACATAATAAGCAAAGAGTTTTGGGTTCAGCTCACGCTGGAGTCTGATATTGGACACATTATAAAAACGAATGCAAACATCTAAACAAATAAAAACATGTGACCTCAGCAGGAAGTGAAGTCCTCAGAGGTCCGGACTGCGAGTCACTGGGACTCAGAGTCAGGTCAGAGTGACTCAGCTGCTGCAGCTGATGGGCCTCAATGAATAAAATCAGGTCGTCCACAAACCCGCCCGATAACAGCGGAGATGGATCGACTGACTGATGAACCTCAGCTGCTCCTCCCAACCAGAGCTGCTCCTCAGCCTCCTCCAGCAGTTCATTCATTACCAACAACCTCCAACCGCAACAACTGCAGTTCATTCCCGTTTTAAAACAGTGGCGCAGCATTTTAAACATCTGACACATTTCTGCAGAAATCCGTCTTTCGTTTGCTGCAGACGATGCAGGTCAGTCATAAAAACCTAAAACCACCCGGACTGCACGAGTCTGCAACATCCTGCACAACTCATTTACTCCAGCAGCGAATCAGTCTCTGTTTCTTTGTGCATCTACAGTTGTGGAGATCTGGTTCCTCCAGCTTGTGCAAGGATCTCCTGGGTTCAGTCTCCTCAGCTCAGTCCAGATGTTTTCAGTGGGCTGGAGGTCTGACTGGGTCGCTCCACACTTTGATTCTGTGCAAGACATCTTGATATTTGCCAAAGAGCTCCTGAGCAGCTGAGGAGAAGCAGCCTGAGGCCTGATGATGCTTTCACCACCATGCACTGAGGTGTTCCTTTGTCTCGTCCGACCGGAACCCCTGTTTCCAACACGGTTTGAGGTACCTGAATGCATCTTTTCTGATACTTCAGATGGGCTGTGACCCCACAGCTGAGACATGTTCAGGATACAGGAGATGATGTCATATTACGGATTGACCAACAGCTGCCTGAACTTCCTGTGGTTCCCTCACTGCTGCTGTTTGTCGCCTCCTTAATTAGTTTCCTCCTTGTCCTCTTGTCAACTTTGGAGACTCCTGTGGATCCACCGCTTCTCCACTTACTCATGACCTGTCCACTGTCCACCCAGAGCCTCCCAGATTCTCCTCCATCCTGGTCTTTGTACTTTTAGGTCTCACAGTCTTTGCCATCTCTTCGGCTCTCCCGGTACGATGCAGCTTATATTTAAGCAGATCCTGCAGCGACATCTGACTTTAATCTGGGTTGAGTCGGAGTCTCTGTCAGTGATGGCAGGTGTGTGATATTTACCTGGAGGCAGGTGATGCGGCTGAAGCTCCTCAGTGAGAGGAGCTGTTTTCTGTTTAAAACGTTCCTGATAACGAACGAGATTATCGTTTGTCATCACTTCACATTAATCTGCTCTTCCTGTTTTTACATGATGTTATCCTGCCGTTTCATCAGGGACGCGCAGACTTTTCATATCCGCTGTAGATACAGAGCGTGTCGTCAGCGCCGCGCCTCTGAATGTGGAGCAGCCCTGCAGCGGTCCTCCGCCTCAGCCCTGGCTCACGTTATGTAACGGCATTCAGAAACACAGTCGACTCTTCGCCGTGTAGACGCAAAGGCCGGGCAGCTTCATGTGCACAGACTCTGAAAATGATGATGATAATAATAATAATAATAACAGTAACAATAATAATGATAATAATGATAATACCTCACATTACTCATAGATGCGTCACTGCTCTTAAACACTGCTTCTTTCACACATCCTGACTTTAAACGTTGATGCTTTGACGCTGAGTGCTGCGTCGGCTCGGATTTCAGGTCCCCCCCCCCCCAATTCAATCACTGCTGATAAAAGTGGTGCTGGATTCGCTGACATCACTTCCTGTTTGTATCCTCGGGGATGCTCAGACATCCGTCACACGTTTTACTTTGAGGCAGAACATGGTGATCCAGCTGGACTCCAGGTCTGGACCTCGTGTCTTTGATAGACTGGAGCATCCTGCACAGACGACACAAGCCTTTGTTCTGATCCACAGTTTGGATCAAGCACCAAAACATCTTGTTTGCAGTTTGAAAAGATCAAATAAATGTTTTTATCTTTTGTTAAAGTTAAAGTGCGTCCTCAGCTGCAGCAGGACAGACCTCCTGTGTCACACCTTGTACTAACTGAACTAAGCTGAAAATGAAGCTATGTGATGACACACACACACAAACACACACTCACAAACACACACACACTCACAAACACACACACAAACACACACACACACACACACACTCACAAACACACACACACACTCACACACACACACACACACACACACACACACTCACACACACACACTCACAAACACACACACTCACAAACACACACACTCACACTCACTCACACTCACAAACACACACACACACAGACAAACACACACACTCACAAACACACACACTCACAAACACACACACACTCACAAACACACACACAAACACACACACACACACAGACAAACACACACACTCACAAACACACACACACAAACACACACACTCACACACACAAACACACACACACACACACACACACACTCACACACACAAACACACAAACACACACACACTCACACACACAAACACACACACACACACTCACTCACATGTCTACAAACCCAGATTGGGCTGCTTCCATCCGCTGTTTCCTGCCCTGACATTTATTTCCTGGGCCTGGAAATTGAATTTGTCCTCTGTGGTCGTGCAGCGTGAGTAACGGGCTCTCTCTCCTGTTTCCTGTCGCCAAAACCGCGCACGACGAAAACTGTGAAGCGCTTCCTCGTCTGTGCAGCAGCAGCGGCGGGGCGGCGGTAACCATCGGCGATGGCTCGCAGTGAGAGTCTGAAGGACCCAGAGAAGATCAGCAGCTTACCTGCACCAGCTCTGTCTGTCTGTCGGTCTGTCTGTTGGTCGGTCTGTCTGCAGACATCAGGTGTGAAATGTAAATGTTCTGCTCTGACATGAGGCATTTCATTATTATTGACAAACAGATTTATGGAATAAATTATATTTACGTTAAGTTGTCAACCAGAACTAAACCAGTGGTCGACATGGCTGCAGGAAAACCTTGTTTCTTCCTTTAAAAAGGAGCTTTTACTGATGCAGATTCCTCTTTTCATGCAGGAACCAACTCAGAAAAGTTGTTTTTAAACAGAATGAGTGAAGCTGAATCGTTTGCACACTGCAGCAGCTTCATGCTGCTTCCTCGCTTCAGGAGCAGAGCCCTCACTGCTCATCACGCTGTATCAGCCAGTTTTGGTGTGAAGATGTGAAGATGTTTGACTTCTGTGGAGCAGAAATGGTTAAAACCAGTTCGGCCTCTGTGGTTTCCATGAGGCAGTTCAGGTGGATTTGATTTTGCAGATGTTCTGTGATGCCTCAGTCTGAGCAGCTGATTGGTTTAATATGAAAATATCGAGTAAATGATGCTTTGAGGAAGCTTGAGAGACCAGAGTTTCTGTTTCTAATCTCCAGGACTCCTCCGGCCTCTCTGTGGTCAGATGATCCAGGTGGACTCCTGGTCCTGAGGCTGACCGGAGCTGGTGCTCGGCGTGGAGCAGGTGGAGGTGATGGAGCCATCAGAGGGACCGGGGCGGGCTTAGGCCAATTATTAGTGTCAGAGCGGCGGCAGGATCGATGTGGCTCCAACAAAAACCGACTTCCACCAGCGGCCCAGAGGACTCCTCCTCCTCCTCCTCCTCCTTGGATCAATGGCAATAACGGCTCCCTCTCCTCCTCTTCCTCTTCCTCCTCCTCCTCCTCTGTGTGAGCTCAGTGAAGGGGAGGCTCACTCCGTCTCTCTCTGCAGTGATTAGGCTCATGGCGGGCCAGCGCCGGTGTATCCATCATATTTACTCAGGGTGGTTATTGTTCTGTCTGTGTTTTATTGACTGCTGGTCTCCGGAGTCCAGCTCCTCCGCTGATGACCGTAATCCAGCCCTGGTAATGATGGAGTCACAGAGGACAGAGGCTCGTCCGTAAATCACAGGCGGGTTGGAGGTAACGGTTTAATTAAAGGGTTAAATTCACGTTTATTACATCAGTGACTGTTATTCAGGACTGTTTAAATGAAGCTAGACTCATGCTGACTCTGTGATCTGCAGTTTGACGCGATGGTTAACAGCTGATGTAGTCATGAGCATCTGATCCTCTGGGAGCTCGGCTGCATTTAGACTCAGGTCATCACAGGACAGCAGACAGATTGCATTGTGGGATTGCTCGCAAGAAGCAACTTGAATAACAACTTTTTGTTTTGATTAATCTTCTTTGTGCATGAATCAAAAACTCACAGCAACACTTTGCTCCGTGACACACCGCACCACACTGCACAAACACACGCACACACACTGCACAAACACTGCACCACACCGCACAAACACTGTAGCCCACTGCACAAACACCGCACAAACACTGTAGCACACTGCGCAAACACTGTACCACACTGTGCGAACACTGCACAAACACTGCACCACACCGCACAAACACTGTGGCACACTGTGCAAACACTGTACCACACTGTACAAACACTGTACAAACACTGAAACACACTGTGCAAACATTGTACCACACTGCACAAACACACGCACGCACACTGCACAAACACACGCACGCACACTGCACAAACACTGCACCACACCGCACAAACACTGTAGCACACTGTACAAACACTGAACCACACTGTGCGAACACTGTACCACGCTGCATGACACTGTACAAACACTGAACCACACTGTACAAACACTGTGCAAACACTGCACCACACTGTACAAACACTGTGCAAACACTGCACCACACTGTACAAACAGGGCGGGGCTCTGCAAACCTGATCCTGTTAGTCTCCATATGAATGAAATGACTGAACACAGTGAATACACCAAAAACCCCTCATTAAATTGGCAGATTGATAGTCAGGTGAGCTCTGTTGCCATGGAAACATAGATAAACAGGTAGTTAATGATGGTTAGGGTTATAAAAAGATCGTCAATCGTGTTGAAATAAGTGCGTTAAGTCAAATATGTTGCCTTGTTGTGACTCAGTGTTTACCTTTGACCTTTTATGTCATGTGACCTGCTTCAGGTGTTCAGGACGCGTCAGAGAAGTGATGTGGTCCAGTCCACTGAGGGCGAGACGCCGCCTCTCTCCGCTGACTGTTCACCTTAATTTGATCCAGACGTCTGTTTGTGTGTCGGCCTGAGACGGGTTATGAATCGCTGAGGTCAGAGCAGGGCTGTGGGATGATTTGAGTTGTACTTTAATAGATGTGCACGTCATCTCCGAGCACTGAGCTAATTAGTTTCCAGGCAGGAGGATCCCGGCTCAGTCATTAAAGACGCACGTCGGCTCTAAATCTGTGAACTTTTAATCATATTTACTGTGTTTTCCTTCAAATCAAATGTGTTTAAATGTTTTTATGTTTACAGGCTTTAAACTCTGTGGAAGACCGAAACACAGCGACTGAGCGATGATGTTATTGTCACGTCTTTGAGTCAACACGATGGAAAACTCATTACAACTGCTGAAGATAGTGCTGAGTCATCACAATTACAAATGTTTACTCCAGAAAACCGTGAAACAGAAAACATCAGATTTTTTAAATTGCAGTGAAACATCAAAAACTCAAAATCTTTATTTCCATGACTCCACCCTGAAGAACAGGAATAAAAACCATCTTTACGCCGTGAAACAGAGTAAAACTGTTTCCGACTCTTCGCCCAATCGATTCCAGGCTTCAGCAGCTCAGACGTCCTGCAGGGTTTCATCTCCATCGCCATCCCAGACGATGATGATTAAGCCTCAGCAGGGGTTTGGTTCTCGTGTTTCAGGGGTTCTGGTGTCCTCAGTGGACATCTGGATAACCATTATCCATGTTTGGAGTCTGATGAGCAGTCAGCTGTGTGAACAGAGCTGGAGAGAAGGCTTCTGTAATCAGACGGCTTCACGTCTGTAACTAAAAGAAAAGAGCAGATCAAAAGTGAAGTCGCAGTCAGACGAGATCCACACCAACTGTTTACCTGCACGCAGCGAAAGCCTTCGTACACAAACAGCAACCAGAATGGATCAGATACCAAAATCCTACAAGTTGAGTTTTTATCTGAGTCTGTTTGATGAGATTATCTCCATGACGTCCGA
Source organism: Datnioides undecimradiatus (assembly GCA_008933995.1). Lineage (NCBI taxonomy): Eukaryota > Metazoa > Chordata > Actinopteri > Lobotiformes > Datnioididae > Datnioides > Datnioides undecimradiatus. Next base: position 9,159,113 of record WARS01000060.1, read on the forward strand.
ACAAGCATCCACCGATGGATGAAGACAGTGCCAAACAGCTGAAAGCTCCATTGAAGGCTTGAGTTGTGTAATATCATGTCAGTAACAGGAAACACTCGTCAAGCCTCACGATGTTTGTGTCAGCATGTTTTGACAGCAACAAAAGCCCCTTTATCAGACGGGATGTGAGCCAGGACGGCGGCGCTGAAGACAAAAGATTACACAACACATCCGCCCACCACTGACCCGACTGTTGTATAAGGCACAGAGCCCGACTCAATCATCAGTCAGCTCATATTATTGGTTAATATTCACCAATCACATCACATCAGCATCATCTCAGCCTCTGTGCTGACGTTCCTGCTGTGTCAGCAGTTTATCTCCGGTGCATGAATCAGCTGATCAGGTTATAACCTCTGAAATCAGGATCAATAATCACATGTTGGCAGTTTTCTTCTTCTGCACCGTGCGATCATCAGACTGCGAGCTGATGGGACTGAGCTGCAGTGATGAAGCTCGGAGACAGAATCGAAATAGACCCGACAGATGTTCAGCGCAGCAGGACGCTGATAACCAGCGGCTGATTCGCCGAATAAAAAACAAAATAAGACACCGAACTGGAAACCGTGAAAATAAAAACACAGCTGTGACTCCACATGCAGCAGCAGACGGGCTTCATCAGCGGGTCACCGGATTATCTTTAGGTTTAACTCCTGAAGCTGCCTCACGGTTAACAGGGCAGGTTGCCATGGTAACCTGGGAGTTAAATTTGGAGGTCCACATCTCACTGCGAGCCTGATTAATGACCAATCAGCTTACTGAAAGCACCCAGTGTCATTGTTGCTCCAGGATCCTGAGAGAAGAGTTCACAAAGACGCAACAAGTTTTATGGAGAATCACTTTGATCTCATCACAGAGACGAGAAATGTTGTTTTTAACACGACCGCGGGTTTAAACACGGCTCCTGACAAACGCCGATGACTGCAGCCGCAGATAAACTGCGTTCCTTTGATTCCTGACAGGATTCCTCGCAGCGCCGACACTCCCGTTTCATCAGTGCAGCACGAGACCTAACAAGATAATACGCATTAATAAGAATATCCACTTTCAGGCTTTGTTAGAAATCCGCGCTGTGTTAATTAGCTAAGGTAATAAGTCTGTGGATCACGTCGTAATCACAGGTATAATGGAGAATTCATCAGGAGACATGAAAGCAGATTTAATGTCAGCTAATGGTTTAATGATGTTCCTTCAGACAGACGGGCGGAGTCAGAACAAAGCAGGTGCTACGGATCTATATATATACAGAAGTTGTTATCTGCTGTTTCCTGCTTCACTGGGAAGTCTCCTCATCGCACCAATGGCTTAAACTCGATGTGATGTCATCAACCCTGCAGGTACGTCCAGGTGTTAAACTGAGATTCGAAGGTGAACTCAGAGGTAGTGCTGTGGTTATTTCTGATCCGATGCGGGTTCACTATTTAAAGCTAATGCATCCGTCTGTATCTTAGTAACCATAGCAACAAGGATGCCACCAGAGCCTTAACAAGCTAACATGGAGGCTAATCACAGCCACAAGTGACTTTAACATTTCTCAGAAGCTGTGTGGAGAAACTGAAGGAAAGAGAGAAACTGCTCCCGCTCCACTTCCTGGTACTTTGGATCACATGACCCATCATCTCAGATCCCATTTGTTGGTCAACTCACTGCTTAAAGCTGCTGCAGAACCTTTCTAACATTAGCAAGCATCATGTAAGCTAGCATAACGTTAGCTACCATGACATAAGATAGCATAACGTTAGCTAGCATGACATAAGATAGCGTAATGTTAGCTAGCATGATGTACGCTAGCACAGCATAAGCTAGCATAATGTTAGTTAGTGTGACATAAGGTGGCCTAGATTTAGCTAGCATGACGTAAGCCAGCATAATGTTAGGTAACATGATGTAAACTAGCATAATGTTAGTTAGCATGATGTAAGCCAGCATAATGTTAGTTAGCATGACATAAGGTAGCATAACATTAGCATTCTGGCTAATAGCTGCGTTGACCGGACTAGAAATGTCCTGTTAACACGCCGTATTGTCCTATTTCCTGGAGCAGTGTTATGTAATGTTTCCTTTGCATAAGATCATTATGTGGTGACTGTTCCAGGTAAAACACTAGGTGTTACCATGGCAACTGAGTTGTGACTTGTGAAAGACCTTGGATTTTGAATGCAAAATGCATGAAAGTATAGATTGTTTTGATTCTTTACCTGGTAAGTGATCATGGTACAGGAGGGATAGTGCTGCATGAGGTGTGTCAGTGGTCTCCACATTCACTACCTGCTTCATGTTAGCGGCCTTCCAGGACCTCCAGTGTTTGGCTGTAAGCAGTCATGTGACCCAAAGAGAGAAAGACAGGGCTGATCTTCCTCATACAGACCACATGGTGTACAGCACTTACACATAAAACGCATGAAGTCCTGGTTTTCTAGCGTGAACTTTGAGTAGCAGCTCTCGTGAGCATGAGCCAGCTGCAGGGTATTTATCCGGCATCACGCCGGTGTAACGTTCAACACTTTATGTATTTTAACCATGTTGCATCAGTTCTTCACACGTCCACACGAACCTAAACGGACATTTTCCACTTCATTACAGACTGAGATCCTGCCCCCTGATGGGAGGGCGGTTGAGGTGCCTCTCAGCAGCCGGCAGCGATGTAACGTGGATCAGAGAGTCGTCCTCTCGTTTCTGACATCACGTGGCCCAATGAGGAGGCAGCATCAGCAGAAGCAGCAGCAGCGGCGGTGGTGCCTAATGAGGGCGAAGGGGTGAACACGCTTTTACACGATGGATTCATTAGAGAGACACACTGCAACATTTGGTAAATGAAGCCCAACCAGTGCAGTGTTGATGCTCTGCTAAATGTGTGTGTGTGTGTGTGTGTGTGTGTGTGTGTGTGTGTGTGTCCATCATGGCCCCAGGTCTCCAATTACAGACCAAACTTCTCATCTGGAACAGAGGCCAAAACACCTGCTCACAACATCTGCTGAGCTCACTGCAGGAAGTGTGAGTGTGTGTGTGCGTGTGAGTGAGTGAGTGTGTGTGTGTGTGTGTGTGTGTGTGTGTGTGTGTGTGTGTGTGTGTGTGTGGTAATGTGAGTAAGCCGGGCAGTTTCCTGGCCACATGAACCTTTTTAGGGACTTCCACTGGTTTTACAGTCACAGCGAGAACTCCTCAGTCATCTGTGTCTCTGACCCTGATGATGTCACTGTGATGTCATCTGGAGGCCAAAAACGTCAAACACGTGATGGTGTTGAGTTTAGAGGATGGGGCTGTTTATCAGGAATGGAGGTGAAGTAAAGTAACTGAGCATGATACTTTATGGGAACTGTAGTACCCAGTGTTTTGGGGGTATGTCTGCATCAGATTCACTGAAACTGAGCTGCAGGTTTCTGTTGTCACTGCGTGCAGATCTGCTCTATGTGTTACAGATCCTGAATTCAGAGTTTTAAAAAAGTGAAATTTACATTTTTAAGTTTTGTTGTCAGTTCCAGCAGAAGTAATGAGGGCTGAGGTGATGAATCAGCGCAGGTAAACAGTCTGGTTATGCTAACTGCCTGGTCTGTGCACGTACGAGTCAGAGCGACTTTGTTCTCTTTGCTTCTTTCACTGATCAGATGCTTTTACTTTAAACTGGTCTGCACAGAGCAGCCGTGCTCAGTATCTGTTGTTTATTTGTGTTGTGCACGTATCGAGCTAACAACCCCCCTCTACAAGAAACTAATCTGCAACAGCAAACAGGCTGAGAGAAACACAATGCTGCCTCCATGACACTTTTTAAAACCAACATAATGAGATGTTGTTAATTAGCTTATCTGCACAACTTCATCTGTTGCTAACAACAGCAGCGGCTAAAGCTTCATGAACATTACGGCTGTGTTGGTGTTGGTACGGTTGTGGGCAGCTCCGTGCACTCGGTGGTGACTGAGACACACAGTGAAACAGAGTGAGACACACACTGAGACACACACTGAGACACACAGTGAGACACAGTGACACACACACTGAGACACAGTGAGACACACAGTGAGACACACACTGAGACACACTGAGACCCACAGTGAGACACACTGAGACACACAGTGAGACACAGTGACACACACACTGAGACACACAGTGAGACACAGTGACACACACAGTGAGACACACAGTGAGACACACTGAGACACAGTGAGACACACAGTGAGACACACAGTGAGACACAGTGACACACACAGTGAGACACAGTGAGACACACACTGAGACACACACTGAGACACAGTGAGACACACAGTGAGACACACACTGAGACACACTGAGACACACACTGAGACACACAACCTTTATTATTACGTTTCTTTGGACAAACTAGGAGCAGATAAACTGAATTTATATAAGCAGACACTGATTAATTGACATAAACAGATGACGCTGCAGTCAATCTTCTAAGTCATGCAACAGGAAGTCAGCAGAGATGTCGGACATGTTGCTGCACAGGTGTTCAAACATCTTCTGATGAACAGGAACATTAAACCTCCTCGTCTCAGCCGCAGGAACGTGTCTGCTTCTTCTTCATGTTCAAAGCTGTCCACATGAAACTGAGAAACAAGACTCTGAACAACTAGCCCACATTAGCTTTCAGGCTAACGTCTCCTTTTTACCTACAAACACCAACGCTCGTCTTGTTCTGCGCCTCGATCACCCAGCAGTGAGTCGTTCACCGCGGACGTCAGTCAGCAGAAACTGTTCGGAGGCGGTCTGAAGCGTCTCTGAGGCCTCGGCGGTAACTCGCCGGTGACAGAGCTGCACGCCTGTCAGCACGCTTGCCCAGTCTTATCTGAACTCGCTGTTTCCAGGCCAACGGCGTGGGAGCTGTCCGGTGCACAAACTGTGGCGTCTGAAATTGATTAACTCATTTATATTCACGCCTGCTGCTTCTTTGAGCCAAGACAAAGAGGAAGTCCCTTCAGCAGAACAAGAACAGCCGACGAATAAATCACTGACAGCGGCTTCGTTTAATACACCAACGCCTGTGAGATGAAGTTAATTTGGTTCTTTTCTCATGCAGGAAGTGGCGTGGTGTGGCGCCACGGAGCTCGGTGGAAGGTGACGCTGGAGATAAGGAGATGAGCGCAGGTTCAGGTGATCGATGTGGAGCACAGCCAGACATCTTCAAGCATGCTCTGGATAATTAAACCTTTATTAAAAGCTGCATGATTTGACACAATGCGACAAGGTGGCAGCTGGACAGTCGCCGCCCTGCAGAGCGACGCCCAGCCGCTCGTGTTGTGACATCACGCCAACTCTCATTTGACTAATTGAGCTGCAAACCGCCAATCAAGACAGAGACCAGGCTGAAAGCTTAGTGAGCAGCGCCCACCTCCACCCACCAGCACATCGATAACACAGCAGACCTTCCCTGTGGACGAAGCTGATGTGTCCTTCAGTACCACTTTCCTGCCTGCCGTTAAAATCCATTTACCCAGAATGCAGTGGGTGTCTCGTCGATAGCAGAGTGCTCTCAAACTTTGCTCTAAACATAAACTTTATGTGGTGGAGGTCACAGGGTCACTGAAGTGTTTCTGCAGTTGTGCTGCAGCATTATATCCACGCTGCCTGCAGGGGGCGCCGTGATGGGGGTCAGCAGCTGCTGTCAGTGGAAAACGACAAATCTGTTGCTGGGGTGCACACAGGGAGCTTGGATACATCACCCACAATCTGAAACCGTCCTGTCTCCGCAGCAACAGAATGGGACTTGATCTGGATCCAAATGATGGTGTTGAACCTGTGCAGGTCCCAGGTCAGGTCTCGGCTGCTCAGGCTCAGCTTCAGCAGGTGGAGATGGAACGCAGCTTTGTCAACGGCGTCCCCGCTGCAGCTCATCACTCTCCCGCCCACTCAGACAAATGATCTCTGCAGTCCACTCGACTTCTTCGCAACAACCGGATCCAACTGCGAGCCTGAAGCGCCTCAGGACGACACAAGTTCCACTGCGGCTCCCTCCCACTTACATCCAAAGCAGCAGCATGACTTCCTGTTTGCCTCCTGTCAGCCCCAAACAAGGACTCATGTAGGAGGTGTCGACAGAGTGGGACGCACTTCATCGCCTGTTCATACGCTGAACGCGCTGAACAAACATGACAGGGCGGTGTGGCGGTGAGTTTGCCAATATCCCGGGAAATAAACGTCACCGCCTCTTTTCTTTTTCAGTCACAGCCGTCAGAGCAGCCCCCGCCTCCCGGCCCGTCTCCTGCGTGTCAGCTCAGATTAATGGCCTGTGGAGAGGTGCAGGGGAGGGATGTTTTCCACGGCGTTTCACAGAGTTAACCTCAGCAGCGGCATGTTGTCAGCACATCCGATATGTGGCGATTTCCCTCGGGGCGGTCTTGTATCTCTCTCTCTTCCCTTCTTCCTCTGCTCTCTCTCAGTTTGTGGGAGGACGATGCAGAGATTCATGAAGTCCAGCAGCAACTGTACAGTTTCACTTAAAGCAGCCAGAGACAGCCCTGATTGTGCAGTAAGATGGCCCCTGCGCGTTAATGAGCGCCTTCATCCAGCAGGAGCCGACATCCTGCGGTGACGGGAAGACGATCACACCGTGTCACCAGGATCAACAGGAGACGAGCGTCACCGCGGTGGATGGCAGGCAGGGGAGTTTCTGCGGCCTGACAGACGTTTTAGTTGCTGCAGCTATTTAATCTCGGGGTCATGACTGTTTGCTTAATATAAACTCAGAAAAGCAATTATCACGACTCAGTGTCTGCCTCCATGTTGGCAGCGCCGTGAGGCTGCGAATGTCTCTGATGTGACTGATGGGTGAGAAACGCTCCTGTTTAAAGACTCCTGGGAAACACCAGCAAAGTCAGAGTAAAGGGTCCAACAGGCCACTCAGCAGAGATGCATTGTGGGTAAGGTAGGTGTCAGGTGGTGTCAGACTGAGTGGAGCAGCTGAGTTTACTCTGCAGCCGGACTTCATGCGAGTGAATTCACAGTGCATTCTGGGATTTTCCGGATGTTTCCGTGGCTCAAACAGGAAGTGTTTCTCGACGAGGAGCGCTGCCAGGGACGTTTTCAGACCACAGGCGTTTATAAAAAGCAAGCAGCTGCAGAATTCATTGCTCTTTGTCTGCTTGCAGTGTTTGATTTCCTGCAGAGGCGACGTTTCAGGTTTGAGCTGCTAACTGAAGTGAAACATCGTGTATGATCGACGCTCCTACAGGACAACATGCTTTGCTACAGTAGATGCTTTTACTTTGCTCTTTGGTTACAGAGTGTCAGTGACACAGCAGCCGTGGTTATCGGGTAAAGGCAGTTCATGCATATTCAGTTGCAATATGCATTACAGAAGACGAGTGCCATAATAAATCAAATGCCGGTTTGAATCTGGGAATAAGATCCTCAGAAGAAGAAGGAAGCAGAAGGTGCTGTGAAGCCGCTGTCATCGTGCAGGAACCTTCACTTCTCCTGTTCTTTGTCAAACTGGAGGTAATGTTACAGGCTTCAGATAAAGATGGTGTCCTGTGTAATGTTTGGGGTATTTTCCTCACACACACACACACACACATACACACACACACTCAATGATTAATCGAACNGAAAACCTGATGGAGGAAATGCAAATTCAGTGTTTTAATGTTAATCTTCAGCCATGAAACCAGAGAAAAAGAAGAAGAAGAAGAAGAAGAAGAGGGTGATGATGTCAGAATAAACAAATGATGAACTGGAACCGAAAGACAAACATGATGTAATGTGACATTTCTGTTTGTTTGATGTGTTGATGTGAGGACGGCCACAGACACACTGTCGTCTTCTTCTTCCTCTCTGAGCAGGAACAGCCGCCGCCCAGGCCTCTGGAACCAGTCTGGTCCAGTTTGCCTCAGGAGGCTTATCATGTTTACTTTAGCTCTTCGTCACACATGAACAAACAAACAACAACAATAACCCATAATAAACAACGACAGTGAAGCAGTCAGCGGCAAAGACCCTCTTCACCCTCAGGCTCCCTCCCACAAACTGTAAGAATATGAAGTCATGCAAGTAAGAATGATAATCTCTCTGGCCTGACATCATGTAAACATCATGTAAACATGTAAACATCATGCAAACATCACGTAATCATCATGCAAACATCATGTAAACATCACGCAAACATCATGTAAACATAATGCAAACAACAACATGTTCGTTGTGTAACATCTGTAGAAGGTCTGGAGAGGAAGCAGCTCACAGACCTGACCCAGTGACTGAGCCAAGTCAGTTCACGCTGTGATTGTGTGTACATGCACTCCTGTTGCCATGACGACAGGAGGCGTGCTGCATCTCTGTCATAATTTCCACTGGCTCCGTGTCTGCCATTACCTCTGACTCTAATTAAACTCCAGGAGTGAGTTCACTGCGAGGGGCTGGAGTGTGAAACATGGATCCAGCATCACGTCGTGCTGAGGTCTCGACATGTGTTACAGATGTTTACAGTGACGTGGTGGATGCAGCTGGATACTGGATGCAGTAAACAGCAGGATATCACACAGTGAACCTGCAGCTCCTGTCTCCTCACAGTCAAGTTACAAAGGTCAGAGGTTAAAGACGGACTCGATACTGCTTATATTGTCTCACCTCCTTTGTTCCCTGGTGGATCTTCATCATGCACATGCTCATGTTCCTGTCTGTTTCCTGGTGTTTCCCTAACTTTGCCTTGTTCCCGCTCCTGAATGCTTGATTGTGAGGCTTCGTTATGCAGATCCAAACACAGTGAGGTTAAAGCTCTGCCTGATGCTCAGCCGTCTGAGTCACGACGGAGCTGGAGCACCATCTTGTGGTTTTGTGAATGCCGGCGAGGAGGTCATCCTCCTGCGGTCTCCAGCAGCAGCAGGTGGAGATGAAGATCTGCTGCAAACTCAAACAGCAGACAGCTCCTTCATCTGAGGCTGTTCAGAGGGTGGACCGAAACCTGGGGAGGTGCCAGGTCACCAACAGATCAGTCTAATAACAATAATAATAGGTTACAGATGTTCTGTCGCTCTGTTCAAACCAGACACACTTCATTCAAACAGTTGGTTCGTTTCCAGCATTCAGTGACTTTGCTTCGGTCAATCAGAGAAACAAACAAACCTGTGAAAACATGAACTCAGACCTTTCTCTGCAGGGATCATTTCCATAATGATCCATAATGTCCACGTCCGTACCTGAGTCCCTGAATGAATCGTTTTAATGTTCAACCACAGAACAGTGAGAGAAAAACAAGCACAAGGCTCCTGACGCTCAGACACATGGCCCGTTATTACGGACCGAGCACATTCTGACTCTGTTGATGATGATGATGATGATGAATAAAACACAGAGGCATCAACATGTTTGCTGACAGGCTTTTATTGCAGGTGTGTAAGCTTGTGTTGCAGCCGTGTAGCAGGTAGCTGCAGTTCACATCGTTCCAGTGTCCCCAAACTGCAAAACAGAGCAGAGCGAGTTGAGCTTCTTTGTACACACATTTTGTACACACATTTGCAGGACAACTCTCGTCACACCTGTCCTCAGTCGTGTTCCCTGCAGAGAAACAGAAGTGCCTTCAGTCTTGTGTTCCTGTTGTCTGTGCAGTTGTTGTGTCTGTTCTGTTTGTGTGGTACTTACCGGCTGCAGAGTCCAGCATGAACATCAGCACCAGCAGGAGGACGGTAGTGACCACAGGTCGCATGGCTCAGGGCTCAGACTCTCACAGCGCTCTACAACTGGAAATGTCCCACAGTCTGACTCTGTTACAACAGGCGCAGGGCTTTAATTTATAGTCTCAGTCAAGTTATTTTATCCATTCTCTGATATCAAAACACATCAATGACTTTGATTTATGTGAACGAGGTTGTGTCATGATTCATCAGTGACACACCTGATGATCAGGTCAGAGTCAATCTGCACCTCAGTCCGAGCAGCAGTTTACATACCTTTGATAACCACTTCTTAGAGCCAGGATACACATTATGTTAAAATTCAAATATTGACAATACATTGAATAGATATCTGCATGAGTTCAACGAAACATGCCGTCCTGAAGTGAACTCTGTTTCCCTGACTGACCCTGACTTCATGTCTCTCTCAGCCTAATGTTTGAACTCTTATCCAGCTGAAACAGTCCTGAGCTCCTCAGACTCTGACTGCTTCCATGAGCCTGCACATTTCTCTGCTTTTTGAACTGAACTTTGCACGTTTGAGTTTCATCAACCTGATTAGAAAGTTCTCCAGGGACTGGTCTTGCAAACACTCATTATACATATTAACAGTCTTATGCACTAATATGCTGATGATACTGTTCTGTTTCTACCCAAACTGAGCTTTATCTCACCAACAACTTTTAACACCGTATGTTTAGGATGCTGACAAGGCTAACCTTTTTAAATGTAAAGTCTGACACACACTGAGTCTCCATCTATCAACACACTTAAGGGCTCTGAGAATGAGTCTCTATCTAAGTCCAAGTGTCCGCGAATGTAATTCATGACTCTTTCTGCTCCAAGCCCGACATTTATCAACGGGAAATCTGTTGAACTTTTTTAGCAGTGAAATATAATAACAGTGAAAACATGAAGTTGAAATTAGGGCATCATCTCAAAAAAAGTTCTGTTACATCGTTTTAAAGTTCAAATACAGAACAGTGAGAGACAAACAAACACCATGAAGCCCTTGAGACTGAGCCACATGGCCTGGGTGCTCAGGAACCTTCTCAATGGTCCTGACAGGTTCACAGATACTGAATCTGTTTACTGACCCAAAACATTGTTAAACTTTGGGATATAGACTCTGTTAATAATGAAAATAGTCCAGTCACTCTGTCATATCTTTTTATATTCATCATTAAACTGTTTACTCTTAGTTCTTTAGAGGTTTTGGATACAGGGCAGGTTGTAAGGGTGAAGATCTTATGCAGACCTGTTTCAACATGATGATGATGAAACCACACGTCTGAAGTAATAAACAGATGCGTCCGAACTCCTTAAGCCGAGCAAGCACTTTTGTGAGTTTTGCTTTGAGCTCTTCTTAAGTACATGAGAAGACGATCAAGTTGTCACTTAAGACAAGGTATTCCTTCAAATTCATTTTCTCATGCACTTTGTCACGAGACTTTGAAAGGTGCCACGTTTGTTTGATACTCCTTAGGGCCTGGGAATAAACTCCCAGAATGCTAAGAGACACGCAAAGGTGGTTTTAGGCTTGTTTGCTTCATCCATTTGAATTTGATAACCACACAGATGCAGACAGTGCAGTAAGGGTCCTCAACTGTAGGCATGTGACGGGGTTCTCTGTTGGCCCACGTAAATATTACACACAGGCGCAGTCACAGGTGAAGTGCCGAGGTGCTGTTTATTCCCACCAGATGCCACAATGAGAATATACCACAAAAAGAAAAAACTAAATAAAAATAAATAAAGGAATGAATAAACAAAGCAATTACAAAGCTGACAAAATCCCCAGTAATTTTCTCAGCCCAGTGCTACAGTCACAAGATATCTGGGTTTTTCTTTTAGTTACCTTCCTTGTAACAGTTAACCAACCACCAACATCCCCCTCAGCTCCTGAGGTGGCTCTTTTATATTGGCCAAGCCCCTCCCACTGGACTGGTTAATCACAAAAATGACAGAAACCACAGTTTTCTCTCAATAATTACACATTTTCATAGATACCAAAAATAGAACAAAATGTTTCTAGTTTGTTTTCACAATTCACACCAATATTTCCTCCATCAATAATGTGATTAATTTATCTCTTTAATGTGATTATGGGTCTATGGGCAGTCACCGATGTGTGACGTCTTTTCCTCCCTTACCTATTTAATTTGTGACTGGTAGACGCCTCTGTTTCAACTCGGCGGCCCGGAAACACACCCAACAGGTAAGGAACCTTAGAGCAAGACTGTCTGAGTGTGCACCCTCAGAAATCCGCTCACTGTATTGGCCGAACCGTGTCCCAACTGAGTGCGTGTGTATGTATGCGAAGTGACACCCATCTGAGTCTGTGTGTATGCAAAGTGATTAAGCATTACGCATGCTGACATCTCGCCGTGATGTATGTATGCGGCGTATGTTAACTGGCAGTGTAACGTGCGCGAGTAACTGTGTGTGTGCGGGTGCATGTGTATGAATGCGTGTGTGTTCTTTAATAACACTGGGGAACAATTTGAAAACAATGTTCTGTTGAGTTAGATTTTTATGCTGATTAAAACTAAAATTGGCATGCTGATTTCAAAATTGCAGTCAGTTTTTTTTCTAGCACGTCAAGTTTTTTCTCCACAGCTTACCCTCCAGATAAGCAAAACTCCACTGATTAGCTGTAGTAGTAGTAGTAGTAGTAGTGTACATATGATGGCTGACTATTGTTGGAGCATCAAACGCGATAGTTGAGCACTCCAGAAAGAGCTATAAACGTACATTTTTACCTTAACTACTTGCACACAATTATAATTACAGTAGCCATATCCTTTGTAAAAACATAATACTGTTAAACATTGCAGTCATGCCTGTTTCTTTCATATTTCATTGTATGTCAGTATTTGAAAATTTTTATAAAACAAGCACATATCTGTTAAGTACAGTATTTTTCATATGTTTTAAGAAAACGGGGATCCTATAGTTCAAAAACTTGACGTGATAGAGAAAAACTGAGATCAGTTTTGGATTCTGCACCCAAAAATTAGTTAAAAACAGCTGTCAGACCTAACTCAACAAAAACTGTGTTCCCCAGTGTAATCAGTGACGGGCTGCTCCGTCACAAGGCATCCTTGATGATGTTTGGAAGTTTAGTTTCCACCGCCCCAATGAGACGCTACAAAAGACTTAGACTCAGCTCCTGAAGATGTTTACAGAGAGTGTCACTATCTTGGGGATGGATGGGTCTTGGGTTTGTAGTTGGTGAACAGTGCGTTGGTTTGTAGTTGAGTAGAGTTTTATCTGAAGCTTGATTTGGTAAGTAACCTTTTCAGTTCTGCTAAAATCAACATCACATTCAATTCACAATGTGACTCTCAGGTCACCAGGCAATGGAAACATGGACAGATGCTACCAGTGACTGACTGATGAGTAACTGCGAGGAGTAACAACTGACACCTCTGTGCAAAACAACTGTTATTCCTACTGACATGGGTTGTGACTTCTTCCCATGCATCCTCATAAGGCCATGATAACTGTCACTTACTTAGAATACTGTTATCAGTCCTGCCTCGGACCACTCTTTGTTGGCTTTAGAGAGCAAACGCCAGTCATACACCTTTGTTTGGTTCAGTTACACATACATGATATATTGTTAGCTAAATTCAGCACCTTTTGCCATTATGATTCAGGTTAGCTGGTTAAGTAATTAAGCAATTTCTACAACTTCCATAGCCTGTTTTAAAACTGTTTTAAAGATGAGTCAACAGAAAGATTAATCTATGTAAATAAGCCCTGAGCAATGTGGCTTGTGATGCTGTTTTTTCTCTGCGAACAGTGAACTGTCCTAGTGTGCGTTTCTCTGTAGGTTTCTTTTTTTGGTCATGTTGGTCATCTTTATTGTTGAAGTGTCAGTGAAACGTGAACTTTGATGCTGGGTGCAGCCAGGTGCCAGGCTCTTGAGCTTCTGCGTGCTTGTGTTTAATATAAAGATGCATGATGCACGTCAGAGGAAAAGGTGAATTTCAGAAGGAAAGAGATTTAAACAAATGTAATGTCAACTATTAGAGGTGTTGAGAGACACAAATCTGCCATACTGGACTGGAAGAACAAGAGAAACTTGACGCCTTACTATGATCACGGGTTCCTCTGTAAGTTCCACAGTTCTCCTCAGAGCTGATTCAGTGTGTCTGACTTGTGTTCATGCTTTTATAGCTTTAAAATCAGTAACATTTCCAACAGTAAACTATTTTTACCTACCTGCCTACCTGCCTGTGGCTCCCTCTTTATTATTTATTTATTTATTTATGTTTATTTCAGCCACGGTGCGTCCTCCTCCCTCAGCTGTCATATTTTACGACACTATCAGTGTCTTTACGGCAGCGCGGCTCCACTACTGTTTTTACGACAGCACCAGTCGTTTTACGGCTTCACCAGTGTTTTAACGACAGCAGCAGTGTCTTTACGACAGCCGGTTTCCACAACATAAGACAACAACATGGCGGAAGCGGCGCCGCGTCCCGGTGCTGAAGAGGCTTTAACGGACAGCCAGGAGGGTCCAGCCGCGGGCACAGGCAGCGGGACACCGGGAGCCGCTGCCCGGGACAAACCCGTGTGTCTCATCGTGCTGGGCATGGCGGGCTCCGGCAAAACCACCTTCGTCCAGGTGAGTTAGCAAGTGTGGCTAACGCTAGCTAACAGCATGAGTTAGCTTCCTCAGCCCAGCTGAGACAGTTCACTGGTTTTACTAAATGTCTGTGTGTGTGTTGCTTCTAACATCTAATGTAATACTAATAAATAATAAAGCATAGTGAGCGTCACAGCAGCTTTAAACAGCTTAAACACACAAGTATAAATCTATGTTTTCCTATGAATTATTACTCACTCGGTAATTTTGTTTAGTTTTAATAGACACAACTGACAATTTATTAATTGTTAATTTATATTATATTATTAATTTATTACATTTAAATCCCTGGCTCACCATCAAACTGCAGCCGTATGTGCATGTACATGTGTTTGTAATTGCAGTTTAATATAAAACCATTTAAAATTGTTTCTAAACATCTCAGCTCAGATCCAGCAGAGTAAGCTGGTTGCCGCCGTCCATGCAGCACGTTGCTTTTGTTAGTCACACCGGCACAAGTGAACTGTGCAACGGGCTTTGAGGTGAGGTGCCCTGGTTTCTGTCGGTGAGGTGGTTTTTAAAGAGCTGTTTGATTACTTGCAGACATCTCTGAATGCAAATGATCCTGATCGTGCACAGGCTCAGGGGTTTAGATCAAAGCTGATTGTACGATGTTGTGTTTTTTCTTGCTCACAGCACAGAATGACACACCTCCACCACACACTTTTACTAAATGAGAGCAGTGTCTCTGATTTGATGAGTGTTTGTGTTTCGTCCAGAGGCTGACGGCCCACCTTCACACCCTCAAAACTCCTCCGTATGTCATCAACCTGGACCCCGCTGTCCACGAAGTCCCCTTCCCTGCAAACATTGGTGAGTGGATCAGTCTAGTCCCTGGACAAACAGAACATGTTTATAGGGAATGGCACATCTCTTACTGTAGATCTGAAGGTTTTGAGCAGAGTTGGACAGTGTTTTTGTCCCTCCTGCTTCCCATAGTCTTCAGTCTGTCTGTCCTCTCTCCTCTAGACATCAGGGACACTGTTAACTACAAGGAGGTGATGAAGCAGTACGGCCTCGGACCGAACGGCGGCATTGTGACATCGCTGAACCTCTTCGCCACACGCTTTGATCAGGTGACTCATTGACTCTACCTGACCTGTGGAGCCAGTTCAGACCAGATTAAATGATTAACTGAACCAAAGCGTCAAAATCAGAAATCTAAGTTCTTTAAAGTAATCCAGTCCTAGTCTGATGAAATGATGACAGAATGACCTGACAGGTGAGGTGACAGGTGTGTGTTTGTGTTCCTCAGGTGATGCAGTTCATAGAGAAGAAGCAGCAGAATCACCGGTCAGTATCAGCCTGCACATGTCCAAACGTCTTGTCACTGTTTGTCCCTCTGTTGTCTCCGTATGGCCTCAACACTGAGAAGCTGCAGACGTCTCCTGCCGTCCTCACCGTCCTCTGACAGTTTCCTGTTTGTCTTTGAATCAGTCTGTGCAGCAGCAGCAGTGATTGGAATTTGATTCTGCTGAATGTTGAAATGTGAATGGGTGTGAATCGTGTTGCTGCTGCCTTCAGGTGCAGTTCATGAGTTTGTATTTTCAAAATTCATTAGTTAAGAAGTTATAAACAGTAAAATCATTTTGTTTCCGAGCTTCACCACAGTGAACAGGAGCTAATGGACGGCAGTTGAGCAGGAAATGGGACCTCGCTTTGCTTTGAAGGTGTTTACTGTGTTTCCTGACCTCTGACTCCTGCAGGTACGTGCTGATCGACACCCCAGGTCAGATTGAGGTGTTCACCTGGTCGGCGTCTGGAACCATCATCACAGAGGCCCTGGTGCGTCTGCACACTGGGTGCTTTGACATCACCCTGACACTGATGACATCACAGTCCGTTTAAACTCGTCATGTGTGTTTCAGGCGTCGTCCTTTCCCTGCGTCGTGATGTATGTGATGGACACGTCCCGCAGCGTCAACCCTGTCACGTTCATGTCCAACATGCTGTACGCCTGCAGGTACGATCAGCCAGAGTTCTCCAGTGACGTTACGTTTCCTGTAGGAGGCGCTGAAACAACACACACACACACACACACACACTGTTCACTGACTGTTCACGACACACACACACACTGTTCACTGACTGTTCACGACACACACACACACTGTTCACTGACTGTTCACGACACACACACACACACACACTGTTCACGACACACACACACTGTTCACTGACTGTTCACGACACACACACACACACACTGTTCACTGACCACACACATGTTCACTGACTGTTCACGACACACACACACACACTGTTCACTGACTGTTCACGACTTACACACACACACACACACAGTTCACGACACACACACACACTGTTCACTGACTGTTCACGACACACACACACTGTTCACGACACACACACACACACACACTGTTCACTGACTGTTCACGACACACACACACACACACATGATTCCACGACACACACACACACACTGTTCCACGTTACACTGTTTACTGACTGTTCACGACCACACACACACACACACACACTGTTCACTGACTGTTCGACACACACACACACACACTGTTCTGACTATTCCACGACACACACACACACACACACACTGTTCACTGACTGTTCGCGACACACACACACACACACACTGTTCACTGACTGTTCACGACACACACACACACACACACACTGTTCACTGACTGTTCACCACACACACACACACTGTTCACTGACTGTTCACGACACACACACACACTGTTCACACTGTTCACGACACACACACACACTGTTCACACACTGTTCACGACACACACACACACTGTTCACACACTGTTCACCACACACACACACACACTGTTCACGACACACGCACACACTGTTCACCGACTGTTCACCACACACACACACACCCACATACTGTTCACCGACTGTTCACCACACACACACCCACACACACACACACTGTTCACCGACTGTTCACCACGCGCACACACCCACTGTTCCATGTTCACCACACACACCCACACCCACACACACACACTGTTCACTGATTGTTCACCACACACACCCACACGCACACCCGGTTCACCGACTGTTCACCACGCGCACACACCCACACCCACACGCACACCCGGTTCACCGACTGTTCACCACGCGCACACACCCACACACCCCACGCACACTGTTCACCGACTGTTCACGACACACACACACACACACTGTTCACGACACACACACACACACACACTGTTCACCACACACACACACTGTTCACTGTTCTGACCACCACACACACACACACACTGTTCACCACACACACACACACACACACACACTGTTCACTGACTGTTCACCACACACACACACACACACTGTTCACCACACACACACACACACACACACTGTTCACTGATTGTTCACCACACACACACACACTGTTCACCACACACACACACACTGTTCACCACACACACACACACACACACTGTTCACCACACACACACACTGTTCACCACACACACACACACACACACTGTTCACCACACACACACACACACACTGTTCACCACACACACACACACACTGTTCACCACACACACACACACACACACTGTTCGCCACACACACACACACACACACACTGTTCACCACACACACACACACACACTGTTCACCACACACACACACACACACACACACCCACACACACACACACAATTTCACCCACACACACACACACACACTGTTCACCACACACACACACTGTTCACTGACTGTTCACGACACACACACACACTGTTCACGACACACACACACACACACACACACACTGTTCACGACACACACACACACACACACTGTTCACGACACACACACACACACACACTGTTCACCACACACACACCCACACACACACACACACACTGTTCACCGACTGTTCACCACACACACACCCACACCCACACACACACACTGTTCACCGACTGTTCACCACACCCACACGCACACACACACTGTTCACCGATATTCACCCACCCTACGCTGCCAGTTCACCCGACCCCTGGTATTCCTGGCAGCACACCTGCTGCTTACACCAGTTCACCGACTGTTCTGCAGCATACACACCCACACCCACCACATACACCAGTTCACCGACTGTTCACCATAGCGCACACACCACACCCCTACACGCACACACCAGTTTCACCATTTATTCTGCAGCGCACACACACACGGTTCACCGACTGTTCACCACGCGCACACACACTGTTCACTGACTGTTCACGACACACACACACACACACACACACCAATTTCACGACACACACACACACACTGTTCACGACACACACACACTGTTCACGACACACACACACACACACACTGTTCACTGACTGTTCACGACACACACACACACACACTGTTCACGACACACACACACACACACTGTTCACGACACACACACACACACTGTTCACGACACACTGTTCACTGACTGTTCACGACACACACACACACACACACACACTGTTCACTGACTGTTCACACACACACACACACACACTGTTCACTGACTGTTCGACACACACACACACACACACTGTTCACTGACTGTTCACGACACACACACACACACACACACTGTTCACTGACTGTTCACGACACACACACACACACACACTGTTCACTGACTGTTCACGACACACACACACACACACACACACTGTTCACGACACACACACACACACACACTGTTCACTGACTGTTCGACACACACACACACACACTGTTCACTGACTGTTCACGACACACACACACACTGTTCACACACACATTCTACACACACACACACACACCATTCACGACACACGCACACTGTTCACCAGGCCTGTTCACACACACACACACACACACACCCCTGCACACACACTGTTCACCCATTGTTCTACACCACACACACACACACACCACATACTGTCTGTTCACCAGGCTGATTCACCACACACACACACCCACACACACACACACACACTGTTCATCCGACTGTTCACCACACACCCACACACACACTGTTCACCGACTGTTCACCACACACACACCCACACCCACCCACACACTTTCGTTCACCGACTGTTCACCACACACACACCCACACACACACACTGTTCACCGACTGTTCACCACACACACACTGTTCACGACACACACACACACTGTTCTACACACACACACACACTGTTACTGACTGTTCCACGACACACACACACACACACTGTTCACACACACACACACACACACACACACACTGTTCACGCTGACTGTTCACCACACACACACACACTGTTCACCACACACACACACACACTGTTCACTGACTGTTCACCACACACACACACACACACACTGTTCACCACACACACACTGTTCACTGACTGTTCACCACACACACACACACACTGTTCACCACACACACACACTGTTCACCACACACACACACACACACACTGTTCACCACACACACACTGTTCACCACACACACACACACACACACTGTTCACCACACACACACACTGTTCACCGACTGTTCGACCACACACACACACACACTGTTCACGACACACACACACACTGTTCCCCATTGTTCACCCACACACACCCACACACACACACTGTTCACCGACTGTTCACCACACACACACCCACACCCGGTTCACCGACTGTTCACCACACACACACCCACACCCGGTTCACCGCCTGTTCACCATGCGCACACCCACACGCACACCAGTTCTGACTATTTCTGCAGCACACCCCACGCACACCAGTTCACCGACTGTTCTGCAGCGCACACACCCACACCCACCACGCACCCAGTTCACCGACTATTCTGCAACGCACCCACGCCACTGTTCACCAGCAACATGCCTTGCTGTTCACCGCACACACCTGCCTTGCCTTTGCAGCGCGCTGTTCATCTCTCTCCAGTGCTTCTTCTTTGTTTTTTCAGTATCCTCTACAAAACCAAACTGCCCTTTATCGTCGTCATGAATAAGGTGAGGTGACTTCCTGTCGTCTTAATATTTGACCTTGTGTCATTGTTGTTGTTTGCTGAGCCGTCGTTGTTTGTTTGCAGGCAACATCGCCGACACAACCGCCCAGTAAGGTAGATGCAGAACTTTGAGATTTTCCAGGACGCTCTGAACCAGGAAACCTCGTACGTGAGCAACCTGACGCGCTCCATGAGCCTGGTGCTGGATGAGTTCTACACCAACCTGAGGGTAGGGGGGGAAATCAGTTACCGTTAGCCTACAGCTAATGTTAGCATTAGGACAGAATCAAACAAGAACTCATGAACATGTTCAGGACTCAGCAGGACCCGGGGTTGTCTCTGTGTCTGCAGGTAGTGGGCATGTCCGCGGTGACTGAAGCTGGCGGAGTGGGCAAGCTGTTGGGTTCAGGTAGAGGAGCGGCAGAGAAATGCGAGAGGTGAAAACACCACGATGCTGCTCCAGAACTCTGAACACGCCTCATCAGATAAACAGATTTCGCGGCTCCCGTGCTGAGACGCTCCATCACTGCCTTCGCCCACCTGACAGTTGCATGCATGAGTGTTGGTCTGCATTTGTGTGTGTGCATGCGTGCGTGTGTGTTCGTACAGAGTCTGCAGTGCTCCACCTACAGTCCAGTTTCTGGGTGGAAGCAGTCCGTAAAAACCAGCTCAGATGTTGGAGAAAAGAGTCTGAGACCCAGGCGCTCCAGGCTGAACTCTGCAGAATGGCAGCACCTTTAGCGAGGCGGTGGTGAGATTAAAAACATAAAACAAAAAGGCTTTATGGATGATTCATCTTAAAACAAGTTTGAGTGCTCGCCTGCAGGTGAAACCTGTCCAGTCCAGCACTTCAATCTGAAAACTTCGCTTGCAATGTTGTTTTGTCTCCTGATGCTGTTGTTTTGTGTGTCTCTGTTATAACAAACAAAATTTGCTGTTTTCTTCTCAAGAGACTACCGACCTGGCTCACAGCGTCTGAGCAACTGAGCCAAGTGTGTTTTCTCTTTGATTGTCTCCCTCTGTGTCCGTCTGTCCGCACATGTCTGTCCTCACGTCCCCGTGCTCGACTTCCTGTCCATCAGTCGGAGGCTCAGAGCAAGAAGCAGCAGCAGCAGCTGGAGCGGCTCAGGAAGGACATGGGGCTGTCGACATGACGACCACGCCTGCAACAGGCAGGGTCAGATCCAGATCATTTTCAGTATCTTCAGCTGCTGAGGCCTCAGAGCTCACTGAGCCGCAGGGCTAACGAGCTAACGACCACAGTTAGCGGTTACCTTAGCAACAAGCAACAATCCACCCGCCTCGATGATGACCATAATTAGGAATTTGAAACACGCTGAGTATTAATGTGCCTGACTGTGCAGCACGATACTTGAGACGGAGTGATTAAACACCGCGTCTATGCGTCACTTGATTTCGCTAATGGACTTCCTGTCCACAGATGAAACTAACATAGCCGGGCCCAGTGACCTCATCATGACCCGTGGTAACCCTGACGACGAGGAGGAGGAGAAGGACAGCGACACAGACGACATCGACCACACAGGTGAGAAAAAAGACCCAGACCCACTGTTTACACTGTGAAAACACTCGCACACACACACACACACACACACACGCACACACAGTAATAACACAAGCAACACACACACACAGTAATAACACAAGCAACACACACACACAAGTAATAACACAAACAACACACACACAAGACAACACACACACACACAGTCAATAACCTGAAACCAACACACACACACACACACACACAATTAATAACACAAACCCAACCACCACACACACACACACACAGTGTCAACACAAGCAACCCACACACACACACACACACACAAACACACACACACACCACAGTAATAACACACACAACACACACACACACACAGTAATAACACAAGCAACACACACACACACACACACACACACACACAGTAATACACACAAACCAGCACAAACCAGCCACACACACAAGTAATAACACAAGCAACACACACACACAGTAGTAACACAAGCAACACAACACACACAGACAGACAGTAATAAAACAAACAACACAGACAGACAGTAATAAAACAAACAACACACACAGACAGTAATAACACAAACAACACACACAGACAGTAATAAAACAAACAACACACAGACAGTAATAAAACAAACAACACACACACAGTAATAACACAAGCAACACACACACACACAGACAGACAGTAATAAAACAAACACACACACAGACAGACAGTAATAAAACAAACAACACAGACAGATAGTAATAAAACAAACAACACAGACAGACAGTAATAAAACAAACAACACACACAGACAGTAATAACACAAACAAACACACACACAGTAATAACACAAACAACACACACACACAGTAATAACTAAAGCAACACACACACACACACAGACAGACGGTAATAACACAAACCCAACACACACACACACACAGACAGACAGTAATAACACAAGCAACACACACACACACACACACACAGACAGACCAGTAATAACACAAGCAACACACACACACACAGACAGACAAGTAATAACACAAACAACACACACACACACACAGACCAGACAGTAATAACACAAACAACACACACACACACAAGACAGACAGTAATAACACAAACACCACACACACACAGACAGACAGTAATAACACAAGCAACACACACACACAGACAGACAGTAATAACACAAGCAACACACACACACACACACAGACAGACAGTAATAACACAAACAACACACACACAGACAGACAGTATGCTTACAAGCAACACACACACACACACACACAGACAGACAGTAATAACACAAGCAACACACACACACACACACAGACAGACAGTAATAACACAAGCAACTTACACACACACACACACACACAGACAGACAGTAATAACACAAAGCAACACACACACACACACAGACAGACAGTAATAACACAAACAACACACACACACACACAGACCAGACAGTAATAACACAAACAACACACACACAGACAGACAGTAATAACACAAGCAACACACACACACACACACAGACAGACAGTAATAACACAAACAACACACACACACAGACAGACAGTAATAACACCAAGCAACACACACACACACACACAGACAGACAGTAACCAACACAAAGCAACACACACACACACACACACACAGACAATCATGCCCTAAAACAACACACACACACACACACACAGACAATGTAACACAAACAACACACACACACACACACACAGACAGACAGTAATAACACAAAACAACACACACACACACACACACAGACAGACCAGTAATAACATAAACAACACACACACACACACACACAGACAGACAGTAATAAACACAAGCAACACACACACACACACACACACAGACAGACAGTATCGCCCACAAGCAACACACACACACACACACAGACAGACAGTAATAACACAAACACACACACACACACACACACAGACAGACAGTAATAACACAAGCAACACACAACACACACACACACAGACAGACAGTAATAACACAAACAACACACACACACACACACAGACAGACGAGTAATAACACAAACAACACACACACACACACACAGACAGACAGTAATAACACAAGCAACACACACACACACACACAGACAGACAGTAATAACACAAACAGCCACACACACACACACACAGACAGACAGTAATAACACTAAACAACACACACACACACACACACAGACAGACAGTAATAACACAAACAACACACACACACACACACAGACAGACAGTAATAACACAAACAACACACACACACACACACACAGGGCAGACAGTAATAACACAAACAACACACACACACACACACACAGACAGACAGTAATAACACCAAGCAAAAACACACACACACACACACACAGACAGACAGTAATAACACAAGCAACACACACACACACACACAGACAGACAGTAATAACACAAACAGCTTACACACACACAGACAGACAGTAATAACACAAGCAACACACACACACACACACACACAGACAGACAGTAATAACACCAGTAACACACACACACACACAGACAGACAGTAATAACACAAACCTTACACACACACACACACACAGACAGACAGTAATAGCACAAACAACACACACACACACACAGACAGACAGTAATAACACAAACAACACACACACACACACACAGACAACAGAGTAATAACACAAACACACACACACACACACAGACAGACAGTAATAACACAAGCAACACACA